>CM048854.1:14745229-15345229 GCA_026545225.1 Cornus controversa | reverse complement strand
TTTCAAGTTCAAGTTAGACAACCTCTTGAACAAAAATTACATTATAACTTTAAAAAAAATTCCCCAAAAACTGTATATACTATAAAAAAAAATATATATATTATTATTTCATTTCATTTAAAAAATTGACTATTTTTCCCATGAAGAAAAAAGACTAATTATTTAATAATAAATTTATAAAAAGAAAAAAAATCCCATTGACAATAAAATTTAAAATTTTAAAAATAGTTAGACAAGAAATTGGGTTACAAATCAATTTTTACAAAGAATTATAATTACAAATTTTAATTTCCTTTTTAATATTATGCCATGTTTGAGAGAGAGAAAGAGAGGGGGGAAATTACATATTTACTTTATGTCATTTGTCACCAAAAAGTTGTCTAAGAGACGTATTTGAACATTATTTAAAAAATAGGAGTTGGCAGCGCACATTTTAAAAATTAGGAGATATATGTTAGGAGTGTTTTTTGCATTTAACCCTAAATATTATGTTCTTGTATTTATTATTTTGTTCAAAAAAAAATTATCTTTATTTTTTTAAACTTTTTTACTCTTTAATGCGTCTTCAAATTAAGGCCTCAATATCCAACAAAATGAGAAAAAAAAATTACTCGCTTGTGGATCCTCCCTTTCAAATGCATTTGGAGAAATTATTATGTATTCTTGAGACCATCTCTAGTATGAGCGAATCAGAGCATGATATATAAGCAAGTGTGTCAGTTTTATATTAGATTTATTTCAAATTTTACTTGTGTGTCAGGTTCTAATTATTCTTGACTAATGGTCCTGGGAGTACCTAATAATTTCTCATGTATTTGTCTATAAATAGTGGGTTTGGGCCAATCGTGTGTTCTCATCCCAACTCAAATCTTTTACTCTCTCTGATAGCTTAACCCTTTCTTCCTACCAAGTTAGAATGGTGGAAATGAGTGTCTCCAAATTAGTGGTGGTAATGCCTGTTTTTGTGGCAGTTACGTTGCTCATGTCCTCCGGAGTAGCCACTGCATCACTCCATAATACAATAATACCAGCTGGACATAAACTGGGTTGGTATAGAATTTCCTTACACACACACACACACATACACACACAACATATACTGAGCATTTGTAATTGCAGATTATCTATATATATATATATATATAAGAAAATAAACCCCATTGTTTCTTTTATAAACATTTTGGTAATATTTTCTTTCTTTCAAATCACAAAGTGTATTGTTTAAAATGTTGCAGGAAGAAGGCTTCTTGATGAAGTTCAGAAGGACTACTATGGTGGAAGTTATGCCGACCCATGGCCATAAAAGCCAGAGAAAATTAAATCTCTATGCAGCTATGTACTAAGGTTGAAGAAGGTACCCTGTTTGATGTTTAGGTTTTATGGATTCACGGCCCATGTTAACATTATGCTTGGTTATGAATTATTCCTAATATATCTTTTCATTTCAAGGGATGTAATATGAAATAATTGCTGTTTATTATGAAGTATTACGATGAATTAATGATGTTAATTAGGTGGATATATTTATAAATTGTTTTTAGTGTCAACTAATTAACAGTCTAGATCAATATTTGCTATACTAAGTACTAATCTCACTTTAGCCCCAACAAGATGATAGTCGGTGACTAGGGGTGACCATGGATCGGATCGGATCGGATCGGATTATGCATAATCTTAATCCAATTCGCGGATTACGAATTGACGAAAATTCAATACGATCTGATCCGTGGCAATCTGCCAATCCGATCTGATCCGATCCATGATTGAACGGATCGGATCGGATTGGCGGATTGGCTCTGTACTCCTATTTGAATTTTTTTTTGTTTACATCAAAAATTCCAAAAAAAAAATTCACAACACTTTTTAATTCACATCTCAAATGAACACAATTGTTAAATAAACAAATATAATATATATTGAGTTTTAGGTTTACCTATGTAAGTATGTAGCATATTATATTATTATACATATCATTACTAATTTTATATATATATAGCCATAGATTGCCACGGATCGGATCGGATTTCTGACCCTTCAATTCGTAATCAGACCCGTGGCTAATGGATTCTAATTTTTTAATCTGCCACCAATCCATTAGCTAACGGATCGGATCTGATTCATCCGGATCGGATTGGATTGGATTCTCGGATTTTTTGTGCACCCCTATCGGTGACCGCTGATCAGTAGAGAGTGGTTGACATGGAGAATTTTTTTTTTTTTAAGCATTAGTAGCAGAAATGAAATATGAGGAAGCTAAGAATTAAAATAGATACATCATAGCCAATCTCAGCTGCTGAAAGCATTCGATCTAAGTTGCTTAGATCTCAAAGCATGATGAGCAAGCATATGGCCAGGCAGCCTTGTTGCACTCTCTCACCCAATTCAACCAAAGTTTTAGGCTGCTGATCCATAAGATTGATGATGTACATGGACAAAAATTTCAGAGAGAGATAGAGGTATTAAAACTCCAAATGCTTATGGCTCTCTACATTCCTTATAACAACTATCTCTTGAGCACTAGTTTAAGTTTGACCTCAATGAAAAAATAAAATTGAGAACCTAACAAGCTAGCATCTTCATAGACCAAGAAATACGAGATCCCTTTTATTATCGAGTGATAAAGAATTGAACCTAAGACCTCCCAATGCTTTGAACCAAATTTTTTGATATTGTGTTAAATTTACTAATTGCTACACAAGTTTAAACTACTAAAAAATGACCCGACAATAAATATCAAGCTCTAAGGATGCATAACGGCCTGGGCCAACCAAAAATGTGATTCGCCTCACATATAAGAGGTTTTTCCTTCATCATCATCTTAACTAACTAAGTTGGGCCGATTGAACTATAAAAAATTTAAGTTAAAATCCTAATTTTTAAATGGGACTTCAAACTATAAAATACAAAGAGCTCTCATACACTTACCTAACTAAATGGTGTTCTCATTTGATTCAATGATGTCCATGCACATGTTCTTCAGCTCCATGATTGATTACAAAGAATTGAACGAAAAATTACAACTCGATCAAACTTAATTTTGATACCAAAATTTTTCAACTACAATAATATATCTCACATTATATACATGCACTCTCTCGTTATGGGTAGCTTGAAACTTTGGAGAATGACAGTAAATTATTATAAATTTGTAACTTTGGAGAATGACACTAAATTGTTATAAATCTTTCATAGATATATATATATATATCTATATACACACACACACACACTTTATGGTTATAGGTTGTTCGGAACATTGGAGAATGATAGTAGTTTCTAATAGATTTTTTTTTTAAAAGTTTTGAGATCTTTTAGTGATATTTCAATTAGGTTATCGTGACAATGTCAATTTGAATGTTTTCAGAATTTATTATATTATTTGTTACATTTTCTTTTATTTTCTTTACTTTTATGAAAATATGACATGCAAATAAAAAAATAACATGTATAGTCGAATTTTTATCCAATACAATGTATTACGAAAAATATAGCCCTTAAAATGGTAATACCACCAATTTTTAACCTATTTTTGTTTTCAAACATTTTTTCAACTCATAGCCGTGGAGTATGGTTTTCATTCCTAACTCTGCGGGTCCTTTAATTAAATTTAATAAATGAAGATTGCCACAATTGATGAAAAATAAATGAAAGAAAATGACTACTCTTCCAAAACCTGCCCCTTGGAAAACAAGTTGAAACAATGACATAAATGAAGTCCACTTTGGATGGCTAGTATTACACTTCAATTTTGAATTAAAGGTCAGGAGGCCTATCACACCCATAAATTTAAATAATAGAAACGTTGGTTCTATACTTAAATATTGTGCATGACTTACAACAACATCCACCTCGAACAAAAATAGTACAACTCTCCTATAAAGAGTTTTATTGAAAAACATAAATAAGTACAGAACAAATGTAACATCATCTAATACAATCCATAAAAATCATCAACATTATTATATAAGTTCATATCAACTTTATTGAACTAAAAAGAAGTAAGAAAACAGCTAGATCATCACCATCTGGCTCACATGACTCCATCATGTTCCTATCAACGTGTACCTGAAAATTGTTAAGAAGTGAGTTCACAAGCTTAGTAAGGGATTGCTAAACATATTTACTCCTCAGCAAATCGACTCACTTTATATTTCCATATATAAAAGCAACTCGTGAAAATGCATTAATTACACATATTCGTCTCAAGCCATAATTTCATATATTATAATTACCAAAATATAAAACAGAACACAATTTCCATAATTTCAAACCATAAACTTGTTAACCATCTCGATTAATAAGCTTATATTAAATTTCACTTATCTCACATGAGCCCCGAGCTCCGCTCCAATATGTAGAATATTATTACAAGAGATTATCTAGATATATCTCTACACTAACAGAAATATCAGAGTGGTAAACAAATTCTTTATAAATGATCAGTTCTGTTGGCAAACTAATTTCAATCGGAGTTGTATAACCCATGTTAAGTGTCATTCCTAACCTCTAGTAAGAACAACAAAATTGCATATTAACATTGATGGATACTAAACGATTAACTATACTTATACAACCACTCTGCTAAATATAATCGAATTAATATACTGCCACTACCCTAAAGTAAATTTACAGAACACTGGTTCCACCATTTTATTCTTCCCACCTATCCTAAGTTAACTTAAAATCATCTTAAGGCATTAAACACCAAACAAACATAGTCCTATTTATCTACCAATAAATCTGACCATAAAACACATTAGTGTAGTCTAAGTGTTATATATATATATCTTGGTACATTTAAAAGTTTAAAGTCTTATACATACCCCAATATATCAATCTTTCAGATTTCACTAAACAACACATTCGTTCGGCTCATATCACTTTAAATATATATACATATATAAAACAGATTGACTGAAGCCTTAACTTTTATATTTTAATTATCAATAAGCATAACCTAATCTCAGGCCATTCTAATGCACCGCTATAGAAGACTTTAACCCACTTATATATGTACACAAGTACACATGTGTATAAACATATGTATAAACTTTATATTATGAAAAGTTATATATCTGCATACTTACGTACACAAGAATCTAGTATACTCCATATCACCTATGAATATTAAAAAATAACACAAAATTTTCCCAATTCATTACACAAATTAACACAAGGTTCATTTCTAGGCCTACACTAATTTCCTTAATTAAAATCTAGCAACTAGATCATGCTTACAATGAAGATTAATCAATAACGTAATCTTAATATCATTAAAACAACAACTCTCAGTGATATACAAAAATATAAAATGAATCGACTTATCGGATATTGCTATTCCGTTCTCTATGCTGTTACTCAATCACTGTCTCTCTTTACGCAACTCTTCGATCATCGTCTCTCCTTCCGACTACTGTAGAGATTTAACATATATAGATGATTGATGTGGTCGGAACTAAATTATATTGCAAGCTTAATTTTGCCCTTTTTATCAAAATATAATTTAACCACTCGCAAGAGCACGAATCTTTGCAGATAAGGTTCTATATAGAGGGTATCGATCCCACGAGGACTAGTCGTTAATTGTCATAGAGAAAGATTAATTCTACTTTAATTCAAACAAAACAGATTTTTGGTTTTGTGATTAGAAACTATTGCATAAAGGAAATGACAATAAAATTAAAAAGTAAAGTTGGGAGAGAGAACTAGGGTTGGTTTCCACCCCTAGCCATTCACATGTTCATAAGTGTAGCAAGCAAGGGATTCATTAATTAAATGCCTAACAATGACATTAGGCTTGTGACCTCAATGACATATCAAAAGATCAATGTGTGTGCTAACCTGTCATAATCCATCTTCAACAAGCATAGCTCTTCAACCTAACTAACTACCTACTTACTCTACTCTCTAAGTGAACACTACATGCATCCAAACTACCTTGTCTTGGCATGGTCTATACAAACTAGCATCACACATTCATTTAAACACCATTATCTAGCCATCATTTGCACTTCTTGTGGAATATGCAAATGTTGTGCATTCAAGTGACAAAACCTACTCTAAGACAAGAATAAATTCCAAATCAAATGAATATATAAAAGAAATGTATTTGTGTACATAATCACTAGGCTAAATAATCAACATTTAATTACAAGTCCCAAGAGCTACAAAGATGAACAAGTTTACATGGCTAGGGGTTGAAACCAACACCCTAGTAGAAGAGTTAGTTGCTCATGGTTGCCTTGCACCCTTCCATTGATGAAGAGAATGAAGCTTCTTGGTCTGGTTCAGCCCTTCCTCTTACTCTCCCGAAGGTCTCTCTCTTCTTCTTCTGATTTGTATGTGTTGAGAGATATGAGATATGTGGCTTTTGGTGCTTTTTGTATGCTTTTTGGCTCCTTTGGGCCCACCATATATATATATATATCATTATATATATCTCTTGTATCAAGAAGGCCCCCAAAAGTCTTGTTCAAGTCAGACAATCCCCTTAAGTCGTGCAAAAAAGGGGGATTTTGTTGCAAGTGGGAGAGCAGGTGAGCAAGTGGCCAAGTGGGCTCTGCAGCATTTCGATTGATCGAAATTGCATTTCGATTGATCGAGATTTCGATCAATCGAAATGAGATTTCGATCAATCGAAATTTCGATTGATCGAAATCCACATCTCGATTGATCGAAATGCCTTGGCAACAGTTTCTGATTTCATCTCTTGACTGCAGAAAACTTCCAACTTTGCTCCATTTACTCCAATACCTGCAATACATCAAAAACACAAAAATACCGTAAACATATCTCGGTAAACGCAAAAATGGAACTAACATATGCAATAAAGAGGGTTCAAATGCATAGAATTGAACACTTATCACACCCCCAAACTTACATATTGCTAGTCCCTTAGCAATACAATATTACAAAAATGAAATTAACTATCTTATACAAAAGTTTAATCATGCTCAGTCATCAACTAGATAAAGGGCGCTCATCCATTCATTTCACAATTGGCAAATGCAACAAGTATTACAGAACTATGCGGCCATTAGCAAAAATGGACTTTCACAAGCTATAAATGAACGACAGTCCCCACATGCTGGCCAGCCCGAACAACTATAACAATTCCAACCCCAAAATCCTCTTTGAAAAGTGAACATGCATTCTAACGTGCGGCTTTTGTCATATTTGGAGAAGAAAACGAACAAATCTGTTTTTAAGAGAAAAACTCATTGAAAATGCTCAACCCGGCTGTTTCATTATCACAAAACATTCATGATTGCTCATGTGCGGATGACTGTGCAATGCTTAGCTCTTTTTGCTTTCTTGTAAGCCCACGTAGCGGCATTGGGCCAATGACTCCCAAACCAATTGGTTTTAGGGCATTAGGCGAAGAAGCACCCCTCGGACTTAATAACCGAGCTTACAAGGCGATGAGCGTAAGCAAGCCATCCGCTTATTACTGCTCAACCTTACACACTTTTACACGAATATTTCCTGCTTTGAGGCATAGAAATCCGGTTTATTTAGTGAGAAGGCTTATTGCATATTTTTCTCTTTTTATTTTATTTTTTTTTTTTTTTTATTTTTTTTTTTTACAACAACCGGAAGAACTTATTCTTTAAGATGTTCAGATAAAAACAGAAATTTTCAAAAATTCTCCCTCAGACTTATACCCCACAATTTAAACTGCATGTGTGCGAATTTGTGCGGTTAAGGACAAATTTAGGGCAAGAATTGTACGTGCTCGAGTTTGGACAAAAATGTAGACCGCTCTAGCCTACTATAAAGCTTGCAAAAGTGCGGGTATTTACAATGTTAAAGTTCTTAACTACCTGCTGCATTTACCTCGGACATTTATTCGAATGATCTTCCTTTACAAAGCAAGACATCATAGCAAGCATGCAAAAATATCACAGAAAAAAACTGCTCTACAATGACACTCAATATAATGACTAAACATTGCATGCATATGCAAGTGGTATAGCATACCGCACCCCCAAACTTATATGCAACATTGTCCTCAATGCTTGGACAAGAAGAGCAAGGAAAGAAGTTACCGGGATGGCAGAATGCGAGAAAAATGGAAGTCCACAGCAGCGGTCATCCTGTAAATAAGAAAAATCTGCACAGAATACCAACTGGATACCACGAGCATTACGAGGAACAAAAAGTAGATAAATAGAACATAACGAAATACTTATGCACAAACAGACAATGCCAATATCACTGTAAATCTAATGGTCTGAACTGGTGTTTCCCGATTGTCTAAGAGGTCTATGCGACAAGATATTGACTATCCAGGCGCGCTAACGTATAGCACGCAAAGGGGCTGCCTTTCTTTATTACCGCCATACTGTGTTGAAGCAATCTCAACAGTATTGGGAATTAAAACCAGGCGGTAATAAACGGAAATCATCAACTGAATCGCATATAACAAGTAGACAAGTGGTACTACATACATAGTCAAAGTCTAGAGAACAGATAAATTGACGGAAAGCAAAAAGAAAAGGCAGTAAAGATAACACATGTCATAAAAGCAAATATAAATGTATTCCATAAAGATGAAAATGCGTTTCAGTACAAAGGGTACATGTAGGCGGAATACGCAAAAAAGAAACTAAACATGGCCAACATGGCCTATCAAAAATAAAGAAAGTAAAATACAGAAAGTAAAGTATAAAAGGTGAATAAAGTGCAGCTACTCGAGGGCGGGTGGTGGTGGTGGTGGTTCGGTGGGAGCAGAAGTGGAGGTGGAGGCTCGACCTGCGAACAGGAACTGCAGATCCTGCCGGAAGGCTCGGAACTCATCTAAGATCGCTCTCTGGCCCTGCACCAGAGAAGAAATGTCCGTCCGAATACCCGCCAGCTGACTCTGCGTCACCTGGACGTGCTCGTCAAAACCCTGCTGGAGCCGCTCTACGTCAGCCGCCAGGCAGGAATAGCCTGTCGCTAAGATATCATGCCGCTCTGCAGCGACATCCATCTCCTCCTCCTCCATCTCCTCGTCCTCCGCCTCAGCCCCTGCTGGCTCTCCCTCATCCATCTCCACTGGGGCATCCATATCTACATCGTCTGGTGGATCACCCTGATGGTCCTGTCGCTCTAAGTGTCGCCTCACCCGATCCCACTGAGTAGATGTGAAGCGGGTGGGCGGTGCCAACTGAATGTCAGTCCGACTGACTGGTATACTGGCACTGCTGAGAAAAGCGGCGATCAGGAATGGAAAGGGAAGCCGCCAACTCGCTGTTCTCCTCTTCCTCTTGTTGACGAGGCCATCCCAAACTTTGTGCATCTGCCCCCAGATAAGCGATGGGACAGAAAACCAAGCGCCTGTATGGAAAGCATAGAGGCAACGGAGGAGGTCACCCCTGCGCTCGGCCACGTGCTGCAACGGACACGCGTTCTTGAGGAGAACGGTGTCCAGGAACCAATATCTGCTCGGGCACATCGACTTGGACGTGCAGTTGTGGTTGGGCGTGGTAAACGCCCCGCCACACATGTCCATCACTATCGAGAAGAGCGTGGTATCTGCTGGGAGCGCGGCACTATAGAGTGGCTGACCGTCCGGGCCAACCATGTCCGGCGGCTGCTGGTGAGGAATGCCGAGCATATGAGCAATCCGGCTCGGCGTAATCGTGATCGTGACTGTGGCCACGGTAGTCTCGAGTGTATCTGGCGCTGTGCAGGAGTAGGTCATATGCTCGTAAAAGACCTGCACTAGGCGCTCGTGTGCCACGTCCGTGGGAGGCACGCATAGCCGGTCGAGGCGACGCCTCCTGAGCTCGGCAACCGTCCACTCGGTGTCGGGACGCCTCTCAAACTCGGCTAAGTCGAAAACCTGCTCCGGGTGGAACTTCCGAGACCGGAAGGCTCGCCCGGGCACGTCACGAACAGCACCGGCGGCGTTCTTCACTCTTGCCATGGCCGCGGAACAGTCTGCACTGGATTCCAAAAGGTACGTAAATAAAAGATGAATAAGAAGAAAGTGAAACTACTACTAGACTAAAAGAATAAAATAAAAATAAAAAAAATAAAAATGAAGTCCTAGTCCAAGGTACTGACAAAAATGCAAAAAGTTGCACTCGAAGAGGCAATGTGAACGGGCGCAACCGAAACGAAGGTGCCACGGTTATACACCGAACACTAAGCGTTTGAAATGAAGAAAATGCCAAATCCCACTCCCGCTTGAATTCCTACCCCCCCCCCGAAACCCACAAAAACTGGATTCGGACAGCGCACTCGCAACCATCCACCCCAACATGATCTAACTATGTTTATTCCGCTGTAAAACTATCAAAAATGGCGAGAGAATAAACAAAAAGTAGCCATGCATCACTTACCTCGTGAGGAAGAAGATGAACGGCTCAACCGAAGAAAACTCCACGCGCAGCCGCGAAGAGAAGATCGCGCAGATGCTTGCGGCGGATCGGACTGCGTCGGATGGCGGCGGATGATCGGGAATGGAAGATCGAGTGCTCGGGAGTGCTTGGATAGGGCTTGGATCGCACAGAGGGAGAGAAGAAGTCGGATGGTCTTTTAAAATGGGAGGGAAGCCCAACGGTTTAAATAGATTTTCGGCTCACGTGCAGGCTCCGCGTGCATTTCGATTGATCGAAATGTGCAATTCGATCAATCGAAATTTCGATTGATCGAAATCTTGCTTCGATCAATCGAAACTAACTTCGATGGATTGAGATTGTCTCTTCGATCAATCGAACATTCCTTCCCTAAATCACATTTTTACTTCGATCAATCGAACATTTAATTGATGCAATCGAACTTTTAGTTCGATTAATCGAAATCCAATTTCGATCAATCGAAAGTTTCGATCAATCAAAGACCTATCGAAGTGCAATCGAAGAATATCACCTCTCGGGACTTTGGACTTGGCAAATCTCTGCAATTTTTCGATCAATCGAAACCAAAATTTCGATCAATCGAAATTTTCGATTGATCGAAATTTTGGTTTCGATCAATCGAAATGCTCAAAAACAGTCAGTTTAAAATATGCTTCAGAGACTTGGATATTGGGGAATTAGATACTACATTGCTTAGATACAAACCTACTTTGGATTAAAGGGACACCATGGAAGCTTGATAGCGACCATGGCGTCGCCACCTTACACGTCTATGGCGCGACGTCCGGATCGGCTCACGAGTCAAAATACACGGGATCCGTCAAAGTGACGACATCCACGTATTCGGTGGTGACTTGGTCATCCACGCACACTTTTAAGCGCTGCCCGTTTACTTTGAACATCGAGCCATCTTTCAAGTCCTTCAATTCCACCGCTCCGTGGGGGGCGACGGAATTAACCAAAAATGGTCCATCCCAACGGGAGCGAAGTTTTCCGGGAAACAAATGGAGGCGCGAGTTGTACAACCAAACTTTTTGGCCCGGCGAAAATGTTTTGACTCGAATATTACGATCATGAAAGGCTTTGGACCTTGCCTTATAGATTTTCGCGTTCTCATACGCGTCATGTCGCAATTCTTCCAATTCATTTAATTGAAGCTTTCGATTAGAGCTGGCCTTTTTCATGTCAAAATTGAAGGTCTTGGTGGCCCACATAGCTTTATGCTCCAATTCAACCGGAAGATGGCACGCCTTGCCATAAACTAACCGATAAGGTGACATTCCAATGGGAGTTTTGTATGCGGTTCGGTATGCCCATAATGCGTCGTTTAGTCGCAATGACCAATCCTTCCGGTCAGGCCGAACAGTTTTCTGAAGAATGTTCTTAATCTCCCTATTGGATACTTCTACTTGGCCACTAGTTTGAGGATGGTAGGGGGTGGCTACTTTGTGTGTGACGGAGTATTTGAGAAGCAAGGTTCGAAGGAACCGGTTACAGAAATGCTTACCTCCGTCACTGATGATGGCCCGAGGCGTACCAAACCGGCTAAAAATGTTAGCTTGTATGAATTTAACCACGACTGCGTGATCGTTGGTTTTGGTAGCAACGGCCTCTATCCACTTAGATACGTAGTCCACCGCCACAAGTATGTACTCATGACCAGTAGAGGGTGGAAATGGTCCCATGAAGTCAATGCCCCACACATCAAATATTTCAATGATAAGAATAGGGTTAAGAGGCATCATGTCCTTCCGAGACATCGCGCCGAGGCGCTGACATCGCTCACACGAGCGGCAGAATGAATATGCATCCCGATGAAGTGTCGGCCAGAAAAATCCGCATTGAAGAATTTTTGCTGCGGTTTTCTTAGCACTAAAGTGTCCCCCACAAGCGAGTGTATGACAAAATTTAAGAATGCTTTGGAATTCACTGTTGGGTACACACTTACGAATTATTTGATCGGGGCAGTATTTGAACAATTGAGGATCGTCCCAATAATATGATCGTGATTGGGAGAGAAAACGATCCTTCTCTTGTTTGGTCCAAGAAGATGGTATTTTACCGGTTGCCAAATAATTAACCACATCCGCATACCAAGGGATACTTTCTTGAGAGATGACAAAGAGTTGTTCATCCGGGAAGGATTCACAAACTGGAATGGAATTATGGAGGGATTCAACAAGAATTCTAGAAAGGTGGTCAGCTACCACATTTTCAATTCCCTTTTTGTCTCTAATCTCAAAATTGAACTCTTGCAACAAGAGTATCCAGCGGATCAACCTAGGCTTGGTGTCCTTTTTCGTCAAAAGATGCCGGAGGGCAGCATGGTCCGAATAGACAATGATCTTTGAACCTAATAAATAAGCTCGAAATTTGTCTAATGCAAATACTACCGCAAGCAATTCCTTTTCCGTTGTGGTATAATTGATTTGAGCTTCGGAAAGGGTTTTACTTGCGTAATAGATGACATGTGGCAGTTTGTCTACTCGTTGCCCCAAGACCGCACCCATGGCATAGTCGGATGCATCACACATAATCTCAAATGGGAGAGTCCAGTTTGGAGGGATTAGAACTGGAGCGGTTGTAAGCATGGCGCGGAGTTTTTCAAAAGCGTCAAGGCACGCTTCATCAAAGGTAAAGCAAGACTCTTTTTCAAGAAGGCGACACAAAGGCCGAGAAATCTTGCTAAAGTCTTTGATGAAACGGCGATAAAATCCCGCATGCCCAAGGAATGAACGAATCTCTCTCACCGTGGATGGTGGAGGAAGTTTGGAAATGAGCTCAACCTTGGCTTTATCAACCTCTATTCCTCGCTTAGACACAATATGCCCTAGGACAATACCCTCTTGAACCATAAAGTGACTCTTTTCCCAACTAAAAAATAGGTTGGTTTCTTGACATCTTTTGAGAACACAAGCTAGATTTTGGAGGCATGATTCATATGAAGGTCCAAAAACGGAAAAATCATCCATGAACACTTCTAAGAATTTTTCCACCATGTCCGAGAAGATAGACATCATACACCGTTGAAAAGTTGCCGGTGCATTGCACAACCCAAAGGGCATGCGTCTATAAGCAAATGTGCCGAAGGGACATGTAAAGGTGGTTTTCTCTTGGTCCCTCGGGTCTATAGCAACCTGATTATAGCCGGAATATCCATCCAAAAAGCAATAAAAGCTTTGCCCGGCCAATCTCTCCAATATTTGATCAATGAATGGGAGGGGGAAGTGATCTTTCCGAGTGGCTGAATTTAATTTCCTATAATCAATGCACACTCTCCATCCTGTGGTGGTGCGTTGGGGAACTAATTCACCCTTATCATTAGGTTGCACCGTAATACCAGACTTCTTTGGAACCACTTGAGTGGGACTAACCCACTTGCTATCAGAGATGGGGTATATGATCCCCGCATCTAGTAACTTCACCACCTCCTTCAGGACAACGTCCTTCATATTTGGATTTAATCGACGTTGTGCCTCCCTTGAGGTCTTTGCATCCTCTTCCAAGTGTATGCGATGCATACAAACAGAAGGGTCTATTCCCTTAAGATCTATCACACTCCATCCTATTGCTTCTTTGTGCTCTTTGAGCACCTTTATGAGTTCCAATTCTTGAGCATTTGTGAGATTGGAAGCAATAATGACTGGAAGGGTCTCATTTGCGCCCAAGAAAACATACTTGAGTGTAGCTGGAAGAGGCTTGAGCTCAAGTTGTGGTGGGGAAATTAAAGAAGGAGTTTGGGGAGTTTTGGACAAAGGGGGCAAGGGTTCTCTCGGAACTCTCCACTTAGGCAAATCCATGACAGTATTAACATCGAGCATGGAATTGACTTCACATATGGATTGCTCAATGTCAAAATCGTCATGGTTAAAATGATTTAGGCATGCCTCTAAGGGGTCCGTGGAAAGAATAGAAGGAAGTGCTTCTTGAACAAGGTCGTCCACTACATCGACACAAAAGCACTCACTTTCATCGTCGGGTGTGTGGTGGGAAGCATTGAAGATGTTCAAGCGGACTTTCATATTCCCAAAAGAGATGTCCATCACTCCAGTACGGCAATTAACGCAAGCGTTTGCCGTGGCCAAGAATGGACGACCTAGAATGATAGGAATATGATGATTCGGATTTTGAACCGGTTCCGTGTCAAGGACTATGAAGTCCACCGGAAAATAGAATTTGTCCACTTGAATGATGACATCCTCAATGATGCCACGTGGTTGCTTCACCGAACGGTCGGCAAGTTGCAACACAACCGTGGTATGCTTGAGTTCCCCCAAACCTAGTTGTTGGTAAACTGAGAATGGAAGCAAATTGACACTAGCCCCTAGGTCAAGAAGTGCTTTTTCAAAAGATTGATTTCCGATAGTGCACGAAATGGTCGGAGCACCCGGATCTTTGAATTTAGGAGGGGCTTGATGTTGGAAAATGGAGCTTATGTGCTCAGTTAAGAGGACTTTCTTAGGAACATTATTCCTAGATTTGCGCTTTTGAGTGCATAAGTCCTTCAAGAATTTCGCATAAGAGGGAATTTGTCGAATAGCATCAAGGAGAGGGAGATTGATCTTTACTTGTTTGAAGATCTCCATCATGTCTTGGATTTTCTCTCCTTGCTTCCCGAAATGAGAAGGTTCCTTCAATCGTTGAGGAAAAGGAACCGGAGGTTCATAAGAGGTGTCAAGATTTGGAATCGATGGTGACATAACTTCACTTGCCTTTCCTTTTGGATTTGAAGGGGTATTTTGCAAATTTGGATTTAACGGTAACAATTTTGGATTTAATTGGGATTCTTTTGGATTTTTAGGTTGCTCTTGAAATTCTTTTCTCTCTTCCTCCCCTACCTTGGAGTTAATGATTTTTCCACTCCTCAAGGTTGTGATTGATTGAACTTGCTCTGGAGGAGCATTACAAGTTGAAGATGATGGATCTTCAATCATATGCACACCCTTGGGATTCGCCACCGGTTGACTTGGCAACTTACCTTCCTCCCTTCTATTTAAGGCATTAGCTAGTTGCCCGATTTGAGCTTCTAACCTAGCCATAGATTGAGCATTGGCTTCTAGCTTAGAGATTGATTGAGAATGAGTTTGCAATAAGCGGGTGTTGGCCTCAAGATTGCTTATCACTCGATCTTCAAAGCTTTGGCTTCTCGGAGGAGGTGGTGGTTGTTGGTAATTAGATCTTTGATTGTAAGGTTGAGGGTTTGGCCTATAATGCGGCTGTTGAGATTGGGGATTAAAAGAATTTTGCCCTTGGAAAGGGGGACTTGATTCTTGATTCTTCCATGAAAAAGCCGGATGATTCTTGTAACCAGGATTGTACGTGTTCGAATATGGATCATTCATTTGTTTAGCGTACAAGGCATTCGCTTGCTCTTGAGCATAATCGGGAGATTGCCCGGCAATAGGGCAATCTCGCACAAAATGCGAAGTGCTATAGCAAAACGAACATCCCTCCTGATTTTGGACGGATTGGTTAGGAGTAGGCAGCCCATTTTTCATGATTAAATCCATTTTTCGGGACAAGGCTTCTACTTGCATGGCTACCTCATCTACCCGTGAAATCTCATGCACTCCTCTACAAGGTTGGGTGGCCTTCCCTTTCCTAGTGGAGGAGCGTTGAGCTGAATTGTTGCTTAGGGTTTGAAAAAGTTTCCATGCCTCATCGGGGCTTTTCAAAAGGTACCCACCCCCACACGCGGAGTCTATCATTTGTCTATGTTGCTCACTCACCCCATCATAAAAACTTTGCACTAGCTGCCATTTTGGGACAGCATGATGCGGACAAGATTTTAAGAGATCTTTTAACCTCTCCCACGTCTCATGGAATTGTTCTTGGTCAATTTGGGTGAATCCGGTGATTGCTCGCCGAATATCACTTGTCTTACCCATTGGGAAGTATTTTTTTAAGAACTCTATTTGCATTTCCGCCCAAGAATGGATTGAGTTGGGTTCTAGGGAATTGAACCAACTTCTAGCCTTATCTTTTAGGGAAAATGGAAACATACGTAGCTTTAGATCATCCTCCGTAAAGTGTGGTACACGAATGGTGGAACACACGGAAAAGAAGTAATCTAAGTGCCGGTATGGATCCTCATTAGGAAGACCGTGAAAGCTGTTAAGAAGGTTGAGGGTGGAGGACTTTATTTCAAATTGATTTGCCGCTACATCCGGAAATTGAATACACGAAGGTACTTCAAATGTAGTCGGAAGGTAAAAGTCCATAAGCAACTCTCCTTGAGGAGGTGGTGGTGGAGGCGGTTGTTCATGATTAAAAGGAGGTAGACCGGGAGGTTGTCTCTCATTTGGATCCATGTTTTCAGTCCTAGGCAAAATAGGGTCCCTAGAGGTTCCTCTACGTCGTTTAAGTGTTCGTTCAAGTTCACTATTACAAGGAAGCAAAGGAAGTGACAATGACCGTCTACCTAGCATGCATTATCAATTGAACAACACCGCTATACACAAAAGTAACAAAAATATATACAAAAGAATGTGAATGAACTCAAACCACCAGTTTTTGAAGTTATACTCACAAAGGGTTCCAATTTGAATTCTTTTAGATGCCCGCAATGTGGTATACCTAAAATCAAGAAGTTTAAGATATAAGAACAAGAAATATATACAAAAAGAATGAAAGAATTTCTAGCCTAAGAATTAAACCAGATTTAATCTTCCAATGGCGACAATTAAACCGTAGAGTCCCCGGCAACGGCGCCAAAATTTTGATGTGGTCGGAACTAAATTATATTGCAAGCTTAATTTTGCCCTTTTTATCAAAATATAATTTAACCACTCGCAAGAGCACGAATCTTTGCAGATAAGGTTCTATATAGAGGGTATCGATCCCACGAGGACTAGTCGTTAATTGTCATAGAGAAAGATTAATTCTACTTTAATTCAAACAAAACAGATTTTTGGTTTTGTGATTAGAAACTATTGCATAAAGGAAATGACAATAAAATTAAAAAGTAAAGTTGGGAGAGAGAACTAGGGTTGGTTTCCACCCCTAGCCATTCACATGTTCATAAGTGTAGCAAGCAAGGGATTCATTAATTAAATGCCTAACAATGACATTAGGCTTGTGACCTCAATGACATATCAAAAGATCAATGTGTGTGCTAACCTATCATAATCCATCTTCAACAAGCATAGCTCTTCAACCTAACTAACTACCTACTTACTCTACTCTCTAAGTGAACACTACATGCATCCAAACTACCTTGTCTTGGCATGGTCTATACAAACTAGCATCACACATTCATTTAAACACCATTATCTAGCCATCATTTGCACTTCTTGTGGAATATGCAAATGTTGTGCATTCAAGTGACAAAACCTACTCTAAGACAAGAATAAATTCCAAATCAAATGAATATATAAAAGAAATGTATTTGTGTACATAATCACTAGGCTAAATAATCAACATTTAATTACAAGTCCCAAGAGCTACAAAGATGAACAAGTTTACATGGCTAGGGGTTGAAACCAACACCCTAGTAGAAGAGTTAGTTGCTCATGGTTGCCTTGCACCCTTCCATTGATGAAGAGAATGAAGCTTCTTGGTCTGGTTCAGCCCTTCCTCTTACTCTCCCGAAGGTCTCTCTCTTCTTCTTCTGATTTGTATGTGTTGAGAGATATGAGATATGTGGCTTTTGGTGCTTTTTGTATGCTTTTTGGCTCCTTTGGGCCCACCATATATATATATATATCATTATATATATCTCTTGTATCAAGAAGGCCCCCAAAAGTCTTGTTCAAGTCAGACAATCCCCTTAAGTCGTGCAAAAAAGGGGGATTTTGTTGCAAGTGGGAGAGCAGGTGAGCAAGTGGCCAAGTGGGCTCTGCAGCATTTCGATTGATCGAAATTGCATTTCGATTGATCGAGATTTCGATCAATCGAAATGAGATTTCGATCAATCGAAATTTCGATTGATCGAAATCCACATCTCGATTGATCGAAATGCCTTGGCAACAGTTTCTGATTTCATCTCTTGACTGCAGAAAACTTCCAACTTTGCTCCATTTACTCCAATACCTGCAATACATCAAAAACACAAAAATACCGTAAACATATCTCGGTAAACGCAAAAATGGAACTAACATATGCAATAAAGAGGGTTCAAATGCATAGAATTGAACACTTATCAATGATCTATATGTTTTGAGAAATATTATATATATTAAATACAATATTATATCAAAATTTTATAAAGAGACGTATATCAGATACTTAAGAGATTTCAGGGGTCTTTTGAACTTAAAGGTCCCCTATTTTATCTCCATCACCTATTATTTCAAAAATTAAAATAATATAACTATACGCGTACATTATACACTATTAAGTTTTTTTTCCAGGATATTACATCCTACCCTCCTAAAAAGAGATTGTCCTCAAAATTTACATACCTTACTCAAAGAGTTGTGGGTACTTTTCCATCATCTCTGATTGCAACTCCTATGTAGCTTCTCTCTCGTTATAAGGATTCCAATGCACATTCACTAGAGGAATCTCTGTCTGCCTCAACTGTTTCACCATACAGTCCACAATACGAACAAGTGTCTCAACATATGTAGCATCAGGACGCAACTCTACTTCATTACAATCAATAGCCTATGTCTCATCTCTCAAACATCTCCTTAACATAGAGACATGGAAAACATCGTGAATAGATGATAAACTAGGAGATAGAGCCAATCTATAAGCCACTTCCCCAATCCTGTGCGTGATCTCAAAAGGTCCAACATATCGAGGAGCTAGCTTCCCTTTTCTTCCATCAAACCTCATAACTCCCTTCATAGGCGAGACTTTCAGAAAGACCAAGTCTCCCACAGTAAACTCCAAAACTCATTGTTGTCGATCTATGTAGCTTTTTTGTTGACTTTAAGCTATATAAAGTTGATCTCGAATGATAGCTACTTTCTCTGTGGTCTCTCACACCAACTCGAGCCCTAATAGGCTACTATCACCAATCTCAGTTCAACATATCGGTGAACGACAAGGTCTCCCATATAGTAATTTATAAGGTGTCATGCCAATGTTAGTCTGATAGCTATTATTATAGGCAAACATAATCAACAGTAACTGATCCTCCTAACTACCTTGAAAATCTAACACACAAGCACGCATCATATCCTCTAACACCTTAATGAGACTCTCTGACTGACCATCGATCTAAGGATGAAAGGCGGTACTTAAACTTAAAGAAGTACCAAAAGCGTTCTGAAAAGTACTCCAGAACTGAGATATAAAATGAGGATCATGATAAAAAACAATAGACACCAGCACTCCATAGAGCTTGACTATCTCCTTAATGTAGAGATCACACAACTTCTCCACTTTGTCAGTAGCTCGAATAGGTAAAAAATGAGCCAATTTAGTTAATCGGTCCACTATTACCCACACTGCATCGTGGTTTTATTTTGAGCTCGGTAACCCCACAATGAAATCTATCATCACATGCTCCCATTTCCACTCAAGCACACGCAATGGTTGTAATGGTCCAGCTGGTCTCTAATGTTCAATCTTCACTCGCTGACAAGTGAGACATCTATATACAAAATTTGCCACATCACGTTTCATGCCTTTCCATCAAAACTGCCTCATAAGGTCATGGTACATCTTAGTGCCACCAAGATGCACAGTGTACCTAGAGTGGTCTGCCTCCTCTAAGATTTCTCTCTTGAGGTCTCCTAAGTCTGGGACACATAGCCTACCTCGAAATCTCACACCTCTATCAACCCCACGAATCTAGTCTGCATTACCTTCATCCTTAGCAACCTCAATTACTCTAGCTTGCAGCCTCTCATCCTGAGTCTGTGATGAATAATCCGACTGATCAAGGTCGGTTGTACTGTCAAATTACAAAGAAGAGTGTCCACACTCTGAGAAGTGGGCGTAATGGAGAACTCTACTAATGCCTCTAACATCATCCACTCCTATATCATCATAAAGAAAATCAGTCCTCTTGGCTTCTGCCTCAATGCATCAGCTACCATATTTCCCTTCCCAGGGTGATATTAAAGGGTCATGTCAAATTCCTTCATCTTCTCCATCCACCTTCGTTGTCTCATATTTAACTCCTTTTGAGAGTAAAGATACTTGAGGCTCTTGTTCTAATCCAAGTGTGTTCACAAATGACAAGGCCATAAAAGAATATGAAGAATCTAAATCAAACAACACTCTAGCTATACTGTAATAAATAGTAAGTGTACCTTCCAAGGTGGGTGATGTAGCATCTTACCTGGTTTCTGGAACAAAAACATAAACTCTCTTGCCTCCATATTGTTGTGGTGCTTATACCTTCTGCTGGCCCTCTCTGCGTGGTATGGTACAATAATGAGCCACATGTCCTCTCTCTTGGCAGTTGTAGCAATGCCCAAGAAACTATCATTGCTGTGTATTCTGAGGTATAGCTAGCACTAAATCAGTGTACTGCTCACCTTCACTAACTCTCTGTCATTTCCCTGCTCGCCAATATTGCCTACTTCTCTGCCATGTCTAACTCTGCCTATCTCTCTAAGGTTGCTGCTACTGTTGTCGCCTCTAATTCGGCTGAGAATTAGAGATAATATTTCCCTTGCCATTATGTTCTGCCTTCTGCTCCCTCTGTCTTTGATACTCCATATTATACTCCTCGTTTCTCAGAGCACATTGTACAACATCCGAGTATTTTGTCAATCCCGGACCGATAACCATCCTCTTGATGTTAGAAGCCAAACCCTGCACAAACTTTGAAACCTTGTCTGCCTCATTTGCGACCATATAGGTAGTAAATCATGATAGTTTGGTGAACTTGGCCTCATAATGAATAATAGTCATGGTGCCCTGCTCCAACTGTATGGACTCAACAACCTTCCTCTCCTTTAATGCACGTGAAAAATATTTGTATTTGAACTTTTTCTTGAACTCATCCCAGTTCATCTCTGTGATGTCAATATCTCGGGTCACGGACCGCCACCACTGATACGCCTCACCAGACAAAAGAAATGTTGCCACCTTCCTCTTCTACACCTCAGTGCACTCCATAATCTAAACACATTTCTCTATATTCTCAATCCATCTTTTAGCATCTAATGGATCAACAACACTTGTAAATTCCATAGCACCTAATCTATTTATCACTTTAACAAGAGGATATGTGGGACCCTGCCCCACTTTGGGATTTGGCATCTGCAATGCCTCTTCCATCTGAGTAACTCCACGTCCTACTGCACCACGACAGATACCACCACGACAGACGCCACCGCGTCCAACACGTCCCCTGCCTCTACCAGCTCCAGATATCCTATTTTCAGTAATGAATAACATTATAATTAATCCAACGATAACTCATAATTAAAACTGGAGTATGGTAAGAAAACACATAATATATCCTTTAGCCCGATAATCTTAAATCTAGGCTCTGATACCAAACTGTCACACCCCTAAATTTAAATAATAGAAACGTTGGTTCTATACTAAAATATAGTGTGTGACTTGTAATAACATCCGCCTCGAACAAAAATAGTATAACTCTCCCAAAAAGAATTTTATTGAAAAACATAAATAACTACAAAATAAATGTAGCATCATCTAATACAATCCATAAGAATCCTCGACATTATTACATAAGTTCTTATCAACCTTATTGAATTAAAAAGAAGTAGGAAAACAACTAGATCATCTCCATCTAGCTCACATGACTCCATCACGTTCTTATCAACATGTACCTGAAAATTGTTAAGGAGTGAGCTCACAAGCTTAGCAAGAGATTGCTAAGCACATTCACTGCTCAGCACATCGACTCACCTTATATTTTCATATATAAAAACAACTCGTGAAAATGCATTAATTACACATATTCGTCTCAAGTCATAACTTTCATATATTATAATTACCAAAACATAAAACAGAACACAATTTCCACAATTTTAAACCATAAACATATTTAACAATCTTGATTAACTTGTATTAAATTCCACTTATCTCACATGAGCCCTGGGCACTACTCCAACCAACGATGTGCATCGCATAGTCCCGAATTATCAAAAACACATATGTGGCTGGGTTGTACGTCTACTCCTTCAGATGGTCCCGGACCACGTCCACATAATAAGGGCATACTAAGCCAACGGCCAAAACAAAAGGGTAGTGCACTCCTCCTTGACCATACCTATCAAGGTCATCATAGGAATAGTCTCGAACTACTCCTCTGACTACTCACCATTATCCATTACTTACCTTAATCTAATTTCACATATTTGAGTAAATTTGAGTTAATTAAATTGAAATACATTATTCTAGAATTCTTCATAATTTTTAAATTATTTTTACTATTTTTGTCTAATTTTCATTAATTAAAATTAATTAAAATTTAGTTAAAACAATTGGCTTTCATAAAAGAAATCAAAATAAGTCTTTTCTTCTATACAATAAAATATCGAGAATATTATTACAAGAGACTATCTAGATATATCTATACACTAACAAAAATATAAAGATGGTAAACAAATTTCTTATAAATGACCAGTTCTGTTGGGAAACTCATTTCACTCACAAATGTATAACCCACGTTGAGTGTCACCCCTAGCTTCTAGTAACAACAACAAAATTGTAGATTAAGATTCATCGATCCTAAACCATTAACCCTTATCAAACCCAAATTTCACATCAATAGATTTCGGTACATATACAACCATTGTCCTAAATATAATTGAATAAATATACTGCCACTGCTCTAAAGTAAATATACAGAACACTGGTTCAACCATTTTACTCTTCCCAGCTACCCTAAGTTAACTTAAAACCATTTTAAGACATTAAACAAAAAACAAACATAGTCCTATTTACCAATAAATCTGACCCTAAAATACGTTGTTGTAGTCTAAGTTATATTTATATATTCAAATCTTAGATGCACAGATGCATTAAGTTACCAAGAAAATCTTAATCAATGGGGCATGGCACGCCTAAGGGAATATTACTTGATAACAAGATTCTGTTGTAGGATTATGCCAACAAGGTCTGTTCTTATAAAACAAAAGATACCTCACAAAGAAATCAAATAACTCTTTCTTAATTGAGAAAAGGGGTTACAGGACCGTAAGCAGAACGCTATGGAAGAAAATTACTACAATAAAAGGGGCATCAAGAGTCAGACTCCTCGTCATCATCCCATTTAGCTATAAATGGGAAAAGTCCATCTCTGGCCACTCACCCTGTGTTATAGTGTAGAAATACTCAAAGCCCTCAATGTAGGACTCGTCACATATCTTGTCGAAATCAGACGAGTCCTTGAACTACTCAAAAGCCACCTCTTGGAGCCCCGGTAGTTTGGCATTCCAGCAGGCCATCTTCTCCTCATCATTGCTATCTAGGAGTTGAGAATGTTAATCTCTCCAGCTTGAGAGGCATGATAATCACGTAGATACTTTATCTCCGAGTTCAGCATGGAACACTCAGTATTGAAATAGGCGCGCTCGACACTGAAGGAAGCCTTCTGCTTCTCGAGTCAAATCACCGTCCACATAAGGCGGTGGGAGACGGATTTGGAAAATGTTATGCCCTGTTGAACCACATTAAACAATGCATAAGCATATAGAAGACGAGATCGACAGAATAAAATAAGAAAAGATTCGAACCATGGCCATAGTGGCTAGGAGGTGTTCAGTAGAAGCAGGAACCCCGAGCACATCCACCTGCTTAAGGTCACTCTGAATGACATAATAACTAGTCCGTTGAATGGAAAAAGTTGGGTCATTTAGCTTCGACCGAGTGTCACTAGCAGTAGACGAGAAAGACGTCTAGGAGATGCCACTCCCAAAAAGTTGAGTCGTAGGTACCCCAAAAAAGCTCGGGTTTGGAACACTGCTACCACTTAATAATTGAGTTTGCAGGACCTAAAGGAGACCGGGTTCGAAATGCTCTCAGGGGTGACAACTTCAGCACGAGGAAGGTTCCCAACCAAGGGAGGAGACAACAAGTCCCCAGCTTTGGTAACCACAAGCGTTCTTGGTCTTTTCTGTACAGAAGGAGAAGAAGAGGAGGTGACACCTTTACCCTTGAGAAGGGCCTTCCCCAATCGCCTTTGCGAAGCCCCTACGTGTTTGAGCCATAAGATACATGAGCATAGTTTTTCAAAGAGGTAAAGTACACAAGAATAAAAAAAAGATATACCCCTTTTGACGATATTAATGCAAGGAGGGTAACCTAATAAAAGTAGCCATTCATCAAGAGTTAAGACTTGGGCATCCCTCATATTGCTGTTACTAGCTCTCACTAGTCTTCCTTCCTCTGCGTCATCCACAGGCGACACGACCTTCCAAGTTGGGTGTAAAAATGTTTATGTGTAAAAGATAAGGAATGGAAAAAGAAGGGGAAAAGAAAGAGAAAATAAGCTTACTAGAAGAATCCCCAGGATTCCATGAGAGGGGAATAATAAGGGGAGTAGCCTCCCAGCATCCAGAAAAAAAAAGTAGCAACTTTTCTATGACTTGAGGTGGTTATTGTGGTCAACAACAACCAAGCCTTTGGTCGGATGGTTTTTGCCTGATTTACTATGAACATGACGCCAGTCGCCAGTCTTAAAAAACCCGTAGCGAGAGAGAAACCTGCCTACTAACAACGGGGTGTCAATGGGCCAATAAATTGGCATAAGATGAGAAGGGCAGAGGTTCACCGTGTGAAGAAGTTCCTGTATGACTACCAAACTAGGAACCGGAGACCACAAGCAAAAGCGCACTTATAAAAACATGTCTCCCCTGGGTGAATTGAATAAACCCTGTCCACTGGGGAAGGGGCTCGAGCTATAACTCCATCAGAAAATGAGTAACAAACGGATAGCTCCTCCACATCATTGTTGTTCATCGAACAGGCAATATCTTGGCACTCGAGGTAGTCTACCATGAAAAAATCAAGAAATCAAACTTGGCTTCTCAAATTTATACTAGATGAAGTATACAAATTGAGAGAGAGGAGGAATGAGAGAGTAAGGTATATAGTGCACTAAGAGAAATTCTTGCTCTATGAAAGTGAACAAAGAAGGAAAGTGTAATGAGTTTTACAGCGATGCAAGAAGAGCCAATGACTAGAAAGTAATGTTAAAAAAAGTAACATCCAAGAACTCAAATGCAATATTCAGCAACATTTCAATTATAATGGTCGCAAAGCCAAAAAGTGCTAAAAGGTGTACTAACCAAAGGAGCTGGCCAAGGCCGACCCTTAAGGGCAGCCAAGGCCGGCCCTCAATGGTGGCCAAGGCTACTCCTCAAGGGTGGTCAACCCTCAAGGGCAGCCAAGACCAGCACGGCTAGGGGTGCACACAGTTCTGGGTGGAACTGAAATCAGAACTGTTTCCAACGGTTCCTGAATTTTGGAATCAAAATCGTAACTGTTGAGTATGGTTCGGTTCGATTCGCTTCAGTTCTGATTATTTACGGTTCTGGTTCCCAACGGTTCTCTATCAAATTTTTTTTAAGCATTGGTAAGATACACACTCATACTTGTGCACCTCTAGTTATAGCAATAGATTATAAGCTATTAATATTTATTTATATAAATATATAGAACATTAAAACTTAGAATCTATTAGTATTTATCTATATATTATATATTTTATACTTTAAATACAAATAGAACACTAGAATTTAGAAGGTATTATTATTTATTTATGTTATATATATATATATATATATATATATATGAACACTAAAAACTTAGAAACTATTATTATTCATTTATATATTATATATTATATTTTTTTTCTAACGATTCCAGTTTCGGTTCCACCGGTTCCTTGTGCACCCTACACACAGTCCTACAGGACGCCCAAAAAAAAAAGAGGAGCTTGTAAGATTACTTTTAATAGCCGAATTCAAAGGAAAGATGGAGTCCATTCAAGTAACAAACGCATGATTGATAAAGCTGAGGTCCAATCTGACCAACGTCTAAGGGCTTGCTAGGTTCGGACATGATGGTCTGTTGGCCCAAAAAGCCCAATGGCAAGTTTAGGTTTGAGCCCATAGGTCAAGATAAAAGTTCAACAAAAATTCTTTGGGTCAAAGATCCATTTTTTCAACCCAGAAGGCCAACCGTAGTGTTCCTAAGGACCGGCAAGCGACCCTCATGAACAGGGGGCATCTAATAAAGTGTTTAACTCCAATTATGACATGTGTAAACATAAAAGTTGAGACTGACATGACGTGGAGAAAAAGTATACTTTGACCAGGACCTCTCTCTCTCAACATAAGTTTGGAGAACTAAAGAGTTAGTCTCTTACTGGGACACGTTCCCATTTGACTGCTATAAATACAGAGACAATCTAGATACTAGGTACGTAATTAATACCCTCTAAGTGTCTTTCTAACTTCTACAAGCCTTTTCGATATCTGACTTGAGCGTCGAAGTACAGTCGGCCGGCATTACGCCGGTGTCTTTCCGATTACCTTTCTCTTGTCCTTTTATAGGTTAGTGTCTGACCATCTCGGGTGGATTTCTATTTCATCAATAATGCATATGAGATTGTAGATGTGACCATTAGAGATTCAAATTTTGTGTTTGGATAATATAGAGTATGTCTTGGATCATTTATCGATGTTCGCATATTATTGAGAATGTATACATGTTGTAGATTGAGAATTGAAGGAGGATTTGGTAAGAAATTGACTAAGTGTAATATAGCAGAAATTCTGTCAAAGGCATTTTCGATCATGTGAAATGCCCATTTCTCATAATCAAAATCCTTTGATTGTGCAAAGATTCCATCAAAAATTTTGATAATACGGACCCTAAATTTCAGCGCAATCTCGATAGTACTTCGCACGTACTTTGATCAATTGAGAATTTTGATTTTGTGAAATAGACCTTTCGATTGTGCGAATTGCAGTTCGATCATGCAAAAACCACATTTTGATTGTGCGAAATGGTGGTCTGCAGCTAGGCTTAGGGAAGTGTGGCCATGTGTAGAGCCTTAGTTAGTGATTGATGTTGAGTCATACGTGGGCAGACGTATGTAAGTAATTAAGCTTCCACATTGATTTAGAGGTTGAGGTAGTTCATTAGGGTTTAATAGACGGACTCACCATCGGTTTCCAAGATTCTAAAATCAAGGTGTGACATGAAAGATTTCACATCTTTGTTTGCTGGATATCAAAAACATGTCTGAGGAGGATAAATTATTCAATTTTGTGGCAGGTTTTCAATTATGTGCACAGATTGAGTTGCGGAGGCATGGTGTCTGTGACCTCCCTTATGCCATTGTTGCGGCATTAAGTATTATGGATATATGGCTTGAGAAGCTTAACTCTGTTCATGGCAAGTCAAAGAAGAATGAGATTTTTTTTTGACAAGGCTAAGAAGAATGGTGCAATGAAATACATGGAGAAATATGAGGCACAAAATCAATAGAAACATAAGTTTGATTCTGGATGCTTCACTTGCAAGAGACCACACCGGGCAAGAGATTATCTAAAGAAAGAGAAAGCACTCAGTGCCATGACTGCCCAATAGTCTGAAGAGGAAGACTCTAACACGAAAATTCCAATTCGTGTCAACCCACTGATCTTGGTTAAAGATGATTAGGTCGGGGGCCTAAAATCAAAGAAGTGACGTGCGTGCAAGGTGATTGCACTAGCTACAGGGAAGCCATTGCACATGACCACAGTCCATTATCAGCAGTAGAGTTCCCTTCATTTTGTGGGGTTGTTGTTCGAGATAGAATCCATGGTATGTCAGGGAGTCCTTTTAATGACAAGGACATTGTTTTGAGGCAACACAGACTGGGCCTTTTGATAGATTGTAGGTGCAGTGGTGGCTCATGTAGAGCTATTTTGTAGCCAAGAAGTGGAGTTGATTGGCAGCAATGTTGCTTATACTTGATCATGAGCAGTGTGGGTTCATGGTCTACATCATTCGAGTTGGTGAGCACCAATATATTGGAGTTATAAGTAGTGATATGATATGTCCATGGCTAGGCCCTTGATAGTATTTTGTTGGTGCGAAGGGCTGTAGCATGCCACAACGTGCAATAGTGGCATCCTTGTAAATATGGTCGATATCAAAGTTGGGAATTTTAACTTGGAGAAAATACAATAGTATCATAAAGTCATTTGAAGCTCATTCCTCAAGTTTGGTGAATTTTGGGAATACCCATATTTATTAATGGGCATTATGACTCATCAAACATAGGTAATGTTTATTATTGTCAGAGTGCTGAATTTCTGTTTTCCATAAATATGGGGTATAAGTGGAACAAGGAATATTAGGGCTAGGAACATATGTATTTCCTATTTTGGATATTGTTCCCCTTATTCTCTTTCCTTTTGATTCCAAAGTGTGTTTATATAACATGAATGAACAAGTTATGATTAGACTCTCTGTATATATTTTCGGATATGTCTCCGTTTTCAATGACGTAATCATAAGTGCAATGTTGTATGTATATGTCATAGATGCATTGGATACATATTGAAGTATTATAGAATGCATGTATATAAAGAATGGGAAATTGGACTTTAAATAGGCAAGTTTGGAAATCAGGATTTCTACATAGGGAATTACGATTAATCGTACCTCCATGATATGAGTTGCGCGGTGCGAAAGCGGTTGCGAAAAATATTTTAGAATCTAGAGGGGGGGTGAATAGGATCACTTGCTCGTTTGCTTAATTTTTAATTAATTCAATTTTTAGTCCAATTAATCAAACAATTAAAGCAAGCAAATAAGTAAAGTGCAAGTAAAGAAAAGAATGCACCAGATATACGTGGAAACCCAAGGCGGGAATAACCACGGAGGGAGGTGGCACGCCTCAGGGAACCAATTCACTATGATGAAGCAAAGTACAACAGACTCTGTCTCAGTCTCACACCCCTCTTCACTCTGTCAAGGATCTGATGCGGAACACCTCAGGCTTATGATTGCGACAACACGTCCAACTGCTGCAGACTTCCGGCTAACGTCACCACCCTTACAGAAAGGTTGCTGGAAGAACCAAAATACTCAGCAAGTATTTTGTTCCCTTCGTAGTGCACTCTGGTTACCTTTCTTCCTCAACAAACAAGCAAGCGAAGAACCTTCAATCCAATGTTCTGATCAGCAAATAGATTTGATGCAGTCTCTGAGCAGCTAATCAGAAGTAGAACACCATCCTAAATATCACTCGTGAAGTATGGATGTGTGTTCTTAAAAATATAAAGCCCTAATTATACTGTATATATTTTCTCTCTTAAAATATGTTTCAGGCATATATTCCTTGCTTTTTTTTATAGAGAAAATATGAATACATATATATAGACAAGGAAGTTCTAAGTCTACTTGGAAAAGAAGTTAAATACCAAAATAGAACTTTCCTAGAAGTTTCAAACCCAATAGGAATCAGAATTTCCGTCAAAATTTATTTCCTATTTGGAACAGGCTAAGTTGGACCGGTGCCAAATAATCAGGACCGGTGGGACTTTTTGAAAATCTGCAGAAACCATCTTACCGAGAAAAGTTGGACCGGTCCTAAATATTGGGGACTGGTCCTACTTTGAAAAACCCTAAACTTTTCATTTAAACCCTAGTTTTTCAAAATAGGCTCGAAACTAAAAAGTGCAGAGTGTCCTCACCATACTTACCTGTACTATGGTGTTCTAACTGATTTATCGGCTTCCATGCACTTGAGTGTCAGTTCGAAGTTGTCGATGATCGGTTACATAAAATAACATGAAACTTACAACTCGATCATTCAGGTTTCGATCACCGAAATATGCCAATTACAAATTTATATGTCACAATCTCCCCCAAATTAGTTTTCAATCAATTCTCTCAGAGTTGGACTAGTGCACAAATTGTATGGACTCAAAAAAATTTACCTCTAAAAAGAAATAAATACAGCATATTGTTCATCAATGTTAAGATCATGAAATCAAGTACTTCATTCATTGACAAACTGAGTGTCCCAATTATGCATTCACAAATCAAAGTGAAATTTAAAAAGAACTATAAAGAATTCACATTATTTCTCAGAAAAATATAATTATCATAATCTCATATGATTATTACTAAAAATAAACACAACCTATCCTAACCTAAAAGATATGGTCCAATGGAAAACAAATAATGAACATGAGCTCAATCCATGACCATCAAAGTCCTAATGACCTAGTTAGGGGGTTTTGCACCTAAAGACCTATTAGGAATAAATCCCATAGTATCAACAGGCACAAACTTCTCCAAATCTTCCTTTTCCATCCAGATAGTTTTAACATGCAATTTATCAGGAGAGAATTGTGGAGAAACAAAAACATTCTTCTTTTTATTTGAATTCTTTTTACCTTGAGACTTTTTGGGTGTGTTCCAATATTGTGGCTTTTTAGCATGAACCCTATTCTTAGCAAAAGAATTATGCACATGAAAATCAGAATTAGAATGTTTTCTCTTTTTATAGCAATAGTGTTGACTATGTCCAGTCTTACCACAAAAAGTACAATACAGCACATTGGACACAACATTAGCATGCACAGACTCAACTTGAGACTTAGGTTTGGGTTCAGACACAATCAAATTCTTGGGTTTAACAAAAATAGTTTTTCCCTTAGATAATGACCCAACAAAACCTAATCCAGTTTTATCTCCTGCAGCCTTACCAACACTAATCATGCTATCAAGCTTAATCTGCCCAGAAGTAAAAGCAATTAATTTCTCTTGTGATTTTCTCAATTCAGGCTCAAGAAAATTCATTTTAGCAATAAGAACATCTTTAGCAGAATTAGCTTGTCTTACCTCGTTTTCGAGAAACTTGACTTTGCCTTGAAGATTCAGAATTTCTGTTTTACTTTCTTCAATCAACTTCACTTGATCTTCATTCTTTTTCTTCAAAGTCTCTTTCTCAGATTTTTCTTGCTTCGGCTTCTCAGATTTTTTATTATAAGCTTCCAGCAATTTCTCAAAAAGTTCTGGCAGCTTGCTTTCACATGGTTCTTCATCAGACTGCTCAACTTCTGAATCGTGAGACCCTACTTGACTGAGAGTAGTGTACATCTCTGTTTCACCTACTTCAGAAGAAGAATCATTAGCAGTATCACCATTCAATAAAGCAACAAAAGCCAAAGAATCATTCTCAACAGAAGAATCACTATCGGAGTTGGAAGATTCAGACTCAGAGATAATAGCTTTCATAACTTTTTTGTTTGAAATTTTCTTTGCACTAAAGCTATTTTTCTTAGGACTTGGACATTGATTAGATGTGTGTCCTTTACCACCACATGTCCAACACGTAACCTCAATTTCCTTAGAGTCCTCTTCTTTCTCTTTCCTTTCCTTACCTTTGGATGATGAGCTTTGATTCCGGAATTTAGAAGGATTTCCTTTTCTCAAATTTTTACCTTTTTCATATTCAAGAATCTTTCTAAATTTCCTAGCAAGGAGTGCAACATCATTATCTGAATCATATTCAAACCTTTCAATTTTTTCAACTTCAGATTTTGAAGAATTTGAACAATTTGACAAACTTGAAGACTTTGAAGTCTTTGATGTTTTTAAAGCCAAATTTTTTAATTTCTGAAGCTTTGGATATTTCATCTCAAAAGTTTGAATTGATCCAACTAACTCAGCCACCTCCATAGAATCTACATCTCTGCTTTCATCTAAGGCTTCCAACTTAGCTTGGAACCTATCAGGCAATGATCTCATGATTTTTCTAATAATCTGAAAAGAAGGAATTTTCTCTCCAAGGTTAGCACTACTTTGAACAATATTATTAAGCCTAGAATAAAAATCAGAAAACATCTCATCTTCATCCATTCTAATTGTTTCAAATTTAGTGGCAAGCATTTGTAGCTTAGATCTCCTTACCTTGGTGGTACCCTCATGAGTTACCTGTAAAATATTCCATGCTTCTTTCGAAGTGGAACACGCAAAAATTCTAGCAAATTCAGAAGGAACAACAGAATTAAATATAGCATATAAACCCTTGTTGTTATTATTTGCATCTTCATGTTCAGCATTAGAACATGTTGCCTTATCCTTTTCTACAGTCACAACAGCATCACCATCACCAGTTGTAATGGTAGGAATTTTATAGCCATTCTCTACAGCCATCCAAACTCTCTCTCCTTGAGATTTTAAAAAGGCTTTCACGCGAGACTTCCAGAAAGTATAATTTGAACCATCAAACAAAGTAGTTCGCTGAATCGATCCACCCTCTTTCATACTAGATTCCATAGTAATTTTTGAAAACAAAAATAAATTTTGATTAAAAAAAACTTCGCAAGGAACTACTCACAAATTAGAGAACACTGCTCTGATACCAATTGTGAGTTGCGCGGTGCGGAAGCGGTTGCGAAAAGTATTTTAGAATCTAGAGGGGGGGTGAATAGGATCACTTGCTCGTTTGCTTAATTTTTAATTAATTCAATTTTTAGTCCAATTAATCAAACAGTTAAAGCAAGCAAATAAGTAAAGTGCAAGTAAAGAAAAGAATGCACTAGATATACGTGGAAACCCAAGGCGGGAAAAACCACGGAGGGAGGCGGCACGCCTCAGGGAACCAATTCACTATGATGAAGCAAAGTACAACAGACTCTGTCTCAGTCTCACACCCCTCTTCACTCTGTCAAGGATCTGATGCGGAACACCTCAGGCTTATGATTGCGACAACACGTCCAACTGCTGCAGACTTCCGGCTAACGTCACCACCCTTACAGAAAGGTTGCTGGAAGAACCAAAATACTCAGCAAGTATTTTGTTCCCTTCGTAGTGCACTCTGGTTACCTATCTTCCTCAGCAAACAAGCAAGCGAAGAACCTTCAATCCAATGTTCTGATCAGCAAATAGATTTGATGCAGTCTCTGAGCAGCTAATCAGAAGTAGAACACCATCCTAAATATCACTCGTGAAGTATGGATGTGTGTTCTTAAAAATATAAAGCCTTAATTATACTGTATATATTTTCTCTCTCTAAAAATATGTTTCAGGCATATATTCCTTGTTTTTTTTATAGAGAAAATATGAATACATATATATAGACAAGGAAATTCTAAGTCTACTTAGAAAAGAAGTTAAATACCAAAACAGAACTTTCCTAGAAGTTTCAAACCCAATAGGAATCAGAATTTCCGTCAAAATTTATTTCCTATTTGGAACAGGCTAAGTTGGACCGGTGCCAAATAATCAGGACCGGTGGGACTTTTTGAAAATCTGTAGAAACCATCTTACTGAGAAAAGTTGGACCGGTCCTAAATATTGGGGACCGGTCCTACTTTGAAAAACCCTAAACATTTCATTTAAACCCTGGTTTTTCAAAATAGGCTCGGAACTAAAAAGTGCAGAGTGTCCTCACCATACTTACCTGTACTATGGTGTTCTAACTGATTTATCGGCTTCCATGCACTTGAGTGTCAGTTCGAAGTTGTCGATGATCGGTTACATAAAATAACATGAAACTTACAACTCGGTCATTCAGGTTTTGATCACCGAAATATGCCAATTACAAATTTATATGTCACACATGACAACTCGAATAATGGAATTGGTTGAAATCTAGCAAGTTACGATAAATGATACAATACATCTATGATATATTGTAAATATGATGGATCGTAATGTTCACTGCAGTTGATCGTATCCTTATACACGATGGATCGTAATGATTGGCTAGACTATTCTTAACAGAATTGATTTAAAGTACACATGTATCCTAAAGATGGGTCTATCAGTGTGAGTTTTAGCATACATGACCATACATATTTATCATTATGCTTCCACGGTTATAAGGTTTTGAATTAATGAAGGGTTTGGGTGATGATAAACTCACTCACTTTCATCTCCCTCGCTCTTAATCGGGTGCCGAAAATCGAAACGTGGAGGTGGGAGCGGTGAACGGTTAGAAACTAACTTTTTCAATTGCTGAATTGTTAGGGGATTACCTGCACCATGGCAATTCCAGGATTGAAAAACAACACCATCAACTCCTATTGCATGTATCTGCGCCTTCTTAAGCAAGTATTCAGCATGTGTCGCCTTTGCTGAAATCTTCCTCCTTCCTTCAGTCTCAATCTCCTCCTCAACCTTTTGCTTAATAGTGATTGGCTTCTATAATTTGAGACCAGAGCCTCTGATGTCATCACCACTTTTATTTTGAGCCACTCTCTTCCATTTTTTCCCACAGAATAGCTTCTCTCACAAATTACTCTTGAGTATTGCATCCCCCGCTCATCTGACCTTAAAGCCCTAAACACCATGGGCTTGGACAAAGAAACATTCATAAAGTTCTCAGGCCGACTTCTAATACCCCATCTTAGACCCCAATTCTGTTGCTTCATAAAAATCTCATAAATTCCTCCTTGAGCCCAACAGAAAGGCCCATAAAAAATTCTTGAGGCCCTCTAATTAAAAACACGCTTGATGTCCCTCCAATCAAATCTTTCCCAACACCAACTTGTGTTGAGGACTGCCATATTTGAGTTTCTTGCTAGGATAAAAATAATAATAATAATAGGACTTTATAAATGAAGGGATAAATTGTTCTTATAAAAAAAATACAACAGGATAAAATTGTTTAAGAAAAAAATGACTACGTAAAATATAGAACCTCATTTTTAAAAACTAGAAATTTTATTTATTTATTTTCTTCCTCTACCGAGCCTTGAACACTTGCCCTCCAGTTTGAGATAATACGTTACCAAAGAAGCAAGGAGGCTCAATAAAAAAATTTAATTTCATTCAAAATTTCTAGTGAATTAAAATCTCTATCATTTAAAAATGTTTTTTTTTTTTTACCGAAAACATTTAAAAGAAATTTTTTCATAAAAAATAAATTTTTATTTTTATTTGAATTAAATTATGCATAAAATCATAATATAGAGTAGTTGAGTAGGTAATACTGCTGGGCATCCATTTCCTCAAAATTATGCTCCTCTTAAATGTAAGTATAATCTCTATTTATATTATTTTTAATATCTTTTTTTTTCTCCTCGCAATTAACTCCCACAATATATTTGGAGGAGACTTGAACATTTACCTTTCAATTTGAAAGCAGAGAAAATACTACTAAGGCCTGTTATCATAATATTTAATTTAATCCAAAAGATATATATATATATATATATATATTAGTAAACGGGACCCAAGACTATACAACCACCTACTTTTTCCTAACCAAACAAATTAACAATCTCAAGTCTATGATATTTCCTGTCCCGTATAATATACTAGGGTAGAGTTACTCATAAAAAGAAATAAAGAAAAAAAGATGCTAAGATTTATGTGAACCACTTGTAATTTGTTTGGTTAATGAGATAATATGAGAAAAGAAAAGACAAATGACTGATGGAAAACCAAAGGAAAATTACGTTCTTGACTGTTTGATTAATAGAAAAAGAAACATATTGAGTGAGGCTTATTAAAAAAGAAAATTGAGTGATGAAAGAAGGAAAACAGTAATAAAAGAATAGTATCATTCATAATACAATATATGATATGTATCATACCAATATTTGATAATAACTTTTTTTGTCTGTCTTTGTTAAAAAAAACATGATAATAACTTTGCATTTGTCGATTATAAATCAATTCAAAATTATGCCATCGTTAAACATGGACCTATTTGAACAAAACATATATATACATATACATATATATGTATATATGCGCAAAGAGAGAGAGAGAGTGTGTGTGTTAATATGTATATGATGTGTCTGTTAATATGTAAGGCACCAAATCAGTAGAAACATAAGCTTGAATCTGGATGCGTCATTTGCAAGAGACCACATCGAATAAGAGATTTCCAAAGAAAGAGAAAGTACTCAGTGCCATGACTGCCCAATAGTCTGAAGAGGAAGACTCTAACACGAAAATTCTAATTCGTGTCAACCCACTGATCTTAGTTAAAGATGCTCAGGTCGGGGGCCTGAAATCAAAGAAGTGACTCACGTGTAAGGTGATTGCACCAGCTACAGGGAAGGCATTGCACATGACCACGGTCCATTGTCAACAGTAGAGTTCCCTTCATTTTGTGGGGTTGTTGTTCGAGACATAATCCAAGGTATGTGAGGGAGTCCTTTTAATGACAAGGACATTGTCTTGAGACAACACAGACTGGGCCTGTTGATAGATTGTAGGTGCAGTGGTGGCTCATATAGAACTGTTTTGTAGCTAAGAAGTGGAGTTGATTGGTAGCAATGTTGCTTATACTTGATCATGAGCAGTGTGGGTTCATGGTCTTCATTATTCGGGTTGGTGAGCACCAATATATTGGAGTTATAAATAGTGATATGACTTGCAATAGTTCGTGATGCTCCAACGAGAACGTCAGATTCTTTTAGTGGGGATGGTTTGTTAGACCTTTCACATTTTGTCCCACACTAGGTCGTGCCATGGCATGTCCATGGCTAGGCCGTTGACAATATTTTGTTGGCACGGAGGGCTGTAGCATGCCACAACGTGCAATAGTGGCATCCTTGTAAATATGTAAAAATCAAAGTTGGGAATTTTGACTTGAAAAAAATACTATAGTATCCTAAAGTCATTTGAAGATCATTCCTCAAGTTTAGTGAATTTTGGAAATACCCATATTTATTAGTGGGTATTATGACTCATCAGACATAGGTGATGTTTGTTGTCAGAGTGCTAATTTTCTGTTTTGCATATATAGGGGGTATAAGTGGAACACGGAATATTAGGACTAGAAACATATGTATTTCCTCTTTTGGATATTTTTCCCCTTATTCTCTTTCCTTTTGATTCCAAAGTGTGTTTATATAACACGAATGAACAAGTAATGATTAGACTCTCTGTATACATTTTCGGATATGTCTCCATTTTCAATGATGTAATCATAAGTGCAATGTTGTATGTATATGTCATAGATGCATTGGATACATATTGAAGTATTATAGAATGCATGTATATAAAGAATGGGAAATTGGACTTTAAATAGGCAAGTTTGGAAATCAGGATTTCTACATAGGGAATTACGATTAATCGTACCTCCATTACGATTAATGTGCCCAGCCCTGAGTCTCTAATTATTCTGCTGTGATACTTCATCTCTATAGGTCCATCCGGAATCCAATTATCATACAAAATAGAGGTTAACCTACCATTCCCAACTTTATGATGAACATCAAGTCTCAAAGTACCCCTCATTTGCAAAATTTTCCTCTAAGTCCATGAACATTTTGATGGGATCTTGAGAGTCCAGAAGTTTCTATTTTTTATCAAATGAGTTTTAACCCAACCCACCCATAGAGAATCTGAGTTAGGTTGAATGATTTTCCACATGTGTTTAGCCATTGCTGCAGCATTCCACACCTCAAGATCTTTAATGCCCAGACCCCGTTCAGACTTGGGCAAACAAATATCCTTCTAGGCCACTTTATTACCCCCTTCACTCAAGTTTGGACCTTTCCACAAGAATCTCCTTATGATGGCCGAAATTTCTTTCATAATAGCTTTTGGCAACACAAATGTAGAAGCCCAATAAACTTGAACAGAAAATAAAACAAAGCTGATCAGTTGCATCCTTCCAGCATAAGATAGATATCTACTAGTTCATGAGCTAACTCTGGCAGTTATTCTGTCAACCAGAGAACCACAGTGCTCCTTCTTTAGCTTAGATAAAAGTAGAGGAACCCCCAAGTATTTAACTGGAAGTACTCCAGCTGAAAAATTCAATTCCGATATGATTTGATTATAATAGTTTTGCTCTATTCCTGAATGAAACATCACACTCTTCGAGAAATTTGGCATTAATCCAGACATAGCCCCAAAACAGTGTAGAGCACTCTTCAAAACCCTTACAGAACTCACATTTCCAGCTGAGAAAAGCATCAAGTCATCTGCAAAAATCAAGCTGGATATTTTCTGATTAGAGCACTTCCAATGATGCTTCAAACTGTCCCTGATCAATTTGCTGTTTTAATATACCTGTCAACACCTCCATTCCCATAACAAATAAGTAGGGGGACATAGGATCTCCTTGTCTTAACCCTCTACCATTCTCGAAATATCCTTCCAAACTACCATTCAAATTGATTAAGTTTTTTCCTCCTCTTTTAATTCATTTTGGAGAGGACTGTCAAAAAATTGTTTAATCAGGGTGTTCCATCAAGAAATTGTTTAATCTGAATGCCTTCTTATTTTCCTTATCTTCTGAATACACTTTCAAAATAACTAGGGCATGATTAGAAATACTAGGGGGATCGAAAATAGCTTCAGACTTGTTGAACTGCATTCCCCAGCAATCATTCACCAATATTCTATCCAACTTCCTGAAAAAAGTACCATTAGACCAGGTAAACTTCATTCCAGTATGCCTCAGGTCACTCAACTCTGCCTCTTCAATGCATAAACCAAACTCTTTCATATTATCAGCCCATTCAGTAGACCCCCCCAACCTCTCATGACGAAATCTGATAGCATTAAAATCCCCAGCTAGAAACCAAGGATCATTTTTATAAGACACAGCAAGAGCAGTCATTTCTGTCCACAAATTCCTTCTATCTATATAACAGTTTGAACCATATATGAAAGTAACAAAACAACTAAACAAACCAAGCTTATCCATAACTTTGCAATGGATACTCTGCACAGTTCTTCTAATACATTAAATCTCCAATTTATCCTTATCCCATATAATCCATATTCTACCATTTGGAGCACAGTCATAATTGTGAATTAAGCCCCAACCTGGAGCTACATTCCTACAGACCTTATCCACATTATTCCATTTTACTTTTGTTTCCACAAGACACAAAAGAGGGAAATGATACTGTTTGATCACCCTCCTTACTTCATTTTGTTTTAGGGTACTATTAAGCCCCCTAATGTTCCAAGTCCCCAAATTCATCATTAACAAGTAGGGTTTACAGGCACCATTTCAGTACCCCTTTGCTTAGGAGTATCAATTCTCTTACCTCTCTTGGCCTTAACTAGTTTAGGTTTCTCCCTACCATCATCCATGTGCATAGAGATAACACTAATTGAAGGGATAGGCTTCTTACCTCCCATAGCTTTAGTGACTCCAATTTTAACATTACCCATATCAGCCGCAACCATGTCACCAGTACTCTCAACCATACCTTCTACAGCAACAGATTTTTTACTATCCCTCTCAATTGTACCACTATCCTCTGTACCAGCACTATTCAGCTCCTCATCCACCGGATTAATTTTGTCCTTCCCAGCTTCCAAACCCCCAACTTCAGCTTCATCTTCTAACCCACTCAATGCCTGAAACTGATTAACAGTACCATTATCATTCTTCTGTTCCAGAGGCTTTTGTCTAACCCCTCCCATCATATTATCCTGATTATTGTTGTCAGCATTATTCCTTTTCTTATTCACCACCCTCCATATTTTTGTATCATCAGGCACCTGTTCAACCACATTAGCACGCTCCTGCTCCTCCTGCCTCAACCCACAATTCTTATTTGAATGCCCAAAACTATGACATAATGTACACAACAGGGGTTTCCATTGGTATTCAACCAATATAGGAATCTTTGTGCCATTATTGAGTTTCAGCTTGAACTCCGAAATCAACTCCTGCTTTGGGTCAATTTCAACACATACTCTTGCATAGCTTATCCTCTTCTTCATCAAAGTTATTGTATCGGCATTTAAAGGCTTCCCCAGTGCACTTGCTAAATAGCTGAAGCCAGTTGCAGTCCAGTATTCCATAGGAATATTGTACATCTTCACCCAGACAGGCAGCCTATCCAACTTATCCTTATGTAATTCCATTCATTCTTTTGTCGGGGGGGAGAATTTGAATTCATCCCAATCCTCTATCGACCTCCCAGCAACCAGAGATGCCCGTGATTTTCCTTTATTATTTAAAACCTTCCAATTTGATCCCCCAAATTGTCCACCCCCATTACCTAGATTTTGCCGACGTCCACCAAGTCGACCCCATAGCATACCTCTTCTCCCACCATTTCACCCTGAACCTCCACCATTTACTTGAGCATTCCGTAATACCATATTTTCTTTCTCCAGCATAACTGTACCCTCTCCTCACTCACCGAGATCTTATCACAGGAATTTATATGCAGGGATTCTTTAGTGTCCATCACATTGGTCTGACCAGATTTATTGTCCAGATCGACCTCATCCATACCTTCATCCTCCCCACTATAGAAAAATTTTGATAGAACAGTTCGATCGCTTACAACTCCAGACTTCAGATTCACATCTTCCACATAGATCTTATCGTCTCCCATAACTTCTATACTCCAATCAATCACCGAGACCAGCAATCAGAGCTCTATTACAAGAAACAATCTCACCCAACTACAGAGAAAGGAATACCAGTCACCAATCTGCTGGCCCAGGACCTTCACACTCTTTAGAGAGGGAAAGTTAATTAGTGAGAGAAGCTCTCAACTAATCCATTGCTCTCTTTTCTCAACTCAATTGTTTACTTTTTGATTAAAAAATATAATCACTATGGTTATATTATTGCTTAATGTTGGCAATAGCACTGATTGAGAGTATTTTTTGACTCTCGTAGTTGATATGGACTACTAATACCTTATTATCCTTGTATCAACTGAAATCTAACCGAATTGGTATTGAAGGTTAAAAGGCATTGCAACACATGAATTTTTTTTATATCTCGAATTTGGACATAGATACAGGATTTGCTTTTTCCTTGTACACATAAATTAAAAATGAAATATGAAATATAAAATACATCCTTTGGTCTGATAATCAAACATTGTAGACAACAAAAAGGCAAATACTTATTTTTGCAGATATTGTTACTCTGTAGAACTTGGTGTGGTAGTTGTAAGAGGAATCTATGATGATTCAACTTTAAAACAAACACAAGCATATTGAAATTCTGCTTGTCAATGGATTGTGGAAATAGTTTTCCCAGTGTGATGTTGCAATTTGACCATCGTCTCTCCTAGCAGTAATTTGCAACAATTTTGTATGATCTCTTTTCTAAAGCCTCAGGTGGGCTTCACATATGCCTCTGTAATCCAAACTCTTGCAATTGAATTTTCATTAAACATAATGGCCTTAGACTAAGAATGGAATGGTAATTCCCCACCATAGCAACTTGGACATCCATATTACATATTATAGTTGATAGCAACTCGGACATCCATATTACATATTATAGTTGTTGCAGTGAAAAGTGGAGGCAATGAGAGAAACATTAAGAAGAATATTAAAATTGACAAAAAGAATTATAACTTGTAAATTATCTTTTTCTTTTCTGCTTCTAAATCTAAATTTCCTTCAAATTCCTTTAACCACACAAATCCCATCCTTATATTTTCAATTGAAGGGCAGAGAGATATTGTACAAAGGAAGACCTAGTTTCTTGACATATTCTGGTAACTTTGCATTAAAACCCTTCTATAAATTTAGTAGGGAACTTTCCTTTTAAAACATGCTTGCTTGTATTGCAAATCATTTCAATTAACAGTTGAGAGAACTTCGCAGAACCACCCTTTGATGCATGTGGCGTTATAAGCGATTGTTATTTTATGGCCTATTGTGTTTCTATATGGGCTTGGGTTTTGACTTTGCATCTTGTGTATAATTTAATTGCAATGATTCCTTGATGTGTTGCAGGAAGACTTTTCATAGCTGATACAAACAGTAGTGTAATTAGATATCTAGACTTGAACAAGGAAAAAGTTGAACTTCTTACTTTAGAACTGAAAGGAGTTCAGCCTCCTGCACCAAAATCCAGATCTTTGAAATGCCTTAGAAGGCGATCTTCAACCGACGCAGTGACCATTTTAGTTGATGGTGGTTCATTTAACGAGGGCAACTTAAGAACAAAAATATCGGTACCTGAAGGATACCATTTCTCAAAGGTTCAACTTCTATACTATGTTTTAGATTTCCTTTTCTGTGATCTACCATTCTTGTACTCATTAGTAATATGATCTTTGTGGCATATATCGTATAAACTCATCCTTCTAATATCAAATGCAGGAAGCATGTAGTAAATTTATTGTAGAAACTGAGCCAGAAAATGCTCTGGTTATTGATCCCGTGGATGGAAATCTCAGCCCGGAAGGATCTGCAGTGCTTCATTTTAGAAGATCATCCCTTTTAGCTTCCATTGGGAGAATAAATTGCAAGGTATGCCTTTGTTATAGGAAGCTTTCTAGGTTATATATCTTCATTTGCTGCAAGGGTCCAACTTTCCTTTTTTCCAGTGAGAAATTGCTAAACCAAATTCTTGTTCATCTGTTCAGTTCCTGCACCTTAATGCTAACATGTAGATACTAAGTTCCTTGCCATGATTTTTGCATCCTTGAGACCATTAATACACCCTATAGCTGCAGTCTGTAAAACCATGAGCTTAGGACATTGGTTTTAAGGTTAATTGGGTTTAGAGAAGCCTATGTTACATGGACTTGGTTATGTATGTTTGGTTTGGGTATGTGTCTAAGCATCAGATTTATCATTTATCAAATCCTCAATCTCAAGGAATGGGGATACGGCTAAATATTCATATATTTTCAATGCTCCTTTTTTCTAAAATAAAATGGTATTTTTTTTATAAAAGAAGGGTAAATTGCATTAAACCCCCCTGAACTATCATCAGAATGCAACTAACCCCCCTAAACTACAAACTGCCCCCCTGAACTAACAGAAATACACACTTAAGGACACGACGTCAAACAGCCATTAACGGAAAAATAAAATTACCTTTTTGCCCTAAAATTACCTGAGCTAAACGATGTCATTTCATTTAATCATTTTTTAAAAATAGTCCATCCAATAAGACGATGACACGTGTTGATAATTTTGAGGGGAAAAAAACACTCATGGCTTACCCGTTTTTAAAAGACCCAACCATTTTGTTAATCTTCTTCTTTGTTTTAGAAACCGTATTCCCAAGCTCCAGTTCTTCATCAATGATGTCAACCCTAAATAATCAAGATCTCAAGGATAAAATGCAACCTCCTTGAACATACATGCATTCTCCCTACTTCTCTCAACCTCAATGGAGCCGTCAAACATGTCTGGCGGCACCTCAAACATTTGCTTAGTCATCACCTCATTACATTGATGAAAGTAGAACATAGGGAAAAATGAAATCCTACTTCATAAAGACATTTTCATTTTCATGACTATAAGAGTGAAATTAGTAAGCCCTGTTCCAGCTTAGCGTAGAGAGAGCTTTCCAATTCTTAAAGAACTCTAATTTTTGTAAATGGGTTCTCTCCTGCAATATCCATGGATAAAATCTGCTGAGGAGAAAAGATGCAGCATTTGAAGCTTCTATTACTCAAATTTGGAGATAGAACAAAAGGTGGGAAACTGATTATCGTATTAACACGCCAATAATCATACTTTGATTAAATAATACCTCTGTTTTATGTTGATAACTTGATATATGTATATATATCAACATTTTGTATTTTGAAAGGTAATTGGAAAGAGTAGGGTTGCGGATATTAAAGTTAATGGCCAGTGAGTACAGGTTTCTCTTGTAGTTATCTGTAAAGCAACTCGACAATAAGTTTATAAGGTTTCTCATAATTTTCTTGTACTTTTGATTTAATAATATTTGGCTTAGAAAAACAAAAACAAAACAAAAACAAATAAAAATGGAGAATTTTTCCAGGAACAGCTGTTTGATTTGTTTAGGAGAGGGAGGGTGATGTCAAACTTTGTCTCAATATAGGTTTGAACTTTGGTATTTTGTTTCCATTTGAAGCATTTTTTTCCTAGGATTCCCTTCTTCTGTTAATTAATCAACTAGGCTCTCTTTACTCTCTCTTCAAAGTTTTGAGTATGACTTATGAGTCAATAAGAAACCTCTAATGAGTGTGTCATTTGGAAATGTCCATTGCTTGAAAGGGACTTCCAAGTAAATAAGTTATCCATTAGTATATATATAAGTATACCTTCAAATTAATGCTTCAGATTAAACCTTTAGAAAACTTTCACCTCCTATCAAATTAACTAGCTAGCCTTCTTCAATTAGACTTTAAAATTAATAAATGCAGATTTCTGTGTTCTCTTCTCCATCGGATTCAAATGCATATATTTGATAGCTCCTTTCAGCCATATATATATCATCCTATGAAACTTTGTTTATGGTATGTATTGGTGATATATATATATTCCATATAATAATTCTACCTAGAAATATCAAAAACTGCCTTAAGGGTTTTTTTTTCTTTTCTTTGCATTCTTTTAATGTTTCTCTGTCACTTTGATAACAGGTTTGTATGCTTCATTTTTTATAGAACTAGTTATCTAGAAGTGAATTCTATATGTGGTAATTTCAAAGAGTTCAGTTAGGCAGTGAATTGAACTGTCCATATTGTTTTCTCTATGCTGTTTCGAGTTGATATTTTCCTCAGAGGATTTTTTCTACGCCCTACATTTTGTCATTTATTTCACGATGAACCTTGTTTAGGTTTATTGGTCACTTCTACTAGTAGTTGCCAACTGTTGAATAAATTAGCAAGGAGACATGGATAAAGGCTGGATGCACCTTCATAACAGGTTATTATAACCTAAATAACCTTACCCATAATAATTTAGACATTATACCTGTCATTCTTGTCATAATGAAAATTTTGACTTTCCAATTGTAGAGCTTCAACGGAGTATTTAAATGGAGCACGTAGATTTTCCAATTGGGCCCAACGTAATGCAGGGAATCCAGCTAAGATTATATGCCCCTGTAAACATTGTCTAAACTCACAATATCAACATTTTAATACGGTGTACGAGCACTTAGTGATCAATGGAATGGATTCTGCTTATACTGTATGGGCCTTTCATGGAGAGAATCGGATTCCATATGTAGAAAATGAAGGCACTGAAGATGGTATGGAAATGCCTGAAACGTATGAGATATTTAGAGATGTGTATTTTGATGGTGAAGAAAATGCTACAACAGATCCCACTTATGGAAGTAGAGAGTTTGAGTTCAGAGAGGCGTTGGAAAAGGCTGAAACTCCTCTATATCCTAATTGCACGAAGTATACAATTATGTCAGCAACAGTTGCTTTATATAAGCACAAAGCTGCTCATAATATATCGGATACTGGATTTGATGAGCTTCTTAAGATTATTCGTGATATGCTTCCGACAGATAATAACCTTCCGGAGGGGAACAATGCAACAAAGAAGTTATTGAAGATATTTGAGTTGGGGTATGAAAAAATACATGCGTGTATCAATGATTGTTGTCTTTTTAGAAAAGAAAATGAGAATCTGATTGCATGCCCAAAATGTGGTGCTTCACGGTGGAAAGTGAATGAACATAGTAAAAAAATTCGAAATGGGATTCCGGCTAAGGTGTTACGGTACTTTCCAATAATACCAAGATTTAGGCGATTATTTCGATCAAATGAAAAGGCTGAACAAGTATTATGGCATTCGACTCATAAAAGTCGGGATAAAAAAATGCGGCATCCAGTTGATTCACGTGCATGGGAATTGATTGATAAAAAGTGGCCGAGTTTTGCATCAGATCCTCGAAATTTGAGGCTTGGCCTTGCAACTGATGGGTTCAATCCATTCGGTGACCTTAGCTCTAAACATAGTTGTTGGCCTGTGATTTTAGTAGTATATAATTTTGACCCGTTGCTTTGTATGTCTAAAGAGAATATGATGTTGACGTTGTTAATCTCAGGACCAAAGCAACCAGGAAATGACATTGATGTGTATTTGGAGCCACTACTGGAAGATTTAAAAGTATTATGGGAAAAAGGTGTTGAGCTTTATGATTCATTCACTAAATCCTTGTTTAATTTGAGGGTGGTTTTGATGTGGACAATCAATGATCTTCCGGCCTATTCTAATTTGTCTGGCCAGGCAACAAAAGGTAAGTTTGGTTGTCCAGTGTGTGTTAAAGACACATATTCTGAATGGTTGAAATCTAGTGGAAAGACTGTGTTCAGGGGTAGTCGGCGATTTCTTCCATTCAATCACCCATATAGAAAGAAGAAAACTTGGTTTGATGGAAAAGAAGAAATGAAGGGGCCACCTAGAGTATTAGCTGGTTCAGAAATTTTTTGCGGCGTTAAGGATTTTCAAAATACATGGGGAAAAAGTAAAAATCAGGAAAAAAGTAAAAAGCGCAAGAAGGAAGAGAAACCTAGCATTTGGCCATGGAAGAAAAAGTCTATATTTTTTGAGTTACCATATTGGGAGGTACACAATTTGAATTCACCTTTATCTTCGGTGGTCATGTTTTTTTTATTTGAGGAGTTCACACTCCTTACTAATAATTCTTTTTGCCTGTTATGTTAGGCGTTACCTCTCCGACACAATTTGGATGTGATGCACATTGAAAAAAATGTTTGTGAGAGTATTTTTGGCACACTATTGAATATAAAGGGAAAATCAAAGGATGGACTAAAGTCTCGTATGGATTTGAAGCAAATGGGCATTAGGGGAGATTTGCACCCAAAGGAGTTAGGGAAAAAAAATTACTTGCCACCAGCACCATATACATTATCGAAGAAAGAGAAGCAATCATTTTGTAAAAGGTTACAACAGCTGAAGTTACCTGATGGTTATAGTTCAAATATTGGGCAACGTGTATCATTGGATGAGTGCAAAATTAGTGGCCTAAAATCTCATGATTGTCATGTTCTTATGCAACAATTGCTGCCTGTAGCTTTACGCGGGACACTGCCAAAAGGTCCGAGGATTGCTATATTTCGCCTATGTGCGTATTTTCATGAAATATGTCAAAGGGTGATTGATAGGAATCAATTGGAGAAAATTGAAAATGAAATTGTCGAAACTTTATGTATGTTTGAAAGGTTCTTCCCACCGTCTTTCTTCGACATTATGGTACACGTTACCATTCATATTGCACGAGAAGCTCGTTTATGTGGACCAGTACAATTTCGTTGGATGTACCCATTTGAGAGGTAATTGATTTATAACATTCTTTTATATATGTTATGCAATTACAAAGATTATTTAATTTACATATATATAATTCTATCGTTATATTTAGGATGATGAAAGTTTATAAAGGATATGTTAAAAATCGAGCAAGACCTGAGGGGTGCATAGCAGAAAAGTACTTGGTAGAAGAGTGCATTCAATTTTGTAGTGAGCACATGAAACAAGTCGCTGAAATTGGTGTTCGTCGTTCTCGAAATGAAGATATTGAAACTGAAACAATAGAAGGAGGACGCCCACTTTCTAAGGGAATTTCAAAAACCATGTCTAGTGACATGTTAGCCATTGCTCACCGTTATGTATTATTCAACAATGAGGAGGTGGAACCATATTTAAAGTAAGATGGTACGAAATTTATTTAATTTATAACTATTATTGAAAAACAAAATACTTAACCATGTTATTTTCTTATTAGAAATCATGTGGAGGAACTCAAGGGTTTGGACAGTTGTCTTGCAAGGAATGAAAGCACTCTACAAAAGAAACACATGGAGACCTTCAGTTCATGGTTCAAAACTATGATTAATGCAAGTAGTAATGTGTCAACGATGCTAAAGGGGCTTTCAAATGGGCCTAGGAACGATGTAATTTCTTATTTTGGTTATATTGTGAATGGCCATCGATTTCACACCAAGGATGTCGAGAGAAGCACACAAAATAGTGGTGTTTCCATTGAAGCTGAAACTATATGTCGATCTAGTGCAAGAGACACAAATCAAGTTGTTGAAAAAATATCTTACTATGGTGTTCTGAAAGATATAATTTTGTTAGACTACTACTCATTTCAAGTACCGTTGTTTCATTGTGACTGGGCAAATATTAGAAACGGCATCAAAGTTGAAGATGGATTTACATTGGTGAACCTTCATGAAGGTCAAAGTCAATTTGAAAGTGATCCATTTATCCTTGCGTCACAGGCTAAGCAAGTGTTTTATTCTAGGGATACTGAAACGTCAAGTTGGTATGTGGTACTCAAAGTACCACCAAGAGGCAAAATTGACTTGGACACTTTTGAAGAGAATGCTTATATGCCTTATGCTCCATTAGATATATCAAGACTTGAATGTGAAATTCTTGATGATGGCGAACATCATGTACGACTTGATTGTGAGGGCATAACATTGTAGAATATTTTCAAATGGGTATTTGGTTATATTTTTTGGTTTGTAATTGGTTACTTGTAGCATATTTTTTGATTAAACTGAATGGTTGTGATTATGTACCTATCTAAATTTGCATTAAATTCCATCTTAAACTGGTAATATGTTATTTCTGGTGCTCTTTTTCTAAATCAATAGTGGCGCCTCCAATATAAACTGAATTATTACTCCTTTGATAAGATTACAGGTCATCTAAAGATTTTTACTATGTCTGAACATCCTGAAGTAAGTATCAATCTTACTTAATGTTGTTTTATCTTAAATTAATTGTTTTGATTTAAGTATCAACTTTAAACATGTGTATTTTTAATGTTCTTCTTCTTTTAATGCATGTACTTGAATGAAGTCATCTAGACAGTGTGAGAAACGTGCAGAACGAAATCGTCGAGCAGCTATGGCTGCAGTGATACGTACACCCTCAGTTGTACGCATTTCTGGCGGGGGTTCAAATTCTCCAAGGACACCTTCAGGCGATCAATTTAGAGTTGGTGGGGTTTCACCCGATCCCGTTACTTCTCAAGGACCTTCCATTGAGGCTACATCAAATACAAAGAAAAGAAAGGGTAGGGGAAAGTCTCAACTGTACAAGATAGCATCCACACCAAATGAGCGCCTAGTTGTGGATTTTAATGAAAGGGGGCAGCCAGTTGGTGATAATAGTAAGAAGTATAGTTCTTGCCTTGGGGTTCTAGCACGTGAGAGGGTTCCCATAACAATTAAGAGCTGGAATGATGTGCCTGAGTCTCTATTACAAGAATTATGGGATATTATAAAGGTATTTTATTTGAAGGAATTTGCTGGTAGAAGGATGTGTCTGATTCTCTATTAGAAGAATAAAAACATGTTCTCCCTTTGATAGTAGGATATTTATTTGATAATTTGATATATATTTGCAGCTAAGATTCGATGTTGCCGACTGTCATGCAAGCGTATCATTTGGATTGATTGGAAAGGCGTGGCGCAATCACAAATCAAATACAACAAATAATGTGTTGTCCATGAGAAATAATCGACGAGCCATTGCCTTAATGAAGCCCGATAATATAAATTCAGTGGATGAGTGGCAAGAATTTGTTGCCCATCGATTATCGGAGGAGCATGCTGTGAGTATTTATATGCACTTTTTAATTATATATATATATATATATATATATATATAGATATATATTTTCATGACCTATATAAATTAGCAACTTTTTTGTATTTACAGAAAGAAAGAAAACAAAAACAAGAATTGAGGAGCAAAATAACTACCCCACACACAACAAGCCGATTAGGCTATGCTCGATTAGAAGATTCAATGGTAATAATGAATGTTTATTTTCTTTACTTATTTAATGCTAACCATAGTTCTTGTGATTTAGTAGCACAAATAATTGAAACGTGCATGTTTGGGTATGTAGAGAAAAGAGTCTGACACGCCCGATAACATTTCAAGGGTGGATGTTTGGATTAAAGCGCATATGAGAAAGGATGGTCAGCCCATAAATGAACAAGTCAAGGAGACTGTGGTAACATGTTTAGGTTTTTTAATTTAAGTTAATCATTTATATTTATTATATTAAATTACTAATGCGTGTGTTTAAAATATGAAATTTTAGGAAATAATTAAGACATATTCCCAAACGACTCAAAGTTCAGGAATTCATGACGATGCCATCAATCATGTATTTGGTTCAGAACATCGAGGAAGAGTGAGAGGGCTTGGGTTTGGGGTAACACTTACAAAATTGAAAACCCAAGCACAACAACAAGAAAATACCCAAAGATATGAAAAGAAATTTGAAGCAATGATGCGGGACCAAAGGGAGCAAATGTTGGAAGCAATGCGACTTGAAAGGGAGAAAATGAGAGAAGAGATGAGGGAGGAAATGAGAGAGCAAATGAGGGAAGAGATGAGGGACCAAATGAGGGAAGAGATGAGGGAACAAATGCAAGAGTTTAGATCATTGTTGGTAAGTGAAAATAAGAATGCGTTGTCATCATTTCTATTAAAAATGCTTTTATATAATTATTTTTCTTTTTTTTCATGCCAGACACAGAATGCTAATAACCAATCTTGTCCCAATGCTTCACCACGTGTCCCATCTACTGAAAATGTTGAAAGAAAAGATTGCGAGTTATTCCATTACAATGGGACAGGATTACTTGTTGCTACTGGTGAAGTTGTTTCCTCAGATCCTTCTACGCTCATAGGTGATGCACCACTCGGTTCTGATTGTTGGAAAGTGTGGGTCGATTTTGTCTTTGAATCCGAAGCTCCCTTGTATAGGGCAGATTCCTCCGGCCGTTACTTGCTTGGGCAAGCTCATGGAAATTCAATTGCATGGCCTAGCAAGTTTATCAAGATCAGTAAGTATTCCAAAGTATAATATTTGAATATCTAATTTTATTGATACTGAAAATATAATATATAATATTTGAATATCTAATTCCATTGACACTGAAAATATAACATTTATTTACTTGCAGCTCAGCTTTAGGGATAATCGTATTTTGGGGCTTTTTGCTTGTTTTTGTGGTTATATCTCTACAAGAGATATATAGAATTTTTTTGAAAGCAATCTGTTCAGGGCATGTTTGGTTCTTTTGAAAACAACTCTAAGTTTAGTTTCTCTCTCTCTCTATATATATATATGCACACCATCACAGGCGCACTTATTGGGGCTTACTTGTTGACACACACCTCTCACAGGCGCACTCTTATGGATTTGATTTGCTATTCTATTATTGAGGACTTAATTTGCCATTCTGTTATTGAGGGTTTGAATTGCTAATATTCTATTATGAGTTTTGATGTTATTTTGCTTTAGGGACAGAATTTTGGGTTGGATGGTAAACTTGTTGGAAAATCTGTTATACCTATTTGACTTGCTGAAAATTTGTGTTCTAGATAGTATAATTGCTGGAAAATCTGTTCTACCTATTTCACTTGCTTAAAATTGTGTTCTAGATGGTATACTTGCTGTTTGAAATCTGTTTTATCGGAATTTTAATGCTGCCAGAAAATCTACTTTGCTGAATTGTTCAACTTGTTGCCATAAATCTAAAGTTGCTGGAAATTGAGTTTGGTTGTTCTAAATTGCTCTATATAGCTGCCATTTAAAATGCTGAATTGCTGAAACTATTTTCTGAAATATGCATGTTGCTGACTTGAGAAATTTAAGGGGCTGATTTGAGATTTTAATAGTGCTGATTTGGTAATTAAATAGTGCTGATTTGGGTTTAATAAGGTGTTGTTTTGAGAAATTAATTGTGCTGATTTGAGACTTATAAGGTGCTGATTTGAGATTTTAATAGTGCTGATTTGAGAACTCAATAGTGCTGATTTAGAGAGAGAGAGAGAGAAAGAGAGAGAGGCTTATAATTGTATACATATTTGACTTCTGACCTGGTAGGCATTACATGGCTAATTTATACAACATTGGCAGGTAAATCATAAAAAACACGCAACACAGTTTTAGCAGTTAAATTAGAAGTTTTGAGTGGCTGACGCCATCAATCATGCCACAAAACAGTGAAGTAAGGAATCAAAACTCCAACCCAAGAATTGTGTCCCAGATTCCAATCATTAAAGTGGAAGAAAAGTTTTGAGAATCCTAATTTACAATTTTATACAGAATATGGATTAGAATGTTAAAACATTAGAGGGTTTTTTATGATGGAATTCCTTCAAACTTAACTAAGATACCCGAGTAAATTAAATATCATTTGGGAGAGAGATTAAAAAAGACAGAGATGTAAGGAAATCACATAATATAACTTTCGATCTGCAACTATTTTAAAGTAAAGCTAGCCTTTAGAGATGCTCTGTCTTTCAAGCATAGCTGCCCTTGCTCCTCTGTGGTTCAAACAATGCTCTACACACAAAGATAAGAAGTCTGGAGAGATGATTAGAAAATGAAGGATTGTGATGCAGGGCATGATAATTATAAAAGGATTCAAATAAAGAGTTTCACATGGAATGTATTTTGGATCTCATGTGATAAAATTTTGAGTTGAGTCGAGTCTTGTGTTAAGCTTCAGTTAATCTACTGTTGGCTTATATTTTAGTGTTTGAGGGTGTTTGGTAATCTTCATATGCTGGACATTGGCAGTAGCAACGGTTCATGAATCTTCTTTTGAGTAAAAAATTATGTTATTTGGTCTTTGTATGTTGGTTTAGTAGGTTAATAAGTATCTCCGTAGTCAAAATTTCATAGTTTAATATTTTAGTCCTAATCCCAGAATAAGCAAGGAAAGTCCAGCGGTCTTAATATATCTTTGTATTATTTAAATTCAATAGAGTTGAATTAAGAACAAAAGAGAAGCTTTGCAGCATCATGTAATGTGACTAATGTCATGTGTGATGAAACCTAATTGGTAAAACATTAGGAATTCTAGGTGAGATTCCTAAAATTCTCCTTTCTATTCTTCCTCCTCCCCCTCCTCCTCTTTATACCCTCCAATCAGATTTTGTTCTTGAAATAACAATCAATCCTTAATTTCTCTAAGCCTTGTTATACCAAAACCTTAAACTTCCATAACCCTAACATTTATCCCTTCCCTTTAGCCTCCAGTTTAACACTCTAAACTCTATATTTAGTTGCCAACCTGATTTTTCAGCAACTGATTCTCTGTAACTCTAGTCACTTTGAAAACCAACCCAAATTTTTTTTTAAGTGAAAAACCAAGCCAATTTCAACCCTACACCATTTACTCTGCCTCTTTAAACTCTAAATGTACAAGCTCTCCATAACTTCCGCCCACCATAAACCTATTCATGGCAACATTAATTTGAGTTTTCTAGTATTGTCCTGCATAATTTAGGTTTGAAGGACTAATTTTCTAATACAGGTGAGAATCATTTGTTGTGGATGGTTGAGACCTTTGGGTTTTGTACATCCCAACATATTTGAGCTGCCTCATTGTTTTAAATATAGCATTTAATTCAGTCCTCGGAAGCTTTGTGTGCGAAAGCTTTGTAATTACAATGGACCGCAAAGGTTTCAGGCTCAACATTAGAGATCCAGCCATACCTTGAAAAAGAGATCAAGTTAGAAGTTAGGCTAAAACTACTAAATGCCAAAGGCAAAGAATCAACTCACAAACCTTAAGCGAAAAACTATGAATGGATGGAAATCCATAAAGTTGTTACCGTGTGTGACAAGCATTAAGTTTTCTGAAGGAAATTTATCTGCAAGGGCCTTAATAATATGCTCATATCTGGTCCTTGCACCAACGACTGTCTCTTCCCATTTTGGCAACTTGAGTTCCTCGAGCAAACAATCTATGTCAGTATATAGAATAGTTTTTGCAGACTTATAAAGGAAAGTGAAAAGGAATATATATCAAGTATACCTCTTTATATATTCATTGTTTCATTTCATTATATATTGATATTTTTGTGCTTTCTCTGTTGTACTTGCTCCATTGACCCTCTCTCTTTAAATCCCAGGATAATGAACCAGAGCAGCAGTAGCAGTAGCCTTCTCTCCTGTTGTACTTGCTCCATTTTGCTTCGATTGCCTCTCAACTACGTCTTCAAGAGCATTGTTGTTTTGCTTAAGTTCATTTGTAGCTAGAATATTCGTCTTTTAAATGTTCATTGTATATTTGTTAATGGTTGTAATTTTTAAGCATGCTGAAAGTTAATGTTCATTGTATATCCGCAATTAGATATGCACATACTTTTGGGTTGGATGAAAGTTATTCAAACTGTGTTTTTGGCTTGACTTTCATTTGAATGTTTTTAGCTTCCGATACAAATTGATGTTGGTATTGTATGTATGGTATCACAGGTTTTTGGATTGGATTTCACAGGTTTTTGGATTGGAGTTTACAGGTTTTTGGAATGAGGTATTAGAAAAACAAATTTTCAAAAAAAAAAAAAAAAAATTTTAAGGCGGACAATGACCGCCCTTAATAGCTGCTTTTAAGGCGGGCAAAGACCGCCCTTAATAATATGATCTGGGTAGCTTCTAAGGCGGCTAAGAAACGCCGTTACTCTTTTACCTTCTACGGCAGTTTAGAACCGCCGTTAATAAGAACCTTCGAAGGCGGGAAAAAGTGTCCTTAAAAAAAATTGGTTTAGCATTTAAGGCGGCTATAAGGAGCCCTTAATATTAGATTTTAAGGCAAGCCGTGCATGTCGTAAATAAACAATATTTCAAGGCAGCCAGAAACCGCCCTTAATAATCAAGATTTTAAGGCGAGAAGTAACCGTCGTAAATAATTTCAGTTTTATGACATGCATGGTCCGCCTTGAATAATTCCGCTTCTAAGGCGGTCTCTGACCGTCGTAAATAATTCAATTTTTAAGACACTAAATAACCGCCTTGAAAAATGATTTTCAAGGCGTTTATGGAATTATTAAAGGCGGTTTTTGAATGCCTTTAAAATGTTTCTGCATGCCTTTAAAAAAACTTTGTATTTATAACACCTTAATAGAGGGCAGGCGGTAGTCCGCCTTAAAAAGTCATTTAAGGCAGTTTTTGCCCGTCGTAAAAGTCTAGTTTTCTTGTAGTGGATTAATCTTACCTCCATGACAATTCGAATAATGGAATTGGTTGAAATCTAGCAAGTTACGATAAATGATACAATACATCTATGATATATCGTAAATACGATGGATCGTAATGTTCATTACAGTTGATCGTATCCTCATATACGATGGATCGTAATGACTGGCTGGACTATTCTTAACAGAATTGATTTAAAGTACACATGTATCCTAAAGATGGGTCTATCAGTGTGAGTTTTAGCATACATGACCATACATATTTATCATTATGCTTCCACGGTTATAAGGTTTTGAATTAATGAACGGTTTGGGTGATGATAAACTCACTCACTTTCATCTCCCTTGCTCTTAACCGGGTGCCGAAAATCGAAACGTGGAGGCAGGAGCGGTGAACGGTTAGAAACTAACTTTTTCAATTGCTGAATTGTTAGGGGATTACCTGCACCATGGCAATTCCAGGATTGAAAAACAACACCATCAACTCCTATCGCATGTATCTGTGCCTTCTTAAGCAAATATTCAGCATGTGTCGCCTTTGCTGAAATCTTCCTCCTTCCTTCAGTCTCAATCTCCTCCTCAACCTTTTGCTTAATAGTGATTGGCTTCTATAATTTGAGACCAGAGCCTCTGATGTCATCACCACTTTTATTTTGAGCCACTCTCTTCCATTTTTTCCCACAGAATAGCTTCTCTCACAAATTACTCTTGAGTATTGCATCCCCCGCTCATCAGACCTTGAAGCCCTAAACACCATGGGCTTGGACAAAGAAACATTCATAAAGTTCTCAGGCCCACTTCTAATACCCCATCTTAGACCCCAATTCTGTTGCTTCATAAAACTCTCATAAATTCCTCCTTGAGCCCAACAAAAAGGCCCATAAAAAATTCTCGAGGCCAACTAATTAAAAACACACTTGATTTCCCTCCAATCAAATCTTTCCCAACACCAACTTGTGTTGAGGACTGCCATATTTTAGTTTCTTGCTAGGATAAAAATAATAATAATAGTAGGACTTTATAAATGAAGGGATAAATTGTTCTTATAAAGAAAATACAACAGGATAAAATTGTTTAAGAAAAAAATGACTACCTAAAATATACAACCTCATTTTTACAAACTAGAAATTTTATTTATTTATTTTCTTCCTCTACCGAGCCTTGAACACTTGCCCTCCAGTTTGAGATAATACGTTACCAAAGAAGCAAGGAGGCTCAATAAAAAATTTTAATTTCATTCAAAATTTCCAGTGAATTAAAATCTCTATCATTTAAAAATGTTTTTTTTTTACCGAAAACATTTAAAAGAAATTTTTTCATAAAAAATCAATTATTATTTTTATTTGAATTAAATTATGCATAAAATCATAATATAGAGTAGTTGAATAGGTAATACTGCTGGGCATCCATTTCCTCAAAATTATGCTCCTCTTAAATGTAAGTATAATCTCTATTTATATTATTTTTAATATCTTTTTTTTTTCTCCTCAGAATTAACTCCCACAATATATTTGGAGGAGACTTGAACATTTACCTTTCAATTTGAAAGCAGAGAAAATACTACTAAGGCCTGTTATCATAATATTTAATTTAATCCAAAAGATATATATATATATATATATATATATATATATATATATATATATATATATATATATTAGTAAACAGGACCCAAGACTATGCAACCACCTTTTTTTCCTAACCAAACAAATTAACAATCTCAAATCTATGATATTTCCTGTCCCATATAATATACTAGGGTAGAGTTACTTATAAAAAGAAATAAAGAAAAAAAAATGCTAAGATTTATGTGAACCACTTGTAATTTGTTTGGTTAATGAGATAATATGAGAAAAGAAAAGACAAATGACTGATGGAAAACCAAAGGAAAATTACGTTCTTGACTGTTTTATTAATAGAAAAAGAAACATATTGAGTGAGGCTTATTAAAAAAGAAAATTGAGTGATGAAAGAAGGAAAACAATAATAAAAGAATAGTATCATTCATAATACAATATATGATATGTATCATATTAATATTTGATAATAACTTTTTTTGTCTGTCTTTGTTAAAAAAAATATGATAATAACTTCGCTTTTGTTGATTATAAATCAGTTCAAAATTATGCCATAGTTAAACATGGACCTATTTGAACAAAACATATATATACATATACATATATATGTATATATGCACAAAGAGAGAGAGAGTGTGTGTGTGTTAGTATCTATATGTTTTGTCTGTTAATATGTATATGCATATGTATGGGTGGTGAGATTGAGAAAACTATTAAATGCCACCGAAATTTCGTGTATGAAGAATTTCACCACTAATAATTTTTTATTTACCATTATTTTTTAAAATAGTTAAAAATAGACATATGGGTATTTAGGTAAATTCACTGCACTGTTAAAGAAAAATTGGTTCGAACCAAATCTTTGATTTGGAGGTGTTTTTAAATGAAGAAGGGTGAAACATTTTGAGTCTTTATAATGACTCGTGCGTGTAGCCTTTGGGCTTGTGGCCATTATTCTGTAGGCTCGGGCGAATACTTCTTGTTTATGTACAGTTGTTCTTTCTTTCAGTTGATTTAATTTATCCAAAAAATAATATTAAAATACTCACAATATGCATATATGGGTGTTTTATGAACTTCACCCATAGAATATTTGATAATTGAACAATAAGTTCATAAGGAAGAATGTTTCGAGTAGAACATGACTAGCAAAAGAAAATAGGATACAATAACTAGTTTAATGCTCAAAGGCCTCACTGTAGAACCATTATAAGGCCATCAGAAAGAGGTTGGCCGGCGCATGTCAGACCTATCGAACTCTACTAACAATGGCATGACTTGAATTAGTGAGCTAGGCTAAATATTTTGCCGGATTGGGCGGAGCACGTAACCAACCAATTGATTTATTGTATTTTGTTTTTTGTCCTTGCATTTATGGAAGTTTGTGCCATAGATATATATATATATATGTATCATTCACTTAAATCTCAATAACTTTTACTACAAATTGAATTTTTTGATGAAATTATTTATGTTAGAAAGATAATTTGGAGAGCTTTTCTTTGAGTACTACTTAGGTTATTTTTTGACTTAAAACGAAAAAATTATGAATTTTTCAAGATAAAAAAGATAAAAAATTTAACATATATATGTATAAACATAAAATTTTAGATTAATTTAATTAAAAAAAAATTATTTAATTGTGTGGGTAGTTAAAATCTGAAGAATCTATTATGGAGACAAAATTTATAGATTCTAACATGATGATGTGACTGACTAAAATACTAAGGTGACCGACTAAAATTCAAATTTGGAGAAGCATTTTTGACCCCACAGTGAATGCCTAATATAACTTTTTTAACATTTAAACCACTCAGCAATCACAACATACAAAGTTGCAAATTTAATATATAAATATAACACACACACATAGATATATATATATATATACACACACACACAGCATCAAGACAAAAGTTGTCCTTGACAAAAGATAAAGGAGTGCAACATTTCTCAGTGTTATTATCATATTGGAGTTCTGCAGGCATATGTTGCATGAGTATTTCTTAATGGCATCCACAAAGCTTAAAACATTTTGCCCAACATGCGCTTCCAATGAGTTTGCTACTTCCTGATGACTCAAAGTTAAGAGAAAAATGAAAATGAAAATGAAAAATAAAACACCAAGTCAATTGGTAATCTAACAATCAAATACTTTGGTGTCTTTATTTTTGGAGGGCAGAAACAGTACAATGAAGGAAATTGATAGGACCTAAAAATTCAATCTATCTTCCATGTAGGTCAGAGGATTCTTTCAGTGAACTTTCACATCATTTAATGGACCAATCAACCAATTAAACTCTCAAATAAAAGTGAAAGAAGTTAAAGACAAGGCAATAATTATTAATATCGAACCTGGCTTTCACCAATATCCAACCTATTGCAGGGTTCGCAACTTAGAAGAGATGTTTTGCTAATAGTGTAGCGGTTAAGGGTTATTACAATCCACCCCCTACGAGGCCAAACGTCCTCGTCGGCACACTTTTGGTTGGGTTCAGGCTCTAATTGTAGTAACCCTTATGGACGAGTGTGAGTGGGCGAGTGCGAAGACAGACACTGGGCTGAGCTACCACAGTGACAGGGTACAGGGTGCTCAATTCCACATCACCTGGGTGTGGAAAAGGGGACGTGCTTATATGTGATATGTTCTATTCAAATGGTACGAGGCCTTTTGGGGTAAAACCCAAGAGCAAATTTGTACGGGCTTAGGCCCAAAGTAACAATATAATACCATGTGTTAGAGCAGGATATTATAGTTCGTATCATAACCTGAACCCAGCCGAAAATGTGCCAATGAGGACGTCGAGCCTCATAGGGGGGTGGATTGTAGTAACCCTTGTGGACGGGTGTGAGTGGGTGGATGGGAAGACAGAGTACAGGGTACAGGGTGCTCAATCCTACATCGCCTGGGTGTGAAAAAGGGGACATGCTTATATCTAGTATGTTCTCTTCAAATGGTATGAGACCTTTTGGGGTAAAATCCAAGAGCAAAACCGTGTGGGCTTAGGCCCAAAGCAGACAATACATACCATGTGTTGGAGTGGGGTATTACAGTTTCTCCAATAAAATGATGTTTGATGGCAATATGTTTTGTCCGGCTATGGTAGACAGGATTCTTTGTTATTGCAATGGCTAATTTGTTGTCACACAAAATTAGAGTAGCTTCTCCTTGCTTCTCACCAACACCTTCCAAAATTCTTCTTAGCCAAATTGCTTATGTAGTTGCCAATGATGCTGAAATATATTCAGCCTCGGCAGTTGATTGTGCCATTGTTTGTTACTTCTTAGACACCCATGAAAATAATCCTTGTATGTATCTCAACACTCTTTTTGCAGCCCCAAAATGTATTTGACTTGGTTTGTGCATGATCGTGTGTTGTGAGTTTATCAATTAAAATTACCACACTTCGCAATAGAACGAATTCCTTGCAGAATAGGACTATCGAAAGGGGTGTCGAACCTTAGGGATTATGGTCTGAATGAGTTGGTATATGGAATTAATTCTAATTAAATTTATAAAGAAAAGAATTCTGATTTTAATATTTAAACTAATTAAAAAGTAATTAAAATAAAATAAAGGAAAATAGAGAGTGTAGATAATATGAGATAGATCTAGGCTATTTGACTTCACCATTAACGTCATAATCAATGCTCAATTGAATTAACTATGGGGAATTATATCATACATAAGTGGTGTCGGTGGCTACAAGCTCACCTTCATCAGTTAAGAAGATAACATATGATTAAGGCTAAGTCATGGACTATGTTCGATTGGCATGAGTCATCTGCCTAACTACTCTACTCTATGGTGCAGTATGGTCCATCTTCTCTAGGCATACTCCATCAAAGCGTATAATGATATATCCAGTGATTACCATTGTGTAATAATCGCTTTCATAATCATAGAAAATAAGAGAGATTGAGTTCAATAACAACAACTAAATATCTAAGATAAGATAAGAAATCATTGAAACTGAATTTGAAAGGCTTTAATAGCTCAATTCTATAATAAGAATCCTCTAAATTACACAATCTATGCATGTATATAAAGGTCCCCAATAATTAAAACAATCAAATCGTTAATGCTTAGTTAGGGCTACATCAAAACCCTAGTGGATGAACTAGCCACTCATGGTAAAAGAAGAAGCTTCAACGGTTAAGGAAGAAGGCATCATCTTCACGACTTACGCGTAAGACTTCGTTCTCTAATGGATCTTCACTCGTAAAGCTTTGCAAAGTATGTCTTCAATTCTGTCCAAAGGCTCTCTAAGCTCCTCCCAAATAGCCTTCAATTCGCCACTTTATGCACCAAGAGAATACAACCAAAGTCCTAATCCAATCAGGAATTAATTAGGTTTTTCCGCAGCACTAATCAGGTAGGTTTTTTCTACTGACGTTTGGTCCAACTTTTGACCCACTAGAAGTCCGATTCATGAAATTTTTGTGAAATAGAAAAGTGTCCAGAATCGAATTTCGTTTGACTTGTGTTGAAATTAAATCGATTTGAGGCTCTGAAATAACACTTATGGTCCATTTTCCAAAATGGGATTAAAACTGTATTAAGCGCAGAATTTGACTTCAGGCCCATAACCTTCTTAAGCAGTTGTAGTTCTCTTGGACCTCTTCCATGGGCTGATTTGAGTTAAAATACGGAGTTGAATGGATCCACTTGATGTAGGCTTCATCTAATCCTTTTGCATGTCATCTTTAAAAGCTCAAAATCATGGTTTTAACTTAAATAATCATTAAGGCCCTGAAAATACAAAAATACTAAAACGAAGTAAAATCACAAAATAATCTATTACTAAGAGAATAAAATATGCAAGTTAAGAGGCTAGAATGCATAACATTCAACGTCGATCAGTGCATAAACCAAGACAACAAGCTCGTAACATACATGACATCCGGTCTTGTAGGCGTCAAATACAATAAGCTTCCAACCAAGCTTCTATAGAGAGATGCATCTTCTTCTTTGCTTCCATCTTCTTTAAAAAAAAATTCATTCAACCAAAGGAGTGCAAACTGATTTGCAATTTATCATTCGAAATTTTTCAAGAAGAATTTTTGCATACTTCTTTTGGCAAATAAAAACTCCATTCTTTTGATAAATTTTAATGCCCAAAAAGTAATGCAACAAACCCAAATCACTCATTTCATACTTTTTCATCATCTCTTTAAAATCATGAATCATTTTTTCATCACTATTGGTAAACACCAAATCATCAACATAAAGAGAGACAATAAGGATACCAGATTTACCTCGTGCCTTGAAGTACATGGTTGGCTCACTTTTGCTTCTTTGAAAGCCTTTTTCATTGAAGTAAACATCAATCTCACTATACCATGCCTGGGGTGCTTGTTTTAGGCCATATAAAGCCTTCTTCAACTTGTACACCTTCTCTTCTTCACCTTTTGTAACAAAGCCTTGAGGTTGGACCACATAGACTTCCTCTTTCAAAACACCATTCAAGAAGGCTGATTTTACATCAAGTTAATACAAGAACCAACCCTTTTGAGCCGCTAATGCAATGAGAGCTCTTATTGTATCAAGTTGAGCCACCGGTGCAAAAGTCTCTTGAAAATCAATTCCGGGCTATTGAGAATACCCTTTTGCCACAAGTCTTACTTTGTTCTTTTGAATAGAACCATCCGGATTGAATTTAGTTTTGAAGATCCACTTCACACCAATCACTTCCTTGTCTTCCGGCTTCTCTACTGACTCCTAAGTTTTGTTTTTGTCAATCACATTAATTTCTTCTTCCATAGCTTTCTTCCGTGCCTCTTCTTTAATTGCTTCTTCAAAGCTTTCCGGTTCAACAACACAGAAATTGCAACTAGCATACACATCACTAAGACTTCTCATTGTCTTTGGAGTTAAACTTGGAGATGAGGAACTTGAGCTTGATGGAGAAGTTGGAGTTGATTGTGAGCTAGCTATTGGAGACATTTCTTGTGGAGCTTCAACAACATATTCATCTTCATCTTCTTGATTTTTTGGTTATTCATTGAAAGTGATGACTTGATTTTGAACTTTCTTCTCTTTCCAATCCCAAGAGGCCTTCTCATTAAAGAGAACACCTCTACAAATGATCAATTTATTCTTTTTCAAATTGAAGAGTCTATAGCCCTTTGATTTTGAGCTATAACCCACAAAGATTCACTTTTCACTAGTTTCATCAAGCTTGTGCCTTACTTCTTTTGGAACATGAGCAAAGCAAATACAACCAAATACTTTCAAGTGATTAATAGATGGATTGGTTCCACTCTATGCTTCAAATGGAGTTTTGTTCTCCACGGCTTTTGTTGGACATCTATTCATCAAGTAAACGGCCGTATACACGACTTCACCCCAAAAGAACTTGGGTAGCCCCTTTTCATGAAGCATTGATTTTCCCATTTCAATAATTGTTCTATTATTCCTTTCCGCCACTCCATTTTGTTGTGGAGTGTACCCAACGGTTAATTGCCTTTCCAAGCCAATATCTTCACAAAATTTGTCAAATTCATTTGAATTGTATTCTCCACCTTTATCTTCTTAATACTTTCATAAAATGGCCACTTTGCCTTTCAACAAGCTTTTGAAAATTTTTGAAGGTAGAGAAAACATCCGATTTTTGTCTCATGAAATAAATCCATGTCATTCTTGAAAAATTATTAATAAAAATAATGAAGTACTTGTTACCTCCATTTGTTGGTGTTGACATCGGCCCACACACATCGGTATGAACAAGCTCCAATGGTGCTTTAGCTCTCCATGCCTTCTCTTTTGGAAATGACTCTCAGTGATGGTTGCCAAGAGCACAACCTTCACAAATTTCTTTCACTTCTTGTATAGAACTTGGCAACCCATGTACCATGTTCTTTTGTTGTAGATTCTTCAAACTTTGAAAATTCAAGTGACCAAGTCTTCTATGCCAAAGCCACGATTCATCAACAACAGCCATCTTCAAAGCCACATTTTTTTAGTACGAAAAAGTAAGAGTAAAGCTCCTATTCTTCTCCATCTTCATTTTTCCCACAATCTGATTTTTTCTTTTATTATCATAGATTTTGCAAGAGTCTTCACCAAAGTGAACGGAGTACCCATGCTCTACAAGTTGTCCAACACTCAACAAATTTTGCTCTAAATCCGGAACTAGTAGTATATCTCAGATAAATTTTCTTCCCTTCTTTGTTTCTATGCCAATGGTACCCTTTCCTTTTGTTTAAACCAGGGCACCATTTCACATTCTTACATGAGAATTTTCCAAAGTATCAATATCTAAAAATATGCTTTTATCTCCGGTCATGCATGTGATTACTACACCCACTATCAAGGAACCACAAATCTTCCTTTTGTTTCGATGTTGTATGACAAGCATAGAACATATTTGCTTCCCCTTCTTGCTCTTTGAAAAAATTGGCTTGTTGATTTGTTTTCAATCGACAATCCTTTTGAACATGCCCAAATCTTTTGCAATTGAAACATTGAGGTTTTCCCCAAAACCAACAATCTTTATCAACATGGCTACTTCTTTTACAAATTCCACATTTTGGTTGAGTGGACTCTACACTTCCACCTCTACCAAAATTATTTCTTCCTCTTCCTCTAGGACTTCTTCCTCTTCCTCCTCCTCCTCCTCTTCCATAAAATACCCCTCAACAAATTTTACGCATGAGGTGGCCAGTCTCATACACAAAACTTGAGAGATATTTACAAGTAATAACAACAAGCATAGAGTACAAAAGATAGAATGAAATAAATTTTAAAAGCAGAATAGAAAGTCCATCTGAATCAAAATAAAATGTTAAATAAATAAAGTACATATCTGGTAATACGATTTGGAAGTCCCGTAACCCAAGGACCCCTTAACCAGAAAGAACAAGAGTTTTAACTTTAAATTAAAAACCAATAACCAAAGTCTCAAAAGAGTTCATAGTTTGAACTTGAAGAAGAGAATAAGTTCCTACTCTGTAACTGATAAGAGGAGATGTCTGCAACAACTAAACCCCAAGACTCTATCCTCGCGGTGTAACCGGCTTAGGACCTGGAATATCAACAAAGTGGGTTAAACCCACGAGCAAGCCCTCTCTACTACATCTCAATCAGAGAACCGGTATACATACCCTCAGTATGAAGGACACAAGAGAAAAATATAGGTGTAAACATACAGGTCATTCCTTCTCCAGTTCATATTTTCAAAATAAATGTCATCTTTTTCAATGTTCCAACAAACCCTTATCATACAAAAATGAATACATTCTTTAAGTTCAGAACAAAGAAACATAAACATAGATTTTATTAAATCTAAGTAATCCTGACATGCCACCATTATTATCCTTGGATACCTTAATAGGTATTAGTAATCCTGACATGCCCCATTGCAATCCTTACATGCCTCCTTTACAGTTAGATACCTTAATAGGTATTGGAAATCCTAACATGCCCCCTGGTAATCCTTACATGCCTCCTTTAACTTTAGATACCTTAATAGGTATTGGCAATCCTAACACGCCACCTGACAATCCTTACATGCCTCCTTTAACTTTAGATACCTTAATAGGTATTGACAATCCTAACATACCCCCAGACAATCCTTACATGCCCCCTGACAATCCTTACATGCCTCCCAAACCAACCTACTACACAAAAAATATTTAAAGATTTAAACTGCACAAGTATAGCATTGACAGTTATAATTTAAAAAAAAAAACAGTTAAGGAGTAAAATAATGCAACTACCAATTATATGAGCAAGCACACAACCAAACCTCCAATGTACTTAAATCTTTGAGGGAGTCTAAACCTAGCTCTAATATAGGTTTTCGGGCCTATTCTGTTCCTATTTAATTATTCTAAAATTTTGTGGAATTTTTTGGGAGTTTTAAAGATTTTTCAAAATTTAAGAAAATAAAAATCTAGTTTTGAGGCACAATTTTCATACTACTTTAAACCCAAGGGAACCTCATTTTGACTTAATATTTAAAACCCAAGTGCATTCTGTCCCCAAAAGATCACCAAAATTTTTTGAAAACTTTCTAAAATTTTAAAAAATAATTTTCCAAATAAAAGAAGAAGAAAACCCAATTTTGAGACATACTTTTAAAATCAATTTAACCACAAGGGAAACTCATTTCCACTTGAAATTTAAACCCAAGTGTAATCTATTATTGAAAAGTTATCCAAATTGTTTTTAGAATTTTCTGGAATTTAAAAACAATTTTAAAAATTATTTTTCCTATTTTATAAATTAAAATCAATTAGAAAACAAATAAAAAAATATTAAAATATTCCAGACTAGGCCCAAAGTGGGCCCAGTGAGTGGGCCGACTGAGTGGGACCCAACGGACCTTTTCCGGTCCCCGGTCGGCGGAGCACACGCCCCCTTTTTCTCTTCTTTTTTTTCTTTTCTTTTCCTTTTTTTTTTCTTTTCTTTTCTTCTTCTTCTTCTTCCTTTCTTTCCTGCAACAAAACGTCAACAATGGTGCCGAAACTTTCTGGCCATTTTTCGGCCACTTTCGGGCACCGAATTGTGAATATGAATATACCATTGAAATCGTCTCGATCTAAACTACGCATTGGTACCAAATTTACGCCATCTTGCGGCCTAAATCAAAAATGCCCAATTTCAAGTTTTAAAAATTTAAAATTTCAAACTCAAATTCTCGTCAATTTACCCAACGGTTCACAACCAAATTTTCAAAGATTGTTCTTGGAAGCAAGATCTACCTATTGATCAGAACAAAAACCCTCAAAAATGATTAATACGCCCAAATCCATGTTCGTACATATCTATATATATACACCCGCCTATATAGTCATATATACATGTATATACATATGCAAAAATAGCCTACAGCAGTACCAAAACCCCAGAATCTTCATGTTTAATTCACAGAATTATTCTTAGCATGCAAAATCATTTAATTTTATAATTAAATGCATAAAAATTTCTAGCAACATGTATATACAAATTATATATATATATATGATATATATATAATCCAGCAACATTTATATACAGATAATATATATGTCTACAAATTCAAAGGGGAAGAGAAGAGTTCGAACGTGCCTTTTTGTCGACCAAAACTCGTCCATATGAATTGCTCCTTCTCTCCCTTCTCTCTTGTGTCTACACTACACTCTTTCGGTCTCTATGCGTGAAAACGAACGACAAAAACTATAACCTCCTTTTTCTTTTCTTTTCTTTTCTTTTATTTTTTATCTAGAAAACTAAACAATCTCCAAAATAATAAAAATAAGAATATAATAAAAAATAAACCCTTGCCCATCAAAAATAAGTATACACCTAACCCAACCATTCCAGCCCAACTCAACCCAGATTCCTCCCTAACCCAATCCAAAATTAAAATAAAGGAAAAAAATACAAAGACCCAGTCCAAATAAAATAAAATAAATTAAAGTAAACTATACCAAGATATTTAAAGCACTCCAAAAAATTTAATCCAACCAATAAAGCAATTCAAAGCACTCACAGAAATTTAATTCAACCAATAAAGCACATAATAAAATAAATAAATAAATATAAAGCATTTAGATTAAAAATTCAATGACCTCAAAATTACGGGGTATTACATTCCATATCTTCCACCACTAGAACATTCACCTTTGGATCGATTGAAACTAGATGCGTCTTTCTCATTATTTTTCAAATTAACATTGAGCTTAGATTGAAAGACACTTTCAATTGATTTTTTGGAGCGCCTATTCAATCTTTGCTCAAATGTTTTCATTGAACCCATTCGTTCTTCAACACTCAAGTTGGCAAGATCCTTAGTTTCTTTAACAACGGCAAAAATGGGGTCATATTTTTCCGGCAAACTAATTAGAATTTTTTCAACAATTCTTTGATCGGAAATGTTTTCCCCATATGTTTTCATTTGATTTACAACTTCCATATGTAATACCCCACTCCAACACATGGTATGATATTGTCTCATTTGGACCTGAGCCTGCACGGTTTTGCTCTTGGATTTTACCCCAAAAGGCCTCATACCATTTGAAGATAACACACTACATATAAGTACATCTCCTTCTCCTCACCCAGGCGATGTGGGATTGAGCACCCTATACCCTGTCAGTGTGGTAGCTCGCCCAATGTCTCTTCTTTGCACCCGTCCACAAGGATCACTACAATCCACCTCCTACGAGGCCCGACGTCCTCGTCTGCACACTTCCAGCTGGGTTCAAGATCTGATACCAATTGTAATACCCCGCTCCAACACATGGTATGATATTATCTGCTTTGGGCCTGAGCCCGCACGGTTTTGCTATTGGGTTTTACCCCAAAAGGCCTTATACCATTTGAAGAGAACACACTACATATAAGTACATCCCCTTTTCCTCACCTAGGAGATGTGGGATTGATCACCCTATACCTTGTAAGTATGGTAACTCGCTCAGTGTCTCTTCTTTGCACCCGCCTACATCACACTCGTCCACAAGGGTTACTACATCATAAATCTAGCAAAAAAATCTTTCAACAACTCCGTATCTTTCATTTTCAGATTTTCAAAATCTCTTCTCAAAGATTGGAGTTTTACAGTTTTTACCTTCATAGTACCTCTATACTCCTTTTGAAGAATATCCCATGCCTCCTTTGCTTTTGTTGCATTGATGATTCTTGGAAAAATAATTTCAGCAATCCCTTGTTGAATCAAGGCAAGAGTTTTTGCATCCTTCTTCTTGTGCTCCTTCAGTTTTAGTTTTTGAGCATCTGTCAAAGTTGTCGTATCTTCTAAATCTTCGTATCCTTCTTCTACATACTCCCAAAGATCATAAGAAAGGAATATGGTTTTCATCTTCACACACCAAAAATCATAGTTCTCCCCATCAAAAGTAGGAATAGAACTTATATTTTGGTTGCTTGAAGTTGCCATGGCTATCGATAATTTTTGGGGTTTATTTTTCCGTCAATAATATTCACGCCCAGATTTTTCTAGATCAAAATTGAGGCTCTGATACCACTTATGTTGGCTTTAGATTCAACCAACTATCAATATTTGTGTAATGAGAATAATAGAAGGAAATTTGAGCAGCAAGTTAAGGCACAAAACAGAGAAGAAAACAAGGGCAGCAAAATGAACAGAGGAATAGGCTACTGGATTATGTTATGTTCAAAAATGCTTGCACACCCTATTTCTTCATTGTTTACATGCAGCATTTTGCTTTTCTTTTTGACCCAATACAAACATTATCCCATAAAATACGCTCAGCTATTACATTTTGACTCACACCCACTACTTAATCATTAAAGTAAATGACAAGACAATACATAAAATAAACAAGTACATAGACATGGCATTAATTTTAACACTTACTTCATTGTACAACGATGCCGTTCAGACTAATGTTACAGCCTTGGGGGGTAGTGCCTTGTAGTCTGCTTACAAAGTACCATTTACATTATTGGTTACATCATTCTGCTTCTCTACACCACTATATCCTCCTTGTAGACTTCAGGGATTAATTGTGGTGCCTTGCCTTTGGGAAAATTAAGAAGGAGAAGAGAGATGTAATCACCCGCGGGGTGGATTGCAGGGGCATATCAGGATTGCTGTCGGGGCATGTCAGGATTGCTCAATCCCACGTCGCCTAGGTGTGGAGAAGGGGATGTGCTTATATGTAGTATGTTCTCTTCAAATGATATGAGACCTTTGGGGTAAAACCCAAGAGCAAAATCGTGCGGACTCGGGCCCAAAGCGGACAATATCATACCATGTGTTGGAGTGGGGTATTATAGTTGGTATTAGAGCCTGAACCCAACCGAAAGTGTGCCGACAAGGACGTCGGGTCTCATAGGGGGGTGGATTGTAATCACCAGTGGGGTGGATTATCGGGACATGTCAGGATTGCTCAATCCCACATCGCTTGGGTGTGAAGAAGGGGATGTGCTTATATGTAGTATGTTCTCTTCAAATGGTATGAGGCCTTTTGGGGTAAAACCCAAGAGCAAAACCGTGCGGGCTTAGGCCCAAAGCGGACAATATCATACCATGTGTTGGAGCGGGGTATTACAAGAGATCAAAATAGTTTTTTGGAAACAACTAAAGCGCCCTAGAAATTTTCATATGATTCTAAATTCCCGTCTACTTTTATCCAGAGTTAGAGTCATATATGGTTCACAAATTTCATAACAAAAGTTGGAGTTTATTTATTTATTTTCTAGTTGAGTCATGTATTAGAGTACTACTTCTCATCCAATATTTACAACTAAAGATTTTGAAATCAACTCCATGGGTGCTGGGTTAGCCACTATCATGCATTGGCATTTCATATTTTGTTCAGGATGTTAATTATGGTTAATTGGATGTTAATATGGTTTAAATACTCAAAAAAAATTATTTTTTATAGTTTATAGACAAAATAGACCTGACTAGGAATCACCTAACGATCAAAGCATTATGGACAGAATTCCATGACAATATCATAAATGTATTGAAGTTTTGACGGTGTCAAAGAATCGATATATATACATATATTTTGTTTAAGGTTGGAGAATAATATAGATAGATGTATGCCATGTTTGAAGAAGCTCAATAGCAGCAAGTCAAAAGGATTGCTAACAATGGAGATCAATCATGAATTGTAGAGCAGATTGAATTGGTGAATGGGTTCATTGACTAATAGCAGCATACTTTAGAGTATAATGTATGGCGTGAGTTTGAATAAATGACAATTATGTGATTCAAGGGTTTTAGAATTTGATATATATACATTTTGATTGTTCATTGTTCATAGGTAACGGCCAACCCTTCCAGTTTTACCAAGTCCAATCTCAACTCATTTAGCCTTTTTCTTTAACAAAATCATTAAAACAATTACTTCCTCAATCATACTTGATGAACTCTTACTAATTCACATACTTTCCAACATTCTTGAGGCCACATTTGAGTTTCTAACAAGAAGCATGACTTCTTAAGCATATACATATATATACCTCATATAGAAGTTCATGTCATGAGTCTCATGACCCTTGGATCCATAAAGCAGATTTTTCAATGAAAAAAGCAAAACAACCCAATGATGTTATTATCCCATCTACATTAAAGGCTCTCTCTATCTCCATTTTGTTAAAATTGAAGTCTCCAAAATACTAAAATCATCCGATTCTTTTACTGCCATATATATCTCTTGCAGGTGGCTAAAATAATTATCAGGGTAAAAAAACATGCAAGTTGCACGTGGCATGTGCAGAGGTACTGAGGAAGGACAAAATCACAATATTTAAAAAGAAATGTTCAGAACCAGAACAGAAACAAGAAGGGCCTCATTGCATGGAAATAAACAGGAGATACATGACAATAGAAAACCTAAAAGATGCCAACGTTTCTTAGAAACCTAAAGCACAGTCAATAAACACCTCAGTTAATTTTCCTATCCAACAGCGGCTATTTTACATAAATATTTTAAATAAATAAAATTCCATGTATCTTTTACATTCCATTCTGGAAACCAAATCCATCAGAATTGAACATGTGTATTGTATAATAATAATATATTGAACATTTGAACCGGTGTTCAAAGTTGATGGAATTTACAATATGGCAGGCCAAACAAACCAGATAAGGCAACATGAACTGAAGCAAATGAGATAAAGTCCTAAATATTTTTGAAGAATAATTATAAAAGTTTACTTAACAATTTCAGCAATATGACACAGTTAAAGAGAAGGCACCTTTTGAAAGATTACTTTTGAAATTACAAGATTTTTCTTGTGCGTTTGACAGCAAGAAAGTGTCCAAAATAACTCATCTCAACCTTGCAAAGAAAACTCAAAAAAACTTCCTTTGAATAATGACTCGAGCTCTTGAGAGTTTTCGCATCAATGCATGATTTGACACTAGCCAACCTTGTGACCTATGTTACCTGGACTCGGGTACGGTTATTGGACACGGATGTGTGTCTAGAGGTCAGATTCATCTATCTATTAAATTATAGGACACGGATTAAAAGTGTCCAAAAATCAGACAAAGGTACTTGGACACCACATAGAAAATATGAAAAAAATTGACAAATATAATATCCAACTCACAAAAAATTGTAATGTAAGTAAAATTATTAAGCTATCCAAATCTATCTTCATACTTAAGTTTATAGCAATTCATGAGAAATTATATTATAATTCATGAATATGAGGTCTATACTCTATCGAGCTATAGATGTAAAACCATTAAACTTGTATTTGAAATTTAGAACTTAGCAATCATAATTTCAAAAAATTCTTGCAGACAACTTAAATTTGGCAGCAAATTCAGTAATGCAGCTGAAATCTCTCACCTCCTCACCATCCTCATTCCTCAACATCCTATTTTTTCTTAGCCATGTCTTGCATTCTTGGTCAAATTGTGGCAGCTGCTGAAGCAATTCCTCACTTGATGCACTAGCCTGAAATAAATCATTAGGATATCATATTAAAGGGTGTTCCCTAACTCCCACTACCAAGCTCCCAGCAAATGGCATACTAATTCTTAATTTCTTACCTTTAATAGTTCTCAAACCAGGCTTTGTAGGCTTCTAGCTCTAACCAGATTCTCTTGCAAGAATGATCACCTACAAATTTTATAATATTTATTAAGTTTTGAACATAAGATAAAAGACTAAAACTAAAAGTAAATAATATAGGCTTACTGAAGAAAAAGTTAATAACTACAAGAGGACATAATAAAGTACTAAATTTCATAATCAAACCTTTAAAAGGACATAATAAAGTACTAAATTTCATAATCAAACGTTTAAAATAACACATGCCTAATGGCTAATGGTCCAACTTTAAAATTTCATCAATTATATCACTCAATCTTAATTCTTAGCTCTTAGGTACACATCTCAATATCTCATGTCATATCAGTATATCACCAATTCAAAAATTAAAACCAAAAGTGATACCTTTTAAGTTTTGAATCTTTTGATAAAAGCATAAAAAAATTTTAAAAAGCAGTTGTTATAGACTTATAATTCTAAATTCTAGGTTTCTAGCTTCTAATAGGACTTCATTTGTTCAAGCTTCAATCTATCATTCTGGAGCTTCAATTAGTTCAGTAGCTTCATCTTCAGCCCCTAAGCTATCTTCTTCAATTTCTTCATCAAATTTCATAGTCTCTAACTCAGGCTCATTGATGGAAAGTTCCGCAAGTTCACTCAAGTGTTGCCATCAATATCAAACTTATCCCCACCTATCAAAATAATTAAAGAAATTCATTAAGCAGTAAAAGAAGAGATTAAAATTTAAAAGTCACAACTCACAACTAAATTAGTGAACGTACACAAGTCCCAATATGTTGTTGGCCCTTCCTTATATTCTTTTTTCTTTCTTGACATGAGTCGGATGTTGCAATGTACAAATATCAAATCTTCAGCTCTACTTGAACTCAGTCTGTTTCTTTTTATGCTTTGAATAAGAGAATATGTGCCCCAATTTCTTTCACCACAAGATGATGATGCCAGTTGTGAAAGCAAATTGAATGCTAAAGCTTGTAACAATGGTGTTGAAGAACCATGATTAGCCCACTATGAAATTGGTTCCTCATACAATTTTGCTTCAATAACTAGAGGCTCATTGAATGTAATACCTCATAAATTTTGAGGATTTTTAAATTGGGTTTCAATTATTTAATTGGATTTTTATTTATTTATTATTATTTAGTTGGGTTTTAAATTATTTAAATGGTTTTAGTTAAATTTTGTCAATACTTGTTTTATTTGTTTAATGTAGATGTTTGAATTGTTGCTAAGTGCTAATTGATTTTAATTGGGTGCGTGAAATATTTGTTTTAAATGTTTTTTTTTCTTTTAAATAAAATATATGGGTTTTTGGGTTGCATGTTCTTTAATTTTTAATTTTTAGGTTAGGCTATACTGTTGGGTTAGGCTATATATATATATATATATATATATATATATATATATATATATATATATATATAGGTGGGCTAAGTATTTTATATTTTTTAATATAATTATTTAGTAATTTTTATTTTAGTTTTCTAGAAGGAAAATTAAAATAAAAGAAAAAGAAAAGAGGGTTAAGGTTTCTGTCGTTTACACGCACAGAGACTGAAAGAACATAAATGCAAGAGAAAAGGGAGAGAATGAGCGATTCATAGGGACGAGTTTTGTTCCACAAAAAGGCAAGCTCGAACTCTTCTCTTCCCCTTTGAATCTGTATGCATAGTCTAAGTCCTTCAATGTTTAATTAGTTTTGCATAGTTTAATTGTTTCTGTATTTTTGGGTATAAGATTCATTATGTAATTTGTGATTTCTATAGAATACAATTTTCGTGTAATTATGTATTGGCAACTGAATAAATGTGTTGGGATAAACATACATATATAGATATTTGCACATATATATATATATATATATATATATGATGTACGTGTGAATATGTTGAACATAAATCTATGGTTGTTTAAGGTTGCAAATTTGTGAGTTTTTGTGTTGTTATTTCTTGGGTAACTTACCCTTGAACATTCGGGATTGGATCATAAAGGAATTTAAGTTTAATTTTTGAAATTTTGTTGAAGAACCCTAGAACTTGAGATATGCGAGTTTTCGATTTGGGCCATTTTTTATGGGGATTTTTGTATCAATGGGTAGAGGAGACCAAGAGGAGAAGTTTGGTATAAAAATCGGGGTGAATGGCGGTTGGGAAGCGTTGAAAAAGTGGCCGAAAAGTGCCCAGCCCGCTTCTGTTGTGCGCTGGGGAAGATGCCCTAGCCCAGGCGCGGTGCTGGAAAAATTATTTTTGGGCCCCACTCACCAAGGCCCACCTCTGGGCCAGTTTGGGCTCAGTCCAAAATATTTTCAAATTTTAAAATGATTTTAAATTCTTTTTAAAATGTTTTAATATTAGGAAAAATGTTTTTAAAATTATTTTTTAATTTCAAAAAATTTCAAAAACATTTGGGTAATCTTTTGAGGATAAAATGCACTTGAGTTTTAAATATCAAGTCAAAATGAGGTTCCCTTGTTATTTAGGTTGCAAAAAAAGTGTGTCTCAAAGCTAGATTTTTATTTCCTTATATTTTGGAAATATTTTAAAAATTCCAGAAAATTCTAAAAAAATTTAGGTAACCCTTTAGGGACAGAATACACTTGGATTTTAAATTTCAAGTGGAAATGATCTTCCCTTATGGTTTAATTGGTTTTAAAAGTATGCCTCAAAATTGGGTTTTCATTTTCTTTTATTTGAAAAATATTTTTTAATTTTTGAAAAATTTCAAAAAATTCCAGAATGATTAAATAGGACTCTTAGGAACAGGATAGGCCTGGAAACCTAGATTAGAGCTAGGTTTAGACTCCCTCGATGATTTAGATACGTTGGAGGTTTGATTGTGTGCTTGCTCATATAATTGGTGGTTGTATTATTTTCTCCTTCCTTAATTATTTTCTTTGAAATCATAACTATTCATGATATAGTTGATATAAGTTTAATTGTGTATTGAGTTAATTTATTGTTGTGATTTCTGTTAGATTAATTTAATGTTCTAAGTAGGTTAGGTCTTTTGTTTTGGATTAATAGGTTAGTTGTAGAGCCATGTAAGGATTGTCAGCGGCCTTTCAGGATTGCCAATACCTATTAAGGTATCTAAGGTTAGGGAAGCATGTAAGGATTGTCAGGGGGCATATCATTAAATTGATGATATATGTTTTATTGAATTGGAAATGATTTATGGATGTTATTGAATGCATGAATTGCTTAAATGTGAAAATTGAGATATGTATTGCATATGTGAAATTTTGGTGAATTCATTGAAAAGCTTAAATTTGGAAATTGGATGTGTATTTGTGTTATTATGAATAGTTGAATGACTTGCTAGAATGGATATAGGACATGTATTGAGTGCAATGCATCCAAATGTGCAAATGTACGTGCAAAATGTGATATATCTTGTGTTGTGGTGAATGCTCAGAAATGACTCATGGGAAAGAGGAGAAAAATATCCCCTAAAGGTTGAAAGACCTCTACATTGCACAAGTGGGTGGTAACTGGATAGGTTAGTAGCCCATAATAACTAAGGAATTGAGATGTGGGACTTCGATACATATCTTGAGCATGTGTGTGAGTGTGAGTTCAATTCTGAGAGCAATGTGATTTTGTGTTGAATTATGTGAAATAATGTGACTTATTTGAATTAAATGAAATTGTGGATAAATTTGGTTATGTCATATGTCATAGATATGATGGATTGTACAACGAAGCATGTTGTGAATTGTGGGTGTCAAACGTATTTGATGAGTATGCCATGAAAATGAACGTTATAACTTTGGACTAGAATGTTAGGAAGCATGACACGTAGCTAGACTATGCATTGGAATTGCCCTTATGCGATTATATGAGATGTGGACTTGAATGGATTGTACAACATATTACTTTAAGCCGTTGAACTTGCTCATCCCCCTACATAAACATTTTCAGGACATGACAAGGAAGTAATTGACGGTGATCATCCATGAGATGGACATGGAGTCATAAGAACTCTCTTTTAGTTATTTTTACTAATTATACACGTCTAAGATGTGGACATTATGTATTTTTGATGTATGTACGGGAACTTAGACCATAATGTGTTGCTTTTATACTTCAAGAAACGTGTTGGATTTATGTTATGATTTCATACTCGATATGTAAGTTTTGAGCATGACAAATGCTAAATGATGCTAACGATGGTTTTATAAGTCCATTGAGGTTCCTTTATACATGTTTATGAATGTTGATGTGACCAATTTGAGAAAATATGTTTTAAACTAAGTGTTGGGTACAAGAAAGCCTTTTTCTTCATGATTTTACATGCATCAAATGATCCCTTGGGTTGTGAATATGATGGAGAGTAAAGAACATGATCTGGAGAGTTTCAGTTAACTTAAACATCTATTAGTCGACCAAAATTGTGAGATCCCTAACATTTGCATTATAGAGCCTATAGTGACCTATTTCGGTTGATCGAAACAACCATTTAGTCAACCAAAAAGGTCCCTTTAGTAGACCGAAGCTGAGGACCACTCAGCCGATGAGTTACCCAGGTTTCAGTCGACCAGTGGGGTACCCATCAGTCGATCGAAACATGAATGAGAGCTTAATATGTACTGTTGAGTATTGGAGAGTTGTTTATATGGGGTTATGTATATGATGGATTTTTCGTTATGATAATATGAGATGATTACGTAACAAGTAACAATATCAAAATATGATATCAAAAGGATGGGTGTGATTAAGAGTGTGGTGTATTACACAATCACCCCTCGATTTCTGGGTATAGGGAATCGGGGCGTGATAGATTGGTATGAGGGCACTAGGTCGAATACCTAGGGGCGGCAGGTAATGGACAGATCACGTGTAGTTTGCAATAGGTTAGAACCTTAAGTTTGATAACCTAGAAACGCGTGTAGACATGACATAGTTGATATAAAAACTTGTGTGTATAAGAGGTGTGCTTACATGATATCATGATATGTGTTTATATAATAACATGTGTATATGTTATGTATTGATTTGAGAACATGTTTATGTGACTAAATGCGTGTTGAACAGCATGTCTATATGTTATGTGCGAAAGTGATAACATATTGTTATGTGAGTAGAATTGATTAATTCATAAATGCATAAGATTAATCTCTTTTGAAAATATTTGTTAGAACTATGCCACCGAGGAGAGGTCGAGGTAAGGGTGCAAACCCCATTCCACCACCATTGATAGATGGGGCACAGTTAGTCCATGAGATGGTTGCTATAATTCAGTTATTGGCTAGGATATCCAATGAGGGTCATCAAGCAAAAGGAGGTGGGGATAGAGCAATGAAAGTTCTAAAAATGTTCAAGAAAATGAACCCTCCTATATTTGATAAGAGATTGGATCCAAAGCATCCAAAGGTTGAAACAGATATCCAAAGCATTCGATGTGCTAAGGATAATTGAGGATGATTTGAGAATGTCCATGATTCCTATTCAGTTGACGGGTGCGACAGACTTGTGGTGGAAGTCCATGACTCATACTCACGAGGTGAGGAACGTGGAGTGGGAAACTTTTTTAGGGTTGTTCCTTGAGAAGTACTTTCCAAACACGGTGAAGGAAACTCTACAGGATGAGTCCATACACTTGATTCAGCGAGCAATGATTGTAATGGACTATGAGAACAAGTTTACTAAATTATCTCGATTCGTTTCAAAAATAATAACGAATGAGCAAGCAAAGGCGAGGAGGTTCGTGAATGGACTCCGATTTGAGTTAAGGGCCAAGGTCACTATCTTGGACTTGCCAAGTTATGCGGAGGTGGTGAGGAGGACATTGTTAGTGAATCGGATGACAATGACATTCAAAGGATACAAAGTTTGAAGAGTCAGTCACAAGGTGTGGTCTCTCATTCAGAAGCAAATCCGAAGAAGAAGCACAAGGGGGTAGTTCATACTCTCGAGGGCCACAACAGACTCAGTCATTCTCTACAGTGTCTATGTCTTCGGGGTTATTTAAGGATAAGGTGAAGTGCCATCAGTGTCAGCAATTGGGGCATTATAAGTCAGAATGCCCACAGCTACAGCTTACACCAGAGGAGGATTTGAGAAAATGCTATAAGTGTGGACAGGCAGGTCATGTCGTGAGGGATTGCCCACAGAGTAGGAGTGATGCTTATGGTGCTGCTGGGCCACAACAACATTATTCATATACTTTAGGGGCACAATCAGAATTCAGAGTTCCTCAGCCACCATAGCCTGCATAGTATGTTCAAAGTTCGCACCCAGGGAGGGGAATGACTTCAGTTGCCACTATTCAGTGGTCTAGCCCTCAGTGGAGTGGTCAGGTAGGATGGGTTATACAGGGTCGTGCCTATGCTATCACACTAGTTGAGACTTCAGGTCCTTCAATGGTTAGAGGTATATTTCTAGTATATAGTTATTAGGCATGTGTATTGATTGATTCAGGTGCATCTTATTCATTTATTGCTACACCATTTGTACGGGCTTTGGGGCTAGAGATTAGTCCAATGGGTAAAACAGTTTGTCTTGGTATGCTAGTAGACGGTACGGTGATACTTGATATAATGTGTCAGGGATGTGCTATTGAGGTAGTAGGGAGGACATTACAATTTGATTTCATTCTGTTATATATGAGTAGTTTCGACTTCATACTTGAGATGGATTATTGTTGGAGTTTCATGCTATGATAGATTTTTTTAGAGGGAGAGTGACGATTTGTACGCCCAAGGGCTATTGCTTTTGTTTTGTGCGGGATCGGAGTGATTCTTACACTTCTCCATGTTATGGCATTAGTAGTCGAGATCGAAACAGTTTTATCTTGCCTAGTTTATTGGCTGAGGGAGATGAAATGTTGAGAGGGGAGTACTAAGTGGTGGTATGTGAGTACTTAGATGTCTTTCTGGAGGACTTGATAAATTTGCCTCCCAAGAGAGAGGTAGAGTTCAGGATTGATCTTATACCCGGTACGGCGCCCATCTCTATGACACCATATCGGATGGCACCGACGGAGTTGGTGGAATTAAAGTGTCAATTGAATAATTTGAGGGGTAAAGGTTTTATTAAACTGGGTGCATCACTATAGGGATCACCAGTGTTGTTTGCGAAGAAGAAAGATAGTTCTTTGAGATTGTGCATTGATTACTGAAAGATAAATCATGTGACAATCAAGAGCAAGTATTCGTTGCCGAGGATATATAACCTATTCGATCAATTGAAGGGAGCTCATTACTTCTCTAAGATTGATCTAAGCTCGGGATGTTACCAATTGAGGGTGAAGGATGAGGATATTCATAAAATAGATTTTCGTACATGGTATGGACATTATGAGTTCCGTGCAATACCATTCGGTTTGACCAATGCACCGATGACATTTATAGACTTGATGAACCGCGCATTCTATGAGTACCTTGATACTTTTGTGGTAGTATTTGTGGATGACATACTTGTGTACTCATCTTCGGAGGAGGAACATGAGTTACATTTGAGGACAATCTTGCAAATCTTTAGAGAGCACCAATTGTACACTAAGTATGAAAAGTGCGAGTTTTGGCTCCAAGAGGTGAAATTTCTTGGGCATGTTGTTTCCAAAGGTGGAGTCTCAGTTGATCCATCTAAGATTGAGGTTGTGATGAGTTGGGAGAGTCCGAAGAGTGTCTTCAATAGTCGGAGTTTTCTTTGGTTGGTAGGCTACTATAGGAGGTTTGTGAAGGACTTCTCTAGTATTGCACTTCCTATGACACGACTCACTTATAAGGGTGTGAAGTTTGTGTGGAATGAAGCATGTGAGTGCCTTTCATGTTGAAAAAATGGTTGACTACAACTCTAATTTTAGTGATACCCAAGTCTGGCTTGGGGTATGTGATTTATTGCGATGCTTTGGGAAGCGGGCTAGGTTGTGTATTGATGCAATGTGATGGAGTGGTTGTTTATGGGTCTAGACAATTAAAGACTCATGAGCACAACTATCCTACACATGGCTTAGAGCTAGCAGCGGTGATCTTTTCCTTGAAATGGTGGAGACACTACTTGTATGGTGAGAAATTCAAAGTGTATTCGGATCACAATAGTCTCAAGTACCTTTTTCCCAAAAGGACTTGAACATGAGACAGAGCTGATGGGTTGAATACATAGAGAATTACAACTTTGATTTGCAATACCATTTAGGTAAAAAAAATGTAGTGACAGATGCATTAAGTAAAAAATCTCACAGGACTCTAGCTAGCATAGCCATTTAGGAGTGGAAAATGATAGAAGATTTCTTAGAGTTGGGATTGTATTTCAGTGATAATAGTGAACCAGCTACATTATTTAGCTTGGTAGCCCAACTAATTCTTGTGACCAAGGTGATTGAGGCACAAAAGAGGGATAGTGAGTCAGAGTCTATTCACTCACAGATTATTGGTGGTACGACAGTGGCGGGTTGGACCTTGCATTCTAATGGGGGTCTACGATTCAGGGGATTAAAGTTCATCCTGGTGGAACAAAAATGTACCACAATGTGAGACGCCAATATTGGTGGCGAGGTATGAAGAAGGATATAACACGATTTGTGGCTAGATGTCTTACTTGTCAACAAGTAAAGATAGAACATCAAAAGCCAGCTTGGTTGTTACAACCATTACCAGTGGTGGAGTGGAAGTGGGAACATATTACCATGGATTTTGTTATGAGTCTTCTAAGATCAAACAAAGGTAATGATACTCTTTAGGTTGTTATAGACATATTGACCAAAACAACTCACTTCTTGCCTATGAGGTTGAATGATGATGTGAGGAGGCTCAATAAGCAATATGTAGAGCAGATTGTGAGATTACATAGTGTTCTAGTATCCATTGTGTCGGATAGGGATTCACGATTCACTTCAAGATTTTGGTAGGGATTTTAGTTGATGTTGGACACCGAGTTGCATTTTAGCACAACATTCCATCTCTAAACTGATGAACAGTTAGAGCGTACTATTCAGATATTGGAGGATATATTTCGTTCTTGTATTCTTGATTTTGGCGGTGGTTGGGAGGACCATTTGCCACTTGTGGAGTTTACATACACCAATAGTTATCAGGCCAGTATTGAGATAACACCATTTGAGGTGTTGTATGGCAATATTTGTAGATCTCCAGTTTGTTGGACTGAGGTGGGTGAGACCGTAGTTTTAGGACCAGAAATTGTGCATGAGACTACTAAAAAGATTAAGTTAATTAGGCAACGATTGTTGACAGCTCAGAGTTGACAAAAGAGTTATGTCGATTGAAGGAGAAGACCGTTATCATTTGAGGTGGGAGACCATGTGTTTCTTAAGGTTTCACTACGAAAAGGATTGATACATTTTAGGCGGAGTGGTAAGTTGTCACTGAGGTACATTGGACCATTTGAGATCCTTGAGTGTGTCGGTGAGGTGGCCTACAGATTGGCTTTGCCACCACAGTTGGAAAAGGTTCACAACGTATTCCATGTTGTAATGTTGAGGAAATACGAACCTGATCCATCACACGTCTTGAGTTGGTTAGACGCCGAGGTCGATGAGGATGTCACTTATGAGGAGAGACCAGTTCAGATTCTTGATGTTAAAGAGCAAGTTCTGAGGGGTAAGACCATCCCGTTGGTCAAGGTTTTGCGGCATCACCATAGTGTTGAGAAGGCTACTTGGGAGTGAGAGCAGGAGGTTCGTTCTAAATATCAAGACTTATTTCCTTCAGGTATGACCTTATTTCGGGGACGAAATCCTTTTAAGTTGGGTAAGTTGAACCGTGACCACTTTTGTTCGATTTTTTGTCATTTTCATTCAATTGTCATATTAATACTTTAAATGATTATATATGTGTTTTAAATATAAAATACATATTTACAGAACATATTTAAGGTTTGGGAAAATTTTTGGAGCGTTTGGCAAAAGTTGACTCTTTCGGATCAGGTTGACCTAAGAGCACAGGCCTCGTGGGCCCAGAAAATTCAAAATTGTCAGAATGACTCCAAATTTGAAAGATAGCTTAAATAAAATATTTAACGTTCTACAAAATCAATTTCGTATCAATCAGAGTTACAAAATTCTAAAACCAAGTCCGAAAAGTTTTAGAAAAAAGTAGTGGAATTTTTGTAAATAAGTGTAGGTCATTTTTCTATAAATAGAATGAGAGAGTGCTCAGCCCCTGTTTCATAATTCCATTATCCGAATGGGTCATTATATACATATCTATATATAGCAACATCTTCTTCTTCCCTTCTCCATTAATTTTGGGGGGCTTAGGTCCATAATTGGAGTTCGTCGAAGAAGAGAGAAATGGTCTACGCGTCAAGGGTTCGAGTTTGATCGGTTTGGAGTCAATTTCGGAGAAAGTTGATCTTTGGGTGAAAGTAAAGAATAGCTTGAAACTATTGCTATTGAGGTAGGGTGTGTGTGTTTGTCTTACATTTCAAGTTTAACTTCATGTTTTTAGCATAAAATTGATGTATTTATGTTATGTATGATGATACGAGTTTTTGTAGATAAATTGTTGGATTAAATTGATGATATATGTTTTATTGAATTGGAAATGATTGATGGATGTTATTGAATGCATGAATTGCTTAAATGGGCAAATTGAGATATGTATTGCATATGTGAAATTTTGGTGAATTAATTGAAAAGCTTAACTTTGGAAATTAGATGTGTATTTGTGTCATTATAAATAATTAAATGACATGCTAGAATGGATATGAGACATGTATTGAGTGTAATGTATCCAAATGTGCGAATGTACGTGTAAAATGTGATATATCTTGTGTTGTAGTGAATGCTCAAAAATAACTCATGGGAAAGAGAGGGGGAAAATATCCCCTTGGGGTTGAAAGACCTCTACCTTGCGCAAGTGGGTGGTAACCGGATGGATTAGTAGCCCGTAATAACCAAGGAATTGAGATGTGGAACTTCGGTACACATCTTGAGCATGTGTGTGTGAGTGTGAGTTCAATTCCGAGAGCAATGTGATTTTGTATTGAATTATGTGAAATAATGTGACTTATGTGAATTAAATGAAATTGTGGATAAATTCGGTTATGTCATATGTCATAGATATGATGGATTATGTAATGAAGCATGTTGTGAATTGTGGTTGCCAAATTTATTTGATGAGTATGCCATGGAAATGAAAGTTATAACTTTGGACTAGAATGTTAGGAAGCATGACACATAGCTAGACTATGCATTGGAATTGCCCTTATGCGATTATATGAGATGTGGACTTGAATGGATTGTACAACATATTACTTTAAGCCGTTGAACTTGCTCATCCCCTTCATTAACATTTTTAAGACATGACAAGGAAGTAATTGATGGTGATCATTCATGAGATGGATATGAATTCATAAGAACTCTTTTTTAGTTATTTTTACTAATTATACACGTCTAAGATGTGGACATTGTGTAATTTTGATGTATGTATGAGACTTAGACTATAATGCGTTGCTTTTATACTTCAAGAAACATGATGAATTTATGTTATGATTTCATACTCGATATGTAATTTTTGAGTATGACAAATGCTAAATGATGCTAACGATGGTTTTATGAGTCCATTGAGGTTCCTTTATACATGTTTATGAATGTTGATGTGACCAATTTGAGAAAACATGTTTTAAACTAAATGTTAGGTACAAGAAAACCTTTTTCTTTATGATTTTACATGCATCAAATGATCCATTGGGTTGTGAATGTGATGGAGAGTGAATTGGAGCTTGAAAATAATGAAGAACCGGATCTAGAGAGTTTTAGTCGACTAAAATATCTATCAGTTAACTGAAATTGTGAGATCCCAAATATTTGCATCTATAGAGCCTGCAGGGACATGTTTCGATTGATCGAAATAGCTATTCAGTCGATCGAAAAAGTCCTCTCTGTCGACCGAAGCTGAGGACCACTTAGTCGATAAGTTACCCAGGTTTCAGTCGACTGGTGGGGTAACCATCAATCGATTGAAATAATGATAATATGAGATGATTATGTGACAAGTAACAATATCAAAATATGATATCAAAAGGATGGGTGTGATTAGGAGTGTGGTGTATTACATAATTACCCCTCAATTTTTGGGTATAGGGAATTGGGGCGTGACATGGGCGGTTCTGTACCCCCCTCTCATCTCCAACCACAAACCTTTGTAGCTAGCCCTTACGAATTAGACTTTCAAGTTGCCTTTTCAAGTCGACGCACTCATTTGTGTTGTGACCGTGATCATGGTGAAATCTGCAATACTTATCGCGGGATCTGTTCAGAGCTTTGTGGGCCATGCCACTGCCGAATCATTTTGAATGTGGAGGAGGATTTGGCTCATGGATGTATTTAAATGAGTAAAATTGATTCCTTTATCCCAGCGCGACGACCTATCACTTTGTTATCGTGCTGTTTTGTTACATTTGGGGTCTCTTTTTTCTTCACTAGAATGTCCCCCCTTTTCCTATCTATCTTTCTGTTGCCGTTCCTTTTTTTCCTCCGTGCATCTAGGGCATCCTCGGCATTCATATACTTTTGGGTCTTTATGAGTAGCTTTGACATGCTTTCTGGTGGATGCTTAGAGATTGAGTACATGAACTTTAAGGGATGTAGCCCTCCCATGAATGCGGTAACTGCTACCTTGTCATTCAAAGCATCGACCTGCAATATCTTTCTGTTAAACCAATTGATGTAGTCTCACAACGATTCTTCCTTGGTCTACCTTACATTCAGAAGATAAGTGGCATGCTTCTTGTGTCTTCAGGCGATAATGAAATTTCTCACAAACAACCGGCTTAGTTATTTGAAGGAATGTATAGACGCAGGTTTCAGGTTTTAAGTTGTTAAACCATACTCGAGCAGAACCTTTTAATGTAGTGGGAAATGCTCTACACATGATTTCATCTGATACTCCTTGGAGGTACATCAAAGCCTTGTAGGTCTCCAGATGGTCTAGCAGGTCCTTGATCCCATCAAAGTTTTCAAGGGTGGGTATCTTTAACTTGTTGGGCAAAGGACAATTCATTACTCCAGTGGTAAAAGGAAGGTTGGTCTGTTGGACTAGATCCTCCACTACAGCAGGGCCTTTCCTTTTTATGGCATGAACCGTACTTTCTACCTTCGCTCTAAGGTCTTGCATCTCTATGTCATGATAGGCAGCCTCGCCTACCTGCCCCGAACCTTCATGAGTACGAGCTCTGAACCCTGAATCTCTATGAGTTCGCGCTCTTTAAGGCGGGATTAGGTGAATGGGGTTCGTCCCATCTCGATCGCTTTTTATGTGGCTCTGGGACCTCATCGTCTACCAGAACCCCATTGTCTCGCTCAACATCATTCCCTTCTGGACAGACCGACCTAAGGTGGTTCCGTGACGACACTGATGCCATGGGAGGGAGGAATTGCAGGATTGCAGCATTTTGTTGGAGTACTTGGATCAGACTCTGGTTTGAGTTCTGAACTTAGTATTCCAACGTTGTGACACACTCCTGGTCATTTGGGGCTTCAGGATGTACCCAGGCACGTCTCCCTGACCAATTGGATTGTGACTAGTTGGGCCGACAAGAGGATCTTGGCCGGCTGGATTGTGACCAATAAGCCCAACAGGAGGATTTGGCTGGCTGGGGGTTGGGACTGACAGGAGGATTATTATTGGTAGGAGGATCTATCTGGCTCTAATATCTAGCCTAGATCGTATGTGCATCATGCTTTGTATATGCTTCGTGTAGAACAGTCAAGTTTGTAATGTTCCCACAGATGATGCCAACTGATGAAGCATAAATACACCCCGAGCTGGTCAAACGCCATCCTGTAAAAAGACAAGAGAAGGGTAATCGGAAGGGCACCAACGCAGTGCTGACCGACTACGCTTCGACAGTCAAGTCAGAAATCGGAAGGGTTTTCTAAAGCTGTAAAGATACTCAGAGGGTATTAATTATGTACCCTAGTAAATGGACCGTCTCTGTATTTATATCAGCCAAGTGAGAACGTGTCCTAGTAGGAGACTGTCTCTTCAGTTTTCAGACTTTCCCGAAGATAGAAAAATCCTAGTAAAAACAAATTTCTTATCCACGTCATATAAATTATAATTGCCCACGTCATGCGTGTTATAATTGTAGTCAAATACTCTATCATGTGTTATGTCGCAAGTAATATTAGGATATAATTTTATTTTTATTAATTAAAAAATAGTTGAAAACTCTTGGTACTTTTAATTTCTATTTTTGTTAATTAAAAATAGTTGGAAAGTCTTTCTATTTATTTATTTTTTACCCTGGCAATTAAGTCTACGGGAGGGGAGGTACCACTGGCCTAGTAGTAATGCTTCATGTTCAAACTTGATTTGGATGTTCGTTGTTGTTCCGATTTCCTGCGTGCGATGATCCAGTAAACTTAGGGGTTTTTTTGGAAAAAAAACTCAAAAAATAAAAAAAATAAAAAATCGTGGTATCTAGCTTCCTTTGAAAGTGAGGGCTGAAGCCTGAAGGGTAAAAAAAAAGAGAGAGAGAAAAAAAAAACACATTAGGCTGTTCTCGAAACTGAACAGGTTCTAGCGAAGGGAAGTAACCATCGGCTAGTCTGACTACATTGGTCGGTAATTTTCCCTTCTCTTTTAATTTATGGTCCTTTTCCTCTTATTTTCTTCGCACACGACGGTGCGATATAGTGTCGACAATGGCGAAGTGCAAGTCAATTTAACCCAAAAGGGCTTCGCTCAGTTACAAACGTCTTGTTTCGTATGTAGCCTTAACAGGCGCTGGTAGTAAGCATGCACTTTTGTGTAGGCGATGATGGATTTTGTAACAGCGTATGCGATGAATCTTGTTTCGTATTGGGCTTTTTATTTTTTATTTCTGATTTATACACAGATGCACAGACCCTTTTGTGTATGCGATGAATGTTGGGATTTCTATTCTCAAGTAGTTATTTTGCACTATAAACTAGATTGCAGTATATAATTATGTGATTGCTTCTCCACTGCGATTTAGTTGTTTATTTGAAAAACTTTCAAACGATGATTTTTGTGTTTATGAAGGTTATTATTATACCAGAGCATCTTGCAAGGAATTCAGAGTGCAGATACTGTATTTGGGGCAAAGATGTCTGAGGTGCCTGTTTAAACTTGAATATATTCACATTCCTTTTTCATACTTATGTTACTCTTTGTGCATTTTTGTTGAATGACCTATGCTATTCGTAGTTAGTAAAATATGGTATAGGAAAGAAACGGATTTGGAAAATAGAAACGTGAAAATACTCATACGGATACAGATGTGTATAATACATTGTATGGATTAAAAATTCAGAACAAAAAATTCGGCTATAAACATGTTATTTATTTTCTTATATGCCATATCTTTACAAAGAGTAAAGACAATAAAAGAAAATGTAACAAATAATAAAATAAATTATCGTTTTATGCAAATTGACATTGTTACAATAATCATGAAATCAATAAACTTCCCAAAAAAATAAGTTAAAAGATCTATAAGAATCTATTGCCATTCTCCGATGTTCCAAATAATCCATAGCCACAAAGTATGTATATATATATATATACACTTATCTTTAAAACTTCCATAACAATCTAGTGGCATGTATTGCATGCCATAAAATTTTATTACTCCATCACACACTACTGATCAGGGTTTAGGAAAGGAAAAGGATTTGAGATATAAGACTTAGCAATTAGGATTGTATATGGAAAAGGAAAAAGGGTTGGGATATAAGGCGAATTAAACGGTCACCTAATGTAAGAGTTCTTCTTGTACGGTAGACGAATTAAAGATTTTTATATAGTTTCAACTTAAAATTTGTGTCTTTTACCTTATCTTTCAAGTCTGGACAGTAAACGAGAGCATCTCCTCAAAAAAATGTACGCCAATTTGCTACCTAGGGTGCCATTATGTTTTTAGCCGTCTTCACGTGCTGATGTTAGTGTTCTTCAAATAATGACAGGTGGGATATGCTCATCTTACGGAAGAAATTGATAGTATTGGTTTGAAAGAAATGTCAGAGATTGCTTGGCTTGACAACAAATCTGAATTTCTCTCTTTTATGAAGGAGCTATTTCAAAAAGAAATACCAAAAGCAAAAAAAGTTGGAAAGGAGGAATCAGATGGTAATCAAGCTAGATATTGCCCACCAATGATTTTGAATTTTATTATTATGGGTGACGCAATAGATTGTGCCATTGCTTTTTTCGAAGGAGAGACCGGTTTCATCGCAGATCTCAATGTTCCCTTTACGGATGGATATTATCCATTGCATTTAGCAGCTAATTGTTTATCGTATGAAATGGTTGCGATGTTACTTCACCACGGAGCTCGGACTGATGTCAAAACCATAGAGGGTAGGTTGAGGGGTGACTTGTTTCCTCTCAACATATCACTTGAAACAGTAAGGTAGAAGACAAATATTATAATATAAAATTTTTGTTTCTTGGTTCTTTCATGGGGCTCATATTTTGCTTGATTCTTAGTTGTTTATATCAAGGCCTTAATACATTCTTAATTACTTATTCTTTTCCTTTTTGCTTTATTGGATTTTTAATGTGGCTGATGCAGTTATCATCAATACTTGCTTGATTGGACTCCAAAACAATCTATCTTCAAGTTGATCATTGTTCTTTGCCTGCCTCAAATGGTTTGTTTGAAACAAATATTTTGTGTATTACAAAAAGTGTTTAGTTTCTATGTGTTAATGGGTTTAGAGGCCTAATATTTGTTTCGTTTGTTGCTTATTATGTTCTAACAATGTGGTGGCAGAAAGTACCATTAGAAGTTAATAGGCTGCTTGCATTGAGAACAAAGGAGGTTGATAAAATATTCAGCCATTATGCTATGGAGGGAGAACTTATTGAGATGGCTACTCTGCTGATGGTTGCTCGAGAAAAGATTATGCCTCTGAGCATGTTTGAAAGCAAAGATGGTCCTAGTTTAGATGGAAGCATGTCAATCCGTGAAAGCATCATTGAAGAGATTGTAGGACAAACTGAAGATGAAGTCAAATTGATTGGAAGTCATAAGAATGATAAGTTGGTTGAAGAGATTGTAGGACTAACTGAAGATGAAAGCAAATTGCTCGGAAGTCAGAAGATTGGTAAGTTGGTTCGGTCACTTAACGATATTAAGGCAGCGATGACGCGGGGACTGCTGTTGCTCAAAGTGTTTGAGAAGGCTGGTGCTGCTATTGAAAAATACAGGCAATTAGTACAAAGTGAAGTAAGTTGTTAAGATCTGTGTTTTTTATGGTTTTTGTGCTTGTTTCTTGTGATCTATTCTAATTCTCATATCAATATCGACTTGTAGAGATTTAAACCTTTTTTTTTTCCAGGAAATTGTGCAGAGATTTATTTGATTATGATATTTATATGTATTTTTAACTTATAAGTTTGAATGCTAGTTTTTTTTTTTTCTTTTAAGAAAAATGAAAAGGGTCATCTTTCAACTCATATTACTACCAGTTTGCTCATGTTTTGAGTTTTGACCTAACACTTTCGCAAAGTTACTCCCTTCTTTTTCCTTATAGATGCCAAAAGAAAAGGTGGTCAATGACATTAAGGCGTTGCTTGAGAGAGCTGGATTTGTTTTAAAGGACATAGATGTTGATTTAACTGACATAGATTGGTTTGTCACCTAATTACTTTGTTCAATTAACCAATGAAAGTTTTGTATCTTCTTCTCTCTATTTTGTTACGTGATTTGATTGTGAATAAGCTTTCTGTATTCTAATGCATGTTTATTTTTTGTGACATTAAAATGTAACAGTGAAAGTGAAAGGATCAAGGTGGTAACAAAAGCATTAGGTGATGGTTGATTTCCACTTCAAGTGACCCATGCTTCAAAGGAAATCTTATTTTTCAGAATTTTTTTTCATTACACTTGTCTAATTTTGTTATATTTTCTTATACACAGAAAGGAGTATAGCATTCAAGCCTCATTCAAAGGATCTCTCCATGCCACCTCCCTCGGGCAATTTTTCTGCGGAAAAGGTTAATAGAAATAGACAAGAATATGTCCTTGCTTATGTTTTTCTCATTAAGGGTGGTAGATTCTTGCGTCACGTAATTTTTGGTGTTTCTTATATCTCTGATGTTGATGCTACTATATTATCAATTTTTTATGCTTCATTTGAGGCATATATATAAAGGATCACCTATTAAGACCTGTTTCACCCGTGTGGTACCAAGGCGTTTTTCTCCTCGCAACAAGAACTTGGTTAAGTTAGGCACTTTAGTGGGCAAGAGAAAAATGCTGCTATTACTACTCAAAGGAGCGAGGTTGCCATCCTCACTCGCACACTTGCTCCTGGAGCTGGATTGTTACAAATGACACTCATGCCATGCACTAGGGCCCAATAAGACCTTGATTAACCTAACTCCCACACAACACACTGACTCACTAATGTTGTAGTAGCTCTTTTCCTCACTCGGCTTGCACACTCACACATAGTTAGGCATTTTAGTGGGCAAGAGAAAAATGCTTCTATTACTACTCAAAGAAGCGAGGTAGGCATCCTCACTTGCACTCTTGCTCCTGGAGCTGTTATACTAGTCATGGCTCTAGCAGATGAATTTTTATTTAGAGAATAATTTTAGTCTAGTAGCAACCAGGAGAGGAAAGACATGATTGGAAGGCGAAGATCCTAAGGTTCTGTTTGGATTGACTTTTCAAGCTCAAAAGTTGTTTTTGAGAGTGTTTGGATTATTAAGGTTGAAGAGTTTAGGAGTCCAAAAAGAGCGTTCAAAGGAAGCTGGTGGGTATCAGCTCTTCATTTAACTTCTACTTCTCTTTTTCTTTTACGTAAAAGTTGAAGCAAAAGTTCTGCCAAATAGGGCCTTATTAAAATGATGGGAGGGGGATCTTTTGCAAATTCGGGTGAAAAAGAGAATGTCACTTGGAAAATGGGCAAAAAAGCTCAAAGCCCACCTCACCTTATAAATGAATTCGACAACTTGATCGCTGCTGGAATTGTCATCTTTGTTTGCTGCTCTTGCTTCTGAATTTGTACCTTTCAAAGCTGCCTAATGTTGTGAAAGGGAATGAAGGGAGCCTTCCTAAAAAGCCTTTCCGATTGTCTCAACGAATAGAAGAGAAGAGGAAGGGCGGGAATGACAGAGCAATTGTCTGAGCAAGGAGATCTATTTCCATAAATAAAGTCAAATAAAGTAAAACGTAGATAGGGGAAGTGTTTCGTTGGTTGACAAGGGATAACATTATGATTCTCGGTGTTTGAGGAAGTGGTGGTTTGGAACCCTCCCTTCTCTGATCCGAAATTGTTCCCGTAGATCGTTCCCCAACTATTGAATATATAAGAAATAGGGCTGGGTGCTGTTCCACACACAAAGGTATTGCAATACCTTAAAACCCCGCCTTTCGAAGTGCTGTTGATGGGCATCTAGAGAGCCAACCCACCTAACTCTATTATGAAATTAGTGGCATGAAGAAGAAGAAGGAACCAATCAATTCCAGAACTTTTCGCAATTAGATGAGCAGTAGCGATTTCTAACCGAATCCATTTCTCTTTCTTATCCTCTATCTCCTTATTACTATATCCCTCCTGCTCGGGATATAATAGGATAGCTTCTCGATTGCTCCGGATGGTGTCTGGTTTGCACATGCTGGTTTGTTTCCTGGTTGTGCGGTGAAGTTAGCCCGATGATTCCTCTTTAGTTTACCACGAAGGCATGTTTTTGCCCTCGGAAACTAGGTTGAGTTCCTGTGATGCATACTAATGACGGAAATCGAATCTCTTACTGTCCCTTTCTTATTCTGTGCTATCAAGTGGCACGAAGCGAGCAACAAAGCGCCGCCAGTGATCCATACTCCTTCGACATTGTTGTCGTTTATCCCGGCTCATCACCCGCCCGACCGTTGACCCTCCTCATTTTTCATGTTTAAATCCATCGGGTTGATCTCTTTCATTCTCAAACACCTTGTGTATAGAAAGACTTGCTTCGACTCATCCCCATATCTTCAATTGATGCACCTTGTAAGACACTTGATCTTGTGCGTGCGTAAAAGTATCTACAACGTTTCAATCGTCGTATTTGCCACTGGGGTTACATCAGTTCTATGGTATGTGCCGCTCCCCAGATCTTGACTTCCCGATCTCGAATTATTAGATCGCTTTACAACAGGGAATCACTCTCTTTCCTAATGAATGAACTACATTCTTGATTCATAGCAGGGCGAAATGAATCGTTTCCCGGGAGGGAACCATTACTGAGTACCTAGCTGGGGAGACCTAACCAAATGTGGGTCTGCTGGAGCGTGAGTTCAGTCAGTAGTTTTTGGTCTAGTCATTTTAATCCCCCTTCAGTCTTAGGGGTGGCAATTCGGATTCGCGGGTCGTATCGAGACAGGGGTATTATGATAAATGGGTCAACTCAAACATGACATAATTACTATTCATGTCACATAACTTGAACACGAACATGACCTACTTATTAAATGGGTGACAAGACATGACCCGTGTAACTCGTTTATATGTAGGTCTTTTATAAAAAAGAATGCTATTGTGAGAAATCAAACCTGAGCCAGTCCACTTCTAAATTAGTCGGATGCTTCTGACACTAATCCACCAATGACTTTTTTTTATGTATGCCACAACAATAATATTTAATCTACAATAATGAAAGTTTGAACTTTGTCCACTTCTAAATTAGTCAGACGCTTCTGCCACTAATATACTAATGACTTTTTTTTTTTTTTATGTATGCCACAACAAATATTTAATCTACAATAATGAAAGTTTGAACTTTATTAAGTTTGAAATATTAGTTAAATTACAATAATATTTCCCCCCTCGTTTTGAATGTAACAAACAAACGTTATTAATTATAATAACTAAGTAATTAAATCAATAACACAATTTTTACTATCTTGAAATCAAATAAAAACATTAATCCCACTTAAATAATAGAGCATTTAGAACAGACATTAAGGATATATCTCATTGAATTAACATATTTTTTTAATATATATTAATGTTAAAGTATTATTAACAAAAAATAAAGAAGTGGTTTAATTTATATTACTTTAACTATTATATGTTATACTATATATCTCGGGACAATAAAGAAAAATTTAATTTCATACAACTAGATATTCAGATTAAATGGTTTAAACTCATCAATTATTCTAATGGATTTTTTATAGACTTAATGGTTTAACTTATATTACTTATAATTGTTATATGTTGTACTATATATCTCGGGACATTATAAAATAATTATGGCCATCATATATATATATATATATATATATATATATATATATAATAAGGAAGAAAAGAAAAGACATTATTCTCTTTAGTAATTACCACTCTCTCTTTCCATACATACAAGACGTTATACTCGCAACACCTAACTCACACCACCAGATTTTAGGAGAAACAGTGCATCTCAAACACTCCAAAGCTAAACATAGTTAAACCTCATGGTCAAGTATGACACAATCAAGCCCACATTGGTGTAACATAAAAGAATTGATTATCGCATGAATTTGATAGAGATGAGTTTTTAGTGAATTTTATTGATTTCTTGGAGACCATTTTGTATAAGTAATTATTCATTTATAAATTGCATGTCCATATCTTTATTTAAAAAGTGAGTAGTTTTTTTTACTAAATCAATGAATACTAATAGATTTAAGAATTAAATAAATGAACATTTATACTATATATAACATATTAGAAGATAAAAAATTTATATATAATACACATAAGAACAAATAGTGTGAAAATATATGTTTACATGTTTTTAACATTCTAAAACAAATTTATAATATTAAGCTTTATATTTTAAAATAAAATAATAAATATTGATGCTAAACAGATTAAGCGGATTGATTCCATCCGTGTTGACCCGACACGACCCATTAAATTAAACGTGTTATGGGGTTGAACTCGAACCTGACATTTTTTTCTTTTTCTGTCGTAATTCTGCCGACCCGTTTACAACTCGAACCCGTTTAATCCAAACCCAAACCTGCTAACTTCGTGTCGATTTCGAGTTGTGTTGACGGATCGTGTCGAATTTTGTTACCCCTATTCAGTCCCAACAACGGGGAGGTATGGGGAACAAATAACACAAGATCTTTCAACCTTCCATTACAATAGATAAGATATCAGCACGAAATCTGCATTTGAAAAGCTTAAATAAGAATTTATTAGTGAATGATCGGGGCTTGCTTAAAAAGAAATAGTTTGCTACGTGAGCTGAGAAGGGCAGCTTCCATAGGACTTGACCATTGGATTCTATAAATGAGATGTACTTGCTCGCAACCCTCTTATATTAAAATTTTTTACCCATTTTTTCATTATACGGCAAGTCAATTGATTCGGCTTGATTTTGCCCTTTGGTTCCAAAGCCGGGGTGTAGAGAGGTCGAATGCTAAAAAGATAACCCGAAGAGAAAGTGTTTTGCAGGCGATTGCTTGACTTGAGTTCAGGAATTGAGTTCAGCGACATATTTGAGGTACAATCTATTACTCCTTTATGACGAAATGAGTCGTGCTATTACTCATTCATGACCCGCGAGCGAAGTCGATAGATTCCTAGCTCTTTTCGTTAGCGGACTAGTCGGATGAAGAAAACGCGGTTGAGCTTAAATAGAGATATTATAGGCTTCCCAAAATTATCATCTATCTTATAAAAAATGAGGGGCTGCCATTAGTTAGCTGCAGGGGATGTGTAAAGACTGGAATTTTTTATTTATTTATTTTCATAATGAGGATTATAAATGAATTTGAACACATCTTGAACATAAATTACATATGCGGGGACTAGTTTTGAAGTCCAGGGTTGTTTCCGAGTCATTTGGTAAAATTTGAGATTTTCGGGTTGGCGGGGCCCGAGACATGGGTCTGGTGAGCTCGAAAAATTGATATTTTTTTGAAAATATTTATTTTTGATTTTGACCATTTGAAATGTTTTAAGAGAGGTGGAATAAATTTCAGAATCGTAGCTACTTTCAGAATTGAAAATAGACATTTGGGCCATTTTAAGTTTTCGGGTTCGGTTGTGGGGCCTGAAACGAGTTGGGTGAATCGGATAGTTTTATGGGTTTTGTAATTTTTATATAAGGGTGTATATGAAATATTCAAGGGTTTAAATGATATGTGTTGAGAAGAAAATGGTGGGATGTAATTACAAGGCCGTTGCTTGGAGTAAGGACCAAAAAGGGAGAAAATTGGAGGGACTAAGTTACAAGTCTTGCAAGTGGAATAGAGATATAGTGTATGAATAGGTTTAGTGGGAGAAATCAGATTTTCCTTCTCTTTCTCTCTCATTTTGGGCAGCCATGGATGTCCTCCCTAAAGCTTCATTTCTTCTTCCTTCTTTCTTCAATTTGAGGCCTTAAAAGTGATAATTGAGTGAAGTTGGAGTTTGGATTTGGGTCTTGTTCAAGAAGGCAAAGTTGTTCTCCTTGCTACGATCTATAATTCTACGGGTTGAAAGTTGTGTATCATATGCTATGAGATGTACATGGTTGTTATACATGGAGCATTGGAGTCTTGCCATGATTAAAGTATGCATGTATGACAGATTGAACATATATGTGGCCTATGTTAACTTGAAAATGCATGTGGATAATGTTGCATTTGTTTAAGTCTTGTAAATTGGTATTGCATTATGATTCTCATGAGATACATGTTTTAGCATGGAATTCGGGTGACTTATAATGCATTTGAAAATAATTGTATGCATTGTGATATGCATGATGTACATGTTTTAGCATGGAATTAAATGGCTTATGATATGATTTTGGGGGAGCGACGAGTAGAGTAAGAAGGGCCCGGAGCCTTAGGGTGAGAGACCTTAAAACTTGGCCAAAGTGGTTAATCTAGACCATCGGGTTAATAGCCCTTAAAGATTGGTAGTTGGATATTTGACCGAGTGGTATTTGTCCTGTGACTCAGGATTTCTCCAACAATTGTTTGATTTCAAAATTATTTGACTTTGTTTTAAGTCTTGGTTGAATTGTAATATTCATGTTTAATGTTATTGCTTATGTGATTTACATTAATTAATCATTGTTGAGTATCGTAGATTGTGCATGTATTCATTGTTGTTCATTGAGTTATGGGCATTGAAAGTATGGTATGTAGTTGATAGGAATGCCATGTTACATTTCATGTAAGTCGACATCGAGTCGATACCTAGGTGGGTTTAGGCATTTCTATTGAGCACATGTATCGCTTATCCCCTTCCTACAAACATTTTTACTGACAAGACACCGACAAAGAATGATACGTAGAAGTACTAAGGTTGAAGCACTTAGATGTTCTTTTATGTTTATATATATTTCCCTGTACATGCCATGTTGACATTTAGAGATGAATATGGATTATTAGCGAACAATACCTGATGTTGAACATTGGACATGTGTATTTTTACATTTTGGATGTTGTTCTAAGAAGTCTTCTCTATTTTTGATATTAATGTATAATTTGGGATATGGATGGATAAATATACATTGGTTGCTATAAGTATATGGAACATATTTTGATTTCAATGATGAAATTTTGAATTTATCATTGTATATACTTGCTATGGATGGATCGTTCATGGCTTATTGGACGGGTTCACTCTCGAGATTCGGCACGGAATAGGGATTTCGGATGCCTAAATTTTGGGGCGTGACAACTTGGTATCAGAGCGTATTTGTAGTGCAAGGTGTTAAGGTTTCATTTAATCTCCAACATTTTCCATGCCTTTTCAGGTGTCAGAATTTGGGGCGTGACAGGATGAGCCTACGACAACCCTTGCTTGTTTGGCTAGCTCTTATCTTCTTTCACTTTTGCTTTGTCTCTTTCGTCTATAGTAGAAGATGCGCCTATCTGGGGGGTGGTCTGTTCAAACTATCTCTTTATCGAAATTGAAGACTATCCCTTGTTGAACCCGTGCATCATCCGTTGTCCAAATTGATGGCCCCTTAACCTAAGCCCTCTCTTTCACATCACCCCATTGTACTCACTTTGGTTTCTTAGTCCCCCCTGCCCCTTTAAATGGTTAGTTGGAGTTCTAACCTTCTATCTGATTCCCCGTCGATTAGTTGAACAAGCCTCTCCCTTACAGTTGACTCCTGACGGATTTATCCTTAGCAGTCCCAGCCCAAAGGCTCCCTCACGTGTTATCGGTTGGAAAGACCTCTCATACAAGTCGCATAGAATATTAAAACAAGCTAGCTGATCTCTAAAAGAAGAAGATCTATACGTACACTTTGGACCACCAAACCCAATGCACCAGAATAGAGTTATATTGAATAGCTCATAAATAAAACCTAGGCTGAGGCCATCTCAACGAATCAAATCAAGGATAGTAACTCCCCTTCCCCACAACGTCAAGTTAGAGGGTTTCTCCTCCCTATTAGTTGAGCAACTTACAGCCCTTCTACTTAATGCATTGGATCCCTATTGATGCTAATGGCATTAATCAATCTTATTCTTATATAGGATAGCCTTTAGTGGCTCTGTGCTTCCCTACAAGAAATTTATCTTAGGTGTGCAAAGAAAGAAGTAAATCTCCTCAATTATCTGGACACAAAAGCAAGGCGTTAAAAAAGATAATGGATCGCCTCTTTTCATATGCCTCAATTGCAACATAGATCACACACACTCAGTCTGGCGCATACAGCATTTATTGATTTCAAGAAAAGCCAGGGGTGGCTCAACTTATATACTTTCAGGATTTGTCCGGGCAAGCCCTTGTTTCTTTCAAGAATAGAGTAGTGATACATGATCTGCCTAGAGTTTTCCCTGTTCTTGTTATCAATCGTCTCATTGGCTGTCCCTATTCCGTTCTAAGCTTCGCTGTGAGGTCCGTCTCCTTTCGAATCTTGTTTATCATCTACCTTTAGGTTTAGGTTCAATTAACTGTTTGGTGCTTGCCTATGTTATAATAGGTATTTTTTGTTTTATATCCTCTACTCCAACATAAGGAACCCCCCCTTTTTTTTGGAGACAATCGACATCATTTGAGTGGGTCAATTCCCCCCTGTGGAAAGTAAAAAGGAATATAACCTTTATCATGTCTAGCGGGGATATTATATGGTATAAATTAGGTATAATATGTTGTTTTCTTACCTTACACTTGCGATCTTGCTTTTTGGTAGGGAGAGACTACTTTCAGTTAGCAAGGTATCCCGAATCAGAGGTAAGGGATAGAAAGTTCATTCTTCGATTTCCAAATCAGCTGTTTAAAGCATTTCAAATTCGGTTTCAGAGTTATGAGTTCCACTTGAGCCACCATTAGTAGCAGCATGGGCCGCGTGAGAATATGAGCAGAGTTAGGGATAGGAGTTCCACTTGAGCCACCATTAGAGGCAGCATGGGCCGCGTGAGGATATGAACTGGACTGGGAGGTAATGTTCCATCAACTAATTAGTGGATGCATGCGTCTTATTTTCCTAAGCAACTCCCTACTTATCTGTTTATCGCGTGCAATATGATTAGTTATTCCAAAGGGGTAATTTGTTAGCTAATGCCATCTTTGATTGGGCAACTCACTTGTTCAACTGATTAGAGGAGCGGTAAAGGTGTGGTTGAGCCAATATCTTCTCAAATGTGCTCATGGGCATTGTCAGACTTCCACAATTAAAGAAAAGACCAGCAGCTGGGGGAATTCAGAATTCATACGATGCGCTTTCATTTGAGTCATATCTATTAGTTTTTACCGTTAACTCAAAATGGATAGATTCATTGCCTTGATCTCAGAGCTCTTCTTTCTTTGAATATAGGGTTATACTTCTCAAGAGTTAACTCTTCTTGTCTTGGCCAATATCGATTTTAAAATCGAAAAGAAGGGTGTAGCTTGGAGTACTATGAATTGACACCACTAGTTGTGATAATGATTTAGTTTTAGGCCTAAGCATAGTAAACTTTAGCATAAACAACAACTTCGAGACCAGTTCCGGCTCCGACTTCCCTTTTTGGAGTAGACTTAGGCCCTAACTTAAGCTTCAAGCTAGTATGCCCTTTTGAATGAGTGGTGTTTTGGATGGCCCTTTTGAGCAAATGCCATGAAAAATCCCGGGGAAATGCAACTACTTTCAAGCAAGAGTAAGGTACGGAGTGATTCGACCGAAAGGGTCCGTAAGGAGCCGACTGCTAAGGAGAAGTCCAAAGGAGATCGACCGATAGGGAGAGAGGAGAGAGATTTGCCACAATCTCGGTTGCCATTACCTCAGCTACTATGCCTCTAATCGTGGAGGACTACTAGCTACAAGACGTGGTTGAGCTGGAGCCTTTAGCCAAATTTAAGAAAAAGAAGAAGAGAGTGAGCTTCCACCTTGCGTTCTATAAAGAAGAGGCTGATGAGCAAGTCAAATGTCAAAACAAATGGTGCTTTTAGTTTCATTTGATTCGAATCAAAATCAGTGAGTTCTTGTCCCATACTCAAGTCTAACGTCGATTATCGTCTCTCGTCTGCACAAGATGGATTTGGCTTCGGTGATTCACCATTTGAAAGACGAGAGAACACGATCGGCACAAAACCTTCAAAGTCCTTTTTTTCTTCGTAGGCAACGAGAAGGGAGCCTTTGATCCTAGATCAGTAAGAGAAAGACGTAATGGACTGTAAAGGACGAAGACTCCCTTGCTTGATTCAGCCATGACATCGAGTTTCAGCCAAGCAAGTAAGTGCCTTGATTCAACTCTATCGTTCCATAGGGGATCTTGAACACTCGGGGGAAGAAAGTACGCAAACGACCCTCATCATCTCCATTTGCCCAAACTATGGTGTCACCGAACCTCATACAACTTCTCCTTTACCTTGTCCAAACTCGACCTTAAGCCAAAGAGAGTGTAAGAGGGATGCTTTGCGAGCCGAGCTTATCAAGACGAGGCCCTTTTGCGTAGCCGATCATCCCGCTCTTACCAAGTGAGACCATCATTTTGCTTTTCTTTCACCTGCAACTTGTCTACACGGGCTCTCCTCGACAAGTGGACCAACAATCACACATTGGTTTGAGAGCCGCCTTATCTTAGATTTCATATATTATTATTAAGAGTCCCCCTAGCATACGATTACTCCTCCCCTTTGAAAGGCTTTTTGGCCTTAGAAAAGGAGGTTTAGTATCCTCTTTGAAGAAAAAGGATTTTCCTTGTTCGAACCCCATCCAACAATTTTGTACATCCCTTAATAAATGACAAAACAGATGATAAGATAGGGCTAAGGGGTATGGTTTTTAATCCATCTCTCTTTTGATTTTTCTATTCATCATAGGTAAGGCAAAGCGCTTTCTTTTAAGGCAAGCAGTTTGTTCTGTTAGAAATCGGTCGCTCTACTCCCTTACACCCGATTCGATCCCACTGTCATGGACATAATGTCTCTACTAAGGCTCGCTCGTGCGGCACTCGTGCACGTTTGCTATGCTACTCGAGTCAGCCTTCCCAAGTTGCCCCTCTTGGGAGTTTATAGCCTATCCTACACTCAAACGTCCTAAAGCATACAAGGGACAACCAAGGAGTGGAACTTAGTCTAGCCAAGCACTGAATAAATAAGTTCTTATATTGATGAAGGAACAAACTGTACACAAAGGAAATTGTACAAGAAGTACAATGTTAGTGAACAGAACACTATAGTGAGTAGAACACTACACTGGAGGATTCGATGCCAAAAAATTAGGGCTCCCCTCCTATTTAGTTTTACAGGCACTTGGGCCTCCTGGTAGACCTGGATAGAGCTTTTTAGGCTTCGTCAGCCTTCTGGCCAGGTCCCTCACATTTCCCATATGTCTAGTCGGTTCCTAGAGGCATCTAGGCATTTTGAGATGCGAGAGTACCCCAACCAATTCTCTATGAAGGAGTCGGGCTGGAAGGATGATATATCTTACTGTCTTACGACTACCAAGCTCTGACAGATTGGAAAGAAAACCCTCTTATTTTGAATTCAATTTCATCGTTCGTCTACAAGACTCAATCACAAAGAGTGGGGCCGTCCTCATCAACCTCGCATTACGCCTTGCTCGATTCTTCATATTCTTCTTAGTGCTTGGCGTGTTTTTTTTTTAAATAAATAATATTATTAGCCCATAGTTGTGGAAGTCTGGCAAATGTTCTGCAATGTACGAAAGATCTAGCTCAGCTTCTTCTACTTCTTCTACTGAATATTATCTATCTTTAGGTGTGGAAGTAGCAGGCTTAGCTTCCGAAACGTATGGATTAGTTCTATTAGTTGGGGTGGGTTCTGCCCATCCTAGATATAAACACTATGCCTTTGACCTTCGGTTCAGAGAAGGGGGTGAGGAGGAGTGCCGGACTGACTAGTGTATGAGAAGCTTTGCCCCATACATCTTGGAAGAATAATTGTGCTTTGGATTGCCAGCCCTATGGATCAAGAGACGGATCATTTTTTGTCCATTCAAAAATTTGATACTTGAAATGGTATAAATTAGAATGCCCGACGCTTAGTCAAGGAAAATGCCTAAAATAAATAGATCCATTGCAGGATAGGTTTATTGCTCTTTGGTGAGGAACTATTGAATTATCAAAGGTGAGACCGAGTTACGAAACCATATGGATCGACCTAGCAATGATGGGATGCATGTCCTGTTTACTGAATCGCATGAGATTTTGTTGGGTTGGCTCAAATTTCTATTGTGATTAGGTTTTTATTATAGAGTTGTATCTTATTAGGTCATTTCTTAGCAGACATGTCTTGGTCTCAATGAAGGAAAGTTTTTGTTAGGTAAGTCTATGACTCCATGGAATTGTAATCCTTGTCCACCAAAGAATTGTATTTTGGGCTCTATAAATAGTTACCTATGTTATAGGTTGAGATGAGTGAGAAGAGAAAAGACAATACTCTCATTGTTTTTGAGAGGACACTTAGAGAGAGAATTCTTGATTAGAATTTGTGATTTTCTTTTGAGTGAGATTGAGTGTATAAGGGTTGAGAGTTGAGTGTACTCTTGATACAATCTTTTTACTTGTACTGTTACAATCTATATAGTGAAATCGGGCTTTCCGTGGGTGTTGGCCTGTTTAGCTAAACCATTTATAATTCTTGGTGTGTTCTTGCAAATTTCTTCGTACTTGTTTACTTATCATCACATCGTAATATTTGGTGGTATGTGATTGGAGGCTTGTTTCTCAACAAATTGGTATCAGAGCTTCAAGGTACGCACAATGTGTTTGATAAAAGTCTTGTTTAGATATTTCTTCATAATACGGGTTTGTTCATCTTGGGCACTTGTGACAATCATGGCAGGTAATATTGCCGCACAGTATAAGGTAAAGAGATTTGATGATAAGGGTAGCTTCACCCTATAGCAAGGGAGGGTGAAGAACATCCTAGTTCAACAAGGCTTAGTGGGGGCGTTGAAAGGGAATAATGGAAAGCCAAAAAAAATGTCAGTTGATGATTGGCAGGATATAGAGTTAAGGTGTGTTAGGACTATTTCACTCTGTATTGGGGATAACATCATTAACAATGTTAATGGAGAGGATTCGGCACCGAAATTATGGGAGAAGCTAGAGAAGCTCTGTCTAGCGAAAAGTCTCACAACTAAACTTAATCTAAAGCGGGATTTGTATAAGCTAAAGATGGAAGGAAGGCAGAAACCTCTCGGAGCACATTAATGAATTTCGTGGAATTGTTGATCAACTTGAGAAGGTTGATGTGAAAATTGAAAAAGAAAACAAAGCCCTATTACTTCTTATTTCATTTTCAAATTCGTATGAGAATATAGTGACTACCGTCTTGTATGGCAAGGATACGCTGAAGGTGGAGAAAGTTGAGTCGACTCTCTTGTCCAACGACAAAAGGAAATCTCCCATTGATGAGAGTTCAAGTTCGGTTATAGTTGCTTATTGGTAAAATAAGGGAAGGCAGACTAATCAGGGATCTAGTGATAATAGTATGTCTAGATCAATGAGTGGAGAAGAGGTAAGTAGTGCCACAGACGTCATGAGTGGGGCCACATTAGGAAGAATTGTCCACTTGCAAAGCAAAAGGATGATGGCGGCTCTTAGAATAGATCTACCGCATATGCTTGTGAAAATAACTTTGGGGATGTTCTCACAATTTTCAAAGGTGACACTCTTACTTAACATGAGTGGTTTTTTAGATTCGGATTCATCGTATCATATTTGCTCCGTGAAAGAATGTTTTGATTCATTTAAAGAACTTGATAATACTTCTTTGACATTGCCTAATGGTGACAAGTGTGTCGTTGAGGGCTTGGGAATGGTGAAGTTCAAAATGTTTGATGGGGTGGAACACACTTTGGGGATGTTACGCACCCAAGTTGTAGTGTAATCTAATTTTCTTGAGCCGATTGGACTCCATGGGCTGCAAGTGCTCCATTGTAGGGGGAGTCATGAAGTTCACTAAGGGCTACATGGTATTAATGCAAGGACAACATAGTGGAGGTTTGTACCGTTTGGTGGGGAGTGCTAATAGCACTCGGACTTTGATTGTGGATAGGAAACGGGGTGCATATGGTAACAAGATATTGAGAAGTGTTTCGTTTGATTTATCGAAGACATGCACGTTTTTGGACAGACGAGGGTGAGATGAAAGTTCCTGCTTGGAGAAGGGTTGCATCGAAGCCCCCTTCCAAAATCACTTGATAGTGTTGACTTGATACAGCTGCGTGAATATGTTAGCCGTGTGGATAAGGGGAGTATTGTTTCATATTTGCTTTGGGTTATGTAACTGGAGTTTAAAAGGCCAATGGATCGTTTGTGGATTAGCAGACGGGAGTCTCGTGTATTGAAGACTTGTTAAAAATTTTGCCAATGGGAAGATTTGTTAGGTTGGCTTAAGTTCCTATTGTGATTAGGTTTCTATTATAGAGTTGTATCTTATTAGGTAATTTCTTAGTAGAAGGCATGTCTAGGAATTGTAATATTTGTTCACTAAGGAATTTAGTTTTGGGCTCTATAAATAGTTACCTATGTTATAGGTTGAGCTGTATGAGAAGAGAAGAGACAATACTCTCATTGTTTTTAAGAGGACACTTAAAGAGAGAATTCTTGTTTAGAATTTGTGATTTTCTTTTGAGTAAGATTGGGTGTATAAGGGTTGAGAGTTGAGTGTACTCTTAATACAATCTTTCTACTTGTACTGTTACAATCTATATAGTGAAATCGGGCTCTTTGTGGATGTAAGCTTGTTTAGCCGAACCACGTATAATTCTTGGTGTTTTCTTGCAAATTTTTTCATTGTATACTTATCATCATATCGTAATATTTGGTGGTACGTGATTGGAGGTTTGTTTCTCAACATATTTTACCCAATTCCATGCATGAAATTGCATGAGAGCGGAGGGATAAAAGAGAATTTTCTACTCAATCGTTCAGCATTATAAGAAAAAAAAGAGACACCGGCACAAGCCTTTCTTGAAAGCTAATCCCCAGACCCAGCCTTCCTCTATGGCTAGAATCTTGAGTCGGTTGCATTAGGGAAGTGAGTAGACGATGAATTCGCACTCATAAATTTATAGCCCCAGTTGGAGCAAGGTGGGTGCCATCGAATCGATAGTTCTTGTTATATTTTCTTAGGCTTTCTTTCGTTGAAAAACGGATGTGGTGATACCTTGTATTCCACACTGAGTGAAAATGACCATAGGTTGCGGATGCCCCCTTGGGATAACTTGGAATAGAAAAGGTATGCATTTTAAAACTCTTTATCGATCTAAAACTCACAACATGCCAAAACCTTAAGCCCATAGCTATAGGAAAGATGTACGACTCAGTATTTCCCCCAGGGGTGAAAAAATAGATAGATATATAACTTTTTTGTCTGCCATCGATCGATACTCTCTTTTGTTTGGACTTTGCTTTGGTCTTGAAGAGCCTGCAACACCCACTTCTATGAGTACTACTTCCCTTGCCGAATATTCGTCGTCATCTTCGTACATGGATGAAGGTCCCATTGCTCACCTTAACAAAAGAGGCTTAAGCGTCATTCCCCTTATTTTGAATTTAAAAAGAGGGGAAAACCAGAAAGAGAAAACTACTGCCTTTGGTTTTACTACATGACTTCTGATAAGGTATAGGACCCTACTTATACTCATAGATCCAACATAAGTAAGGGGAGCTCTGCACATGAAGAGGGTGCTATTAGTTGAATCAGATTCTTATTCACAATTTGAATGAGCTCCTTCCATTTATACACATACGAGGTCTAGGTCGCAAGGGAATTCAATCAGTAATTGAGTGGCTGGATGTTCAAATTAGGGTTTGTCGTGGTGGACTCGATCTTGGTATTCTTTTTGGTGGGTTGGTCGTTGGTTGATGGATATTTTCTTTACCTCCCACCTTCTTACTTTCTTTCTAATTGGGCCAGGGCAGGTAAACACGATAACTGAATGGAAGCAAAAGTTGACAAAGATTTACATTAAAAGGGCGAATACCGTGGGTGGCATAGTGTATATAGGGAAGGCTTAAGAGAGAATGGTCTCCCGACGTAGGACTAGTATGATTTGATATGCGAATTGGACACTCGAAGACTGTAGGGAATGTGATGAAGATGTTGACTGACGAAGGGTCTCTTTGAGGAGTCGCCGTCTATGATGCCAGCTGTGGCACTGACACTCTCTCGATTCCGATTGCAAAGGAAGGGGACATTGTGTCGACAAGAAATATATCAATTGCTATAACTGTCACAGTTGACGAGAGATAGATTGAAGAATATGGGTGTATATATATATATATATATATAGTAAGTTAAATTTTAGCTAATAAGTTAAGGTTAGTTAAGTCATTTTATATTGGTTCAACAAGGTTAAATGTCATTTCAGGCATAAGAAGGGCAAATTTAACCTTTTATACTTTTACTGTAGCTGACGTAAGCCGATTCTGATAGTCTTCGTCGAGCGCTGTTATATATATATATATATATATAGTAAGTTAAATTTTAGCTAATAAGTTAAGGTTAGTTAAGTCATTTTATATTGGTTCAACAAGGTTAAATGTCATTTCAGGCATAAGAAGGGCAAATTTAACCTTTTATACTTTTACTGTAGCTGACGTAAGCCGATTCTGATAGTCTTCGTCGAGCGCTGTTACGGAAGGGAGGAGTTCGTTACATACATCACAACCTCAAGTGATGTAAGTGAGATTATGAAATGTAGAGGGAAGGTATGTCGAATATTGACAAACCTCAGAGGAGGTAAGTAATATTTACCTATAATCTTATTAGTATGTTTTGTTTGGCATTTTTGTACTTGCAGGTATATACCAAATTTTATCTAGTAAAAGTTTATTTTAGCAAATCAACTTGGTCAGTTTTGATTTCCTTTATTTGATTTTCTCCAGTTTTCTTGGATTTCGTAATTGATTGGTAGGTATTTTTTACTTACACTGAATTCTCTACAATTTTTGATCTATTCCCCCAAAAATTGTTCTTAATAATCTGAATCTAACCCTAGGGGTGCATTATTTCATTAATGCAGAAAATTATTTGTATCTACAATCTAGTAATCTATCACTCCCCAAACCAAGCTATACACGTTCCTCTACCTTTCAAAGTCATGATTCTATATGCTTTTGTTGATAAAAGAAAACCATAAAATTATTTGTAGGTAGCATATTACTAACTTTACTAAGTTGTCTAACATTATGAGTGCAGTATTGGTAGGTCTTTTAATGTGTCATCCCACCATTTGAAGTAAAAAACTCCCTCGCATCAGATATGTAAGCTCGTTTTTTCTACTCCGTATGCCACATTTGGATCGAACGAAATGCTAGGGTTTTCAGAGGCAAGATCTCTTACAAATTTGTTCCCCCTTCACAACGAGGCTCATGGGAGGGTTTTTGAAAGTTTCTCCCCAATCTTGTCGTGTTTTGCTCAACTGTCATCTTCTGCAATCCTCCAAGGAAGCCTCCTGATGAGGTTGGCTTGAGAGCTTGTTTGCAGTTCATCTACTATTGTAACTGGATATAGAGAAGAAACAGTCTTGTTGTTGTTGGTAACAACTACTTTGAATTGTCACTAGGCTTGGGTTTGTTTTGGGTTTTTTTTTGTATCCTATTTCCATGTATGGGTGCTGGGTTCTAATATTCCTGATCTCTCATTTAGAGACCTCATTCGGTGGACTAGTCCACTCTGTATGTATTACTCTTTTATACAAAGGTTCTCTGTGTGGCAGCGTGTTGACAATAATTGAATGCCAAGCTTCAATGAGTAAGACTCACTTTTAGGGAAATTTTTGTACCCTTGTGTACCTGTAATTCTTGTTTCACTCGAAGCATTTTTTTCTCAAATAAAGAAGTAACAAAACGGGGATATTGATTATGCCTTTCTTCCATTTTTCTTTATTTCAATTATTTTATCAATTAAATCCTTAGTTTTTCTCATAGTTGTTAAAAGTGCGAGTAGGCTCCAAAAAGCCCCAAGTTTGTCAAGGCTCAATTAGAGTGCTTCAACCTACTAAAGGCCAGACCCAAGCCCTTAGACTTGCGCTTTTTACATAGGCTCTAGGTGTAGAGACCAGGTTTAATTTTGACCGATTTTCTTTTTATTCATCATTTTCATCATAAATGGGCTTTTAATGATATTTAGCATATTTTAAATGTGAGAAACATGTTTGGAAACTTGTTTAGAGGTTCGGGGAAGTTTTGGGAGTGTTTGATAAATTTGAGAATTTCGGGTCGGCGGGGCCTGAGGCACAGGTTGGGTGGGTTCGAGAATTCAGAAAACTTTTGAAAAATATTTATTTTTGGTTTTAGACCAAATAAAATGTTAAAAGAGTTAAGGAAGTGATTTTGGAGCCGTAGTAGCTTTCGAAATTAAAAACGGTGGTTGAGAGGGTACGTTAAGTGGTCTGGGGGCGTTTTGGTCATTTTGTGCTCTAGATATTAAATATCTATAGGGCTGAGATCCCAACCATTACAAATAGCCGTCTATATTTCTCTATCTCTCCCTCTTCATCTCTTCTCCTTCTCTCTTCATTTCGGAGGTGTTAGGTTTGAATTTGGAAGTTGTCGGTGAAGAACTTGTTCTACACGGTAGGACTTCGGTTTGAACTGAACAAAGTCATATTTTAGCAAGGTAGAACTGGGAGGAATTCTAGGGATTCGCTAGAAAAGGTTTCAAATTTGAGGTAGGAGTGTTTCTTCTTTCTTATTCATCGATTTTTAGGGTTTTGGTGAGTTTGGGAATGTATTGGTTATGTTAACATATATGGGAGAATGGTGGGAGTTGAGTGATTTGTCCTTCCCTCTTACATTGTGTATTTATACATGTTAGAAATGTTCATCTTGTAATATATGTTAAATTGTGAATTTATACATGCAATGTGTATGAAATGAGAGCTCATCTAGTTATGTGATGAATTATGTGCATTTATGAATTGCATGTATGACTTGAGCATATATGTGGCTATATGTGGTGTATAAGAATGTGACATATGCTAGAATTCATAAAGAGCGTGAATGTATGTAGGAAAGCATGAATTATATGATGTGTTGTATGTGCCTAATGAGTATGTAAATGTATGTATCGAAGAATTGTCAAAGTGGGCCATACATGAGTTTCGGAGTTGTCCAACCATGTTATGGAAGTGGTGAAATTTTTCACTAAGGTATAACCGCCGGAGTTGTCCAATCATACAAGGCTAATGCCTAAAAATCGGAGATGTCCAAAATCTTGTGACCGTCGGAATTGTCCACTCACAATGGCCAGACCAATATATTATTGAGAATGTATGATTCTTTGGAGTTGTCCAAATCATACGGGTGTCGTCGGAGTTGTCCAACACCACACGATCGTTGGAGTTGACTAATCATGTCTATGTATCGGATTATAACCGAAAAAGATGTAAATATCTTGATGCTTATGTGTTTTAATAGTTAAGCATGATGAATGAATTAAATACATGCATATTGAATTGCATTTGTGTTAATTGGACTTGAAAGAATGAATATGTCATGTAGAGTAGCGACATCATGTAAGTTGGTGTCGGGTTGATGCCTAGGTGGGCTGAGACATTCCTACTAAGCTTGTTATTTTGCTCACCCCTCTCCCCCCAAACTTTTTACAAATAAGGCACTGACGATGAATGGGACTTGAATAGTCAAGTGGAGCTCTAAGTAGCATTTTGGTGTTATTTTGGATATTGTATATATTGTTATCCATTCTAGCTTGTGGCATGTTGATATTTTTGATTTTGTAATCATGAAAAACTACATGTACCTTTGGATCCGTTTATGTAAACTATATGGGTAACTTATGAATTTTTGGAGAAATGTTTAATGAAATGCATGTTTTGGATCAAATGGTTGAAATGTATAACTTTATAGCATTTCACTATGTTTTAATGTTATATGAGATGATATGAGGATAAAGCAATTTTGGTGTGGATTGAATAGGTTGTGAACACTTGTGAATTTTGCTATCGCCATTACGATGTATCGTAATCTGGCGATACATCAAAAACCCCAAGATGATATATCATAATAATGTTAAGGAATTAGATTTTAAAGCAACACTTTTTGCATGATGTTACAATCTATCTATGATGCATCGTAGATACGATACATCGTAATCTCCATTACGATGCATCGTAATCCACAGCTAGACTAAGAACAAGTGTATTGCTTAGATGTGCATGTGTGATCACATGTGGGGCCCATAGAGATGGATTGATGTTGAGTTATATATATATATATATATTTGTATATATGTGATTAAGTTTCCGTGGTAATTGAAAGTAGAGATGGTTTATTAGAGTTAATGGATGGACTCGCTATCGGGATTCGGGCTTGGAGTCTTCGGTGACTCGGATTTTGGGGCGTGACAACTTGGTATCAGAGCATGATATTAGAGAGTAATTGTGATTAAAAGTGTGGATGTTTCTCTTAATCACCCCCATTTTCGAGTGACTCGGAAATTGGGGCGTGACACTAGGCATAAGAAAAGCACACTTTTTTTTTAATAATTTATTCCTTGTAATTTTGTTTTTTATTTAATGACCATTAAATTAAAATGTTATGTATTATATCATGGTCATATTTAATGGATTATATTGTTCAACTTTACGATATATTTGACAAATTTGATAGATTTATGGTTGATTCCTTACATTAATTGCATTTAGTGCTTGATTTTGAATTATATATGTTTAATGTTTACATGGTCATAGATTTTTTTCCCTCCTAAGCCATGGTCGTAGTTTTTTATTGTTTCGCATTTGTAATCACATTTAATTTGGTTATTGTGTATGCATATGAAAAGATTAATACACATCAATTTACCTGATCCTCTTAGTTTGATATATCAAAAATCTCATTTTTAAAGAATTCTTTATTAGCAGTTTTGCATTTCTTGAATTGTTCCAAATGTACATTGATTAAATTGAATTCACATGCAAATTGAAAAGATATATCATCATCATCATCCTTGGCTTAATCGCGGATGGATGGGGTCAGCCACATGAATTCTCTCCCTCTAAGCTTTTCTATTACATGCCATTTCACCTATTAGATTAAACTTTTTAAGATCATTTTTAACCACGTCATCCCATGTTATTTTTGGACGTCCTCTCTGTCTCTTACCTTCTATTACCACTAGTTTTCTTAGTTTAACTGACGTAATGCTAGGTCTCCGATGTATGTGTCCAAATCATCTAAGTCTACTCTCTTGGATTTTCTTACCAATGGGTGCAACTCCTAATTTTTATCTCACACTTTCATTAGTGACCCTATCTCATTTAGTCACTCTAATCATCCATCTTAACATTCTCATTTCCGCTATATAAAGCCAGTTGTATCTTTTTTAGGACCCAACACTTCGCTCCATACAACATAGTTGGTCTAACAATGCTCCTATAGAATTTTTTTAACTTCTGTGTTATTCTCTTATCACATAAAATCCCAATGGCTTGTCTCCATTTTGTCCAACCCGCTCCAATTCTACTTGTTACGTCACTATCTATCTCTCCATCCTTTTGTACTATCGATCCTAGATAATGAAAGTTGTTATTTTTAGTAATCTTTTGGTTTTGGAGTGTTCTCATTATATTATCAATGTCAGAAAAGATATATGTACGTTGATTTAGCTAATCCACTGAATTGAAATGTTGAAAAGAATTTTTTATTTTGATATCGACTAGCATGTGTTGCATAGTTTAATTATAATATATATATTAATCTTTAATATGCATCATTATGATGCACACGCCTTACTTTGATCAAGCTTGTGCCTTATATTGTACCTTGCGCTTAGCCTTCAGAAGACGTTTGACGCCTTAGTGCACCTTGAACCTTTAATAACTATATTTTTTTCTCTATTTTTTAAAAGAGTTCAGTCCCATATAGTGAGCGATGGTGGTCTCTTGCAACATTCCTCGGATATCGGCACATCGTTTTTCTGCCTTCGTCCCGGTCATACGTTACATTCCCGCTCATGGATAAAAAAGAGGCATATTTTTATTCTATTAGTTATTTTTCTTCGAGATCTAGGAGACCCTCACGAATGAGAGTATCTGCAGCATATCTTCTATCAAGAAATCATTTTGCCTCCTTCGCATTAGCAATCAAGAAGGGGATAACTCGCATATGATTGGCTAATAATCTTTGAAGGTACTGAAGATTGCTTTTCCTGCCTTTTAAATTTTTTCTATTCATTTCAAATTTATTCCTTTTGAGTTTCATTTGTTAATCAATATATTCTACTTGTTGCATGATCTATAAATCAACTTTGGCATATCATCTTGCTGTATCTTCAGGTCTTAACAAAGAATTATATATATATATTTTTTTTTGATTAATGCAAATAATTTTTTATGTGCATGTAGAACTTTTGTAGATTGAACTATTACCTGTTTGGAATAGATCTTTATGTATAATGAAAGCTATACTGTCTTGTACACAATAGACTCATCTTTGCATGATTGCACTGGGGATTGACTTTTTTCCCTGAATGGGTTTTTTTTTTTTTAACATATTAAAAAGAAACTCAAAAGAAAACAAGGCAAGATGAGGGCATACCCTCATTTCCATAAACAATTGAAAATGAACAAGTCCATTTACAATACAAAGGAAAAATAAGTAAGAGCAGAAGCCAAAACCAACAACTACACAGTACATGCATCATAAAGGAGGAAACAAAATATAAAGATCCTGAATCTGTAGCCTCATCAACAAAAGGCACTCTAAGATAACTCCTTGAGCCACATCAATGTGAGACTTCTTAGAACCAAGATGTAAAGCTGATATTCCTTTGACCCCAAATAGGCCAAACAACTGTGGGAAATAGGCACCTCAAGAATTGATTCTCACAGTAGTTCCTCCCTTGGTTTGTGACAGAAACCAATTAACCAGATGTGCCATTGATAGAAAAATTGGATATGGATAGTTCAGGGGCTATTTGGAAAAGCTATCAGACTCCATTTTCTGATTTCAGAAAAATGGAATCTGGAAACCAGCTGTGCTGTCATTTCTGTCAAAAGTAGAATTTGTTTGTTAATGTCATCTGTTGTCAACATTTTAAAAGCTGAAATCTGAAAATATGTTTGGTAACCCAAAATATTTTTTTTAAAAAAAAATACTAGTATCTTTGATTAAAATTGTGTTTGAGTAATATAGTTCCAACTCATTTTAAACTACATATATATTTATAAATTGTATTTATATATATATATATATATATATATATATATTATTTATTGTATTTTATAAAAAAATTATTCTTATTGACTTATAATTTTGTATATATTATATTATATTTTTATATTATATATAATTGTATTTATATATAGCTCTTATTTTATTTATTTTCTTCTTATATATCTCTTTATATATATATTATATTTATTATTATATATATATATCTTTATATATATATATTTATTGTATTTTATAAAATATTTTTATTCTTATTGACTTATAATTTTGTATTTATTGTATTTTATTTATATTTATATTTTTTATTTATTGTATTTTATTTTGTTATATTTATATTTTTTGAGTAACCAATTTTTTTTATTGTATTTTCTAATTTTTGTATTCTTGCTTTTTATAAAATTTTAATTTATTGTATTATATTATATTATATTTTTGAGCAAGCAAAATTTTTATTTATTGTATTTTATAAAAAAATCAGAAATGAAAAAAATGAAAATGAGTTCCAAATAAAATGAAAATGAAAGCTGAAATCTAGAATCGGAAGTGTTACCAAACAGGGCCTCAGAATGTCAAAAACTGAGTTCCAAATAGTAGCAGCATAATGATAGTGAATAAATACATGATCATGTTGTTAAAGGCGCGCGCCTAGGCTCCAGGCGCACACAGGCTCAAGGATTACGCTGGTTGTCAACCTAGACGCAACACTGTTCACTAGGCGAGTGCTTGGGCTGCGTTTTATACAAGTCATTCAGGCGCACCTGACTGCAAATTCACAAATGAATAAATAGCATTTTGAATGACCAAAGTAGTAGTAAAGGATTCTCTAGGCCTCCAGCCTCTCCATACAATACCTTGCCATTGAACTTTCTCACCATTATCTCGACAATGTTCCCAAACAGACTTAATGCAAATTAAACCATGATTCCATTTAGTCACATCTCTGCCACCCAAAATAGGAACAGACTAAATATACTCCAATTGACATCAGGTGGAACCTGAGAAGGGATAGTCCACTGACCATTTGAAATAATTGAGGTAATATTAGCCTATCTATGAAACTCTCTACAAGATCTGCTGCCAAATATTTGAATCAAAGTCATACCATGACACCAAGGTTCTGTCATCAACCCAAACATAGAACCATCTACAATCTAAAAAGAACAGTTACTAAGCATAAAAGCTCTAATCTGGAGGATACTCTGCCAAACTGAAGAGTGTTGAGGAATTGGGATACATAACCAAAAGTTTCCTCTTTGTAAGTACCTATTTTTTAACCAAACAACCCAAAACTTCTCTTCTTTATTAACAAATTGAATTATAAATGGAAGTTGTTATAATTTCTGCAACATTCACTTTATGCAAATGTTTTTTCCTAGCTGCCCAACATTCGGTACTATAAATTATGGCTAGTCTAATAGTTATTCAATAAAACTCATCTTTCAATTGTAAGGGGATACGCCTATCACACAATATATTAGATGCACTCCTCTATTTAACCCATCTTGCCTTGATTCTATGAGTAACGTCATCTACGAATACTTGGAGTTGACTACATGAATCCTATGTTTTTGTTCAACTCTTTTTAAGGCCATAACATCAGTCAATCCACATGTTATCATATCCATTTTTATTAACTCTACCGACGTTAACTTTGGTCTTCCTCTTCCCCTAGTATTACCTTCGATGTGGACTATATTGATTTTCATAATTATCTTCAATTTGTGTTACGCCAACCATCTCTCGAATGTTATCATTTCTAATTCTATCATTTCTAGTCTTACTGCACATTTATCTCAACATTCGCATTTCCACCACACTCACTTTATGCAAATGTTGTTTTCCTAGCTGCCTATCATTATAGGCCACAAAGTATGCGCACTTAAGGTCCTTTTGCCATTGTCCAAACCATCTTAACTAATTTTCTCATTTTATCTTCAATTTGTGTTATTCCAACCATCTCCTGAATGTGATCATTTCTAATTTTGTACTTTCTAGTCTTACTACACATCCATCTCAACATTCGTATTTCTACCACACTCACTTTATGCAAATGTTGTTTCCTAGCTGCTAAACATACTAGGCCATAAAGTATGGCTGGACTAATAGTTGTTCAATAGAACTTCTCTTTCAATTGTAAGGGGAGACGCCTCTCCTCCAAGCCCCTCTGCCACATCGTCATTATCTCCTTCAGACATCAGCACACTAATGCACAGAAACCACATTTCCAAGCCTAACTATCAGTGCAAAGACAGAGTTGTCATCGTGGCTTGCCTTATCAACAACAAGCCTATTCGGACCGTGGTTTAATTCGGTTAAAAAAAAAATTTGTTTTACTGTCTTGCATCCATGGAATGCTCTGATGATCGCAACCTATCAACATTATTCTTGATGGCTCCAATTACTCCTCCTAGGCTCAAGCTATGACAAGCTTTTTTAAGGGCCGTAAGCTTTGGCATCTTATCATTGGTACTATAAGTAAACCCAAGAAAGAAGATTCTGAAGTCAACAATAAATATGTAGAATGACTTGATGTTTGGGATAGCAAAAATCATCAAGTTATCACGTGGTTCCGTAATACCTCAACTTCATTTATTGGCCTACAGTTTGGTCGTTTTGATACTGCCAAAGCAGTCTAGGATTTTATTTAGAACAGGTATAGCACTACTGATCTTGCTCATCAATTTCAACTCCAATGAACTCTTCATTATATTGTTCAGAAGCTTGGTCAATCTAGCAACGATTTTCTCTCTGAAATGTATGCTATTCGGGATCAGTTAACTCTTTCAGAACCTACATAGGATTGTTCTCTACTGATACCCAGAAGTTCACTGCTTACAGAGATCAGCAAAGTCTGATAACTTTTCTCATGGCTCTCACCGATAAATTTGAGTCTGTTCGGGCCTCTCTTCTACACAGGCATCGACTTCCCACCATCGAAAGTGTTGTCTCAGAGCTTCGATCAGAAGAAACTCGTCTCCGTACTCTTCAATCTCAAAATCTCCCATCACAGACCACTGATACAGTTCTTGCTACACCCTACCACAGGAGCAGTCCTTCCTCATCTAATTCTTCTTCCCAGTCAAGTTGTACTTACTGTCATGATCTTCATCATTTCCTTTTGAACTACCCTATCAGAGTCTACAAATTTTGTCACAAGAAAGGACCAGGTCATTATCAAAGAGATTGCTGATAAGCGTTGAATGTTGTACATTCTCACGCCTTTACTTATGTATTTTGATTCCATAGTTGCACATATTGTATAGTTTTTACGTGTTTTTGTTGATTTTAGGTTATATTCCAAAAACTTGCTTAATTCGACTCCGCTAACACTTAAAGAATCCATTCCAAGTCTAAGACTACATGATAGAATACTTGCAATGAGGATTAGCGGAATACGTGCAAAAACCAAAGTCAATGTAAGTTGAAAGCAAGTTTCAAAGGCATGGAATTACGATGCATCGTAATGTTCATTTAGATGCATTGTAATTACAATGCATCATAATGCCAATTATAATGCATCGCCAATCCGCAGAAAACAAGATAGTTGGCAGAAGATATTTTAGCCACTTTCCACTTGTCACCAATCACCTCCAAGAAGTCTTTGCACGTAATTTTTGAAATATTTTGAGCTTGAAATCAAATGTAAATACATTTTAGAGTCATATAGTTAGAGAGAGAATCAGTTTGTAATAAAGAGCATATATTAGAGATTCTAGTGAGAGAAGAAAAGTTCTAGAGAGGGAAAGCTTTGAATAAGGGTTTGACAAAGCCTTCAAGATCGTATGGAGCTGGAATTATATCTATCTATGGAGATTTACATTTTTGTGTAATTATGTGTATATGTATTTAGCCTTGTGTCTTGTCTTCAATACAAGTTTACAAATTCCATATAGGGTTGCAAACGAGTCGAGCTGAGCCGAGCTGAGTAGGGGCCTGTTTGAGTTCGGCTCGATAATAAAACAATAGTGCTTTAGCTCGGCTCGAGCTCCTAATTCAGTGTTCGAGCTCAGCTCGCCCATTATTAAGGAAGCTCGAGCTCGACTCGGTAGCTTGTTTAATTATACAAGCTAATCTCAAGTTCAACCTTGTACTCAAGCTTCTCATTGAACTCGAGCTTGAGCTCAAGCTCGAGCTCGACATTGATTGTTTCAAAAATTAATAAAATAGCAAGCTCAACTAATTATAACCCAAATATACTAGGATATGTTAAAGCTGCAACCCCAAAGCATTCCAACATTTTCTTACACATTAGAAATAAGACAAGTACAAATATTAAGAGGGTCATGCCTTCCATACATCATGAACCTACTATACATGTCATCAAAATAAGAAGGGCTACTCAAGGTGGATAGCCGTTCTTTCCAGCTGGTTCATGTCATCAAAATAATACGGGCAGCTCAAGGTGGATAGCCATTCTTTACAACTGGTCATGTCATCAAAATTACGAGGGCAGCTCAAGGTGGATAGCCATTCTTTCTAGATGGGTACCAAAGAACTACAATCAACAACACATGGTCATCAGAAAAGGATCCACCCTCAAGATGCCAATCCTTTGCATTCTGCAATTACAAACAATAACTAATTCACCAAATTAGTATATGTCAGATGAAATGAATTATAGAGAAAATGATAAAATTGAATGAATGGTATTTCATGGAAGCTATGGATCACATATAAGGACATGAAAAATTATTAATTAACTAATGCAGATGAACCCTTTCAATCACACGCCTTTTAGATGCCTTAATAATGTGACTGTCACAGAGAGAAATAGAAAAAAGAATGATGCCATTTTTGGATATTAGGTGTTCTACAAAAAATTAAATATACATACTGAAAGATTGAAACACAGAGAAATATAAAAAGAATGATGTCATTTATGTGTTTAATGTCAAAGGTTGGGTCATCACTCCATTCACTGCAAAAGCTACTAATTTAAGTGGAGTTCCCAAAAAATTAAACCAGAACACTCACCATCATGGTAAGTTAAAACTATTCACAAAATCTAAAAATGAGGTTAAAAAAAACTACTTAAAGTAACACTTAAGTAGTAGGGGTTGCAGAGAAGTGGGTTGTGACTTGTGAGTCATATACGAAGAAAAATGTCTCAAAATAAGACAGAGAGGAGTGGAATAACACTGTATTGTGTAACATTATATTAAGTAGAGTTAAGCTAGCTTTAAAAAGAAAAGAGAAATATATCTATATGTAAAAATAAATAGATATAGTGCAAGTTTACATGAACTACACAGTTTAAAAAGCAGTATACTAATTTTAACATGAATAGTAGATGAAATACCCCCACAAAATTTTGCTCATGAGGTGGCTAGTCTCATACACAAAACCTGAGAGTTATTTACAACTAATAGGAACAAGCATAGAATACAAAAGACAGAATGAATTTTTTTTTTAAATCAGAATAGAAAGTCCATCTGAATTATAATAAAATGTTGCATAAATAAAGTACGTGTCTAGTAGTACAACTTGGAAGTCCCGTAACCCAAGGACCCCATAACCAGAAAGAACAAGAGCAATTATTTTAAATTAAATAACCAAATAACCAATGTCTCAGTAGAGTTCATAATCTGAACATGAAGAAGATAATAGGTTCCTACTCTAAAAACTGATGAGGAGAGATGTCTGCCACAACCAACCAACTCAAACACTATCCTCGCGGTGGAACCGGCCTGACACCTAAAATATCAACAAAGTGGGTTAAACCCACGAGCAAGTCCTCTCTACTACATCCCAACCAGATTACCGGTAAACATACCCTCAATATGAGGGATATAAAAAAATAAGTATATACAAGTCATTTTCTTACCTAGTTCATGTCTCCAAAATGAAAGTCATCTTTTATATTATTCCCAGACTAACCCCTATCATACAAACTTAGAACATATTCTTTAAGTTCAAACCAAAGGCACAAAAGCAAGTTTTCTATTAAACCTAGGCAATCCTGACATGCCACCCTTGGATACCTTAACAGGTATTGGCAATCCTCACAACTGCATCATTATTAGTTGCATTGTCAAATGTAATAGTTGACACCTTGTTTTCAATCTCCCAATCAATTAAGCACTTAGAAACAACATCAGAAATGATGAGTCCAGTGTGTGGAGGAGGCACGTCACAAAAGCTCAAAATATGTTTTTGGAGCTTCTATTTAGAATCAATAAAGTGACATATAAGAACCATATACCCAACTTGCTGCCTAGATTTTCAACAATCTCCGGTGAGGCTAACTCTATTGACGTCTTTTAAAATTTCTTTCAATTTTTTCTTTTCAAGCTCATACATAGCCATGCAATCATATTTCACTGTGGTACGTGAAATCTTTTGATAATGAGTGGTAGTTATCATAAATTCATTAAACAGCTCATGCTCCATCATGTTAAATGGATATTCATGCATAAGGACCATATGAGCTGCAACTTCCCTAACTCTTGCATGCTCATACTTGAAATTTGTAACACTTCCCTCACCTTCGGACGTAAATCTGTTCATTGACAAAACATTTTGCCTCTTATCAGATAGTTGGCAATGTGGGCAAATCTTCAAGTGTCGGTGAAATTGAGTGGTAGAACCCTTATCATTGACGGTGAGTCGATATTTGCAATAAATGCATTATGCCTTCTTCATACCATCCAGAAGAACAATCTCTTGAAACATGTCTAAACAACTGATGTTCTTTTCCTCTTTTTCTTTTCAAATGGTTTATCTTGTTTGTTAAACTCCTTATCCTCAATATCAATGACAGGTGTCTTATTTTACTTACTCTTAACCATTTATGATATAGATGAATTTCAAAAATCTTTGGACATATCTTTAAAGAGACCCACATATAAGCAAGCGAAGAAGAGAAAAAATAATTCACTAATAGGTTAAATTCCTAATTTAGATGACAAATTCTAGCAATTCACAATATGAATATGCTGAATGCAAATCTAGATGACAAACTCCAGCAAATCATTTCCCAAATAGGCAGAATGCATCAAGAGAATGTACCAAATTAAAATAAGATGGTTCTGCTAAGACAGATAAATAGGAAGACAAGAAGGGGAATATATCAAAGAGAACCTAATTCAACCAGAGCATAAGACTTTTCAAATTAATATCAAAATCCTTTACCTGTAAAAAAATAATAGTATTAATAACATAACTAAGATCAATCAGAACCTAACTATTGAAGTAGTCAGATTTTTTCACTTTAGGAAATACAAATTGATGATTCAATAGAGAAGCAAGACAAGCAACATTTTTGCTAGCTAAAACAGATCAGTAAGCATGATAATTTTTCAGAAAAATAGAAAACCCAACTTTTTAAAAGCAAAGACTGAGAGATGTCTGCCACAACCAACCAACTCAAACACTATCGTTGCAGTGGAACCAGCCTGGGACCTAAAATATCAACAAAGTGGGTTAAACCCAGGAGCAAATCCTCTTTATTACATCTCAAGGGATTAAAAAAAAACAAGTATATACAAGTCATTTCCTTACCTAGTTCATGTCTCCAAATGAAAGTTATTTTTTTATATTGTTCCCAAACTAACCCCTATCATACAAACATAGAACCTATTCTTTAAGTTCAAACCAAAGGCACAAAAGCAAGTTTTCTATTAAACCTAGGTAATTCTGGTATGCCACCTATACTATCCTTGGATACCTTAATATGTATTAGCATTCCTCACAACTGCATCATTATTAGTTGCATTGTCAAATGTAATAGTTGACACCTTGTTTTGAATCCCCCAATCAATTAAGCACTTAGAAACAACATCAGAAATGATAAGTCCAGTGTGTGGAGGAGGCATTTCACAAAAGCTCAAAATACGTTTTTGCAGCTTCTATTTAGAATCAATAAAGTGACATGTAAGAACCATATACCCAACTTGCTGCCTAGATTTCCAACAGTCTCCTGTGAGGCTAACTCTATTGACATCCTTTAAAATTTCTTTCAATTTTTTCTTTTCAAGCTCATACGTAGCCATGCAATCATTTTTCACTGTGGTACGTGAAATCTTTTGATAATAAGGAGTGGGTAGTTATCATAAATTCATTAAACAGCTCTTGCTCCATCATGTTAAATGGATATTCATGCATAAGGACCATATGAGCTGCAACTTCCCTAATTCTTGCATGCTTATACTTGAAATTTGTAACACTTCCTTGACCTTCGGACCTAAATCTGTTCATTGACAAAACATTTTGCCTCTAATCAGATAGTTGGCGATGTGGACAAATCTTCAAGTGTCGGTGAAATTGAGTGGTAGAACCCTTATCATTGACAGTGAGTCGATATTTGCAATAAATGCATTCTGCCTTCTTTCTACCATCTGGAAGAACAATCTCTTGAAACATGTCCAAACAACTGATGTTATTTTCCTCTTTTTCTTTTCAAATGGTTTGTCTTGTTCGTTAAACTCCTTATCCTCAATATCAATGACAGGTGTCTCATTTTACTTTCTCTTAACCATTTATGATGCAGATGAATTTTAAGGATCTTTGGACATATCTTTAAAGAGACCCACATATAAGCAAGAGAAGAAGAGAGAAAATAATTCACTAATAGGTTAAATTCCTAATTTAGATGACAAATTCTAGCAATTCATAACATGAATATGCTGAATGCAAATCTAGATGACAAACTCCAGCAAATCCCTTCCCAAATTGGCAGAATGCATCAAGAGAATGTACCAAATTAAAATAAAATGGCTCTGCTAAGACGGATAAAAAGAAAGACAAGAAGGGGAATATATCAAACAGAACCTAATTCAACCAGAGCATAAGACTTTTCAAATTAATATCATAATCCTACTTGTAAAAAAATAATAGTATTAATAACATAACTAAGATCAATCAGAACCTAATTCTTGAAGTAGTCAGATTTTTTCACTTTAGGAAATACAAATTGATGATTCAATAGAGAAACAAGTCAAGCAACATTTTTGCTAGCTAAAATAGATCAGTAAGCTTGATAATTTTTTAGAAAAATAGAAAACCCAACTTTTTAAAAGCAAAAACTGAGATGTGAGAGATGAAGAGATAGGAGATTAATTTCTTCTCAAACAAAACCCTAACTTTGCAAGAAAACAAAAACCCTAAATTTCTAGAGGAGAGATGAGTTAAAAATAAAATGATAAATATGGAGAGATGTCTTCAAAAAAATTTCAAAAATACAAAACCCTAACACTTCAAAAGCAAATAAAATCCTAAATCTATACATAAATATTCGAGAGATGGTGAGAAAAAAAAATTTTCAAATCAGTAAGAAAGAGAAAAAAATTCAAAAAGAACAAAACCTTAACTTTTTAGAAGTAGGAAACTTAATTTCTACACATATATTTGGGAGATGTAAAAGATAAACCTAATTTCAACACATATTTGAGAGATGTAAAAGTTAAACCTAAATTTTACACATATTTGAGAAATGGAAAGGATAAAGAAAGAACTGACAAATCAAGAAGATGACCGTCAAAGAGCAATTTTTTCAAAAATAACAAAACCTTAACTTTTTAAAAGTAGAAAATCTAATTTCTACACGTATATTTGAGAGATGTAAAAAATAAACCTAATTTCTACACATATTTGAGAGATCAAAAAGATAAAGAAAGAACTAACAGAGAAGATGACCATTGATGTTCTTAAAACTGGCTGGCGACGTTGTTAGGCAAGGAGAGCAACATGAGTAGCATTGTAGCAGTGAGGATTAGAGAGCAAAATATTGAAACGGTGAGAACTGAGAGCAAACATGAGTTATGTGATTTGTGAGAAATGGGTGGATCACATGGTTAGTGTCAGATATTACGCTAATGTAGTAGTAGAGTTACTAGAGTATGATGACTAAGAAGTAGGTTTCACATGAATATTGGGAAGTGACTAGTGGGTACCATCAGAAGAAACTAGAAAGGGTGAGTTATTTAAGTGTATATATATATATATATAGTAATCAAGCTTGTTCGTGAAGCTATTATCGAGCTCAGTTTGTATCGTGTTCAAGAACAAACGAGCCGAGTCTGGTGATGTTCATACTCGGCTCGTTTACAAATCGAGGCTCATATTTTTGTTTGGGCTCGGTTCATTTATTAAATAAATGAACTCGAGCCGAGCTCTTAACGAACCTAGCCCAAACTATTCGCGAACGACTCGGCTCGTTTGCAGCCCTAATTCCATATGATCATGTGTGGTAATTTATCTTTCTTGTCTTAGAATCGTTAATTGCTTCACATGACCCTCAAACACTTATAGTTCCATAAGAACTATGTGTGATGGCTTTGTGCTTATTTTCACTTGAACATGTTAATTCTTAGCTTTTATAACCATGCTTAGAGAAGGTAATTTCACTACATTTAGGTAAGTAGGTAATTAGGTTAGTATAATTAGGTAGGTAAATTACGCCTATCGAAGATGGATTATCATTAGTTAGGGTTTATGTTTCCTCTCGTTGACGTCGTTGTAGGTAGCACTTGCCAAATGCATCTTTCGTACACATTTTCATAAATTTTCCAATTTAGTACAATGACATGGTTATGAAGCTGGCGGTGACGTCTAAGCCCTAGTCCTTTAACCTTTTCTCAAACTCTTTTCAATTATTGCATTTTCTAAATTCATGTAGTTTAAGCAAACAAATAATCACCGTTTGCTACTTGAACCGGAACCAATCTTCGATTTTAACTGTTAAACCAACATAGTTTCTATGGGATCGACACCCTCTACATAGAGCCCTATCCTATTAAGGATTTGTTCTATTGTGAGTGGTAAAATATAATTTGATTTCCAAACATACAAAAGACATCACACACCAATTTTTTTGCGCTATTGCCGGGGACTACGGTTTAATTGCTAAAATCATAAGAATGAGTCCAGTTTGATTTCTAACCTAACTCATTATTTTAATTCTTTACTTGTAATTATTTTGTTTTTGCTTATTAAGTGTTACATTTTAGGTATTTATTACTCATTCAAAGTTTCGGGACTTAAGCTTGGACTCCTTGTGAGTATAATATCCAACTTTGTGCACTTAATTGTTTAAATTTTATTTGTTTTTATACTTTAGGAGTGTTACTTTTATATGTAAGGTAGGAGATCCTTATCATTGCCATTGTTGCCTTGTGATCTTGAACTTGAACGAACTCTTAGACAACTAGTAGTATCCCTAGGGACCCTACATTGTTTAGAGAACATAGGAGAGAAAACATGGCACATAATGATAAGATAAATGCACAACAAAATTCAATCCTTCAACCACCACCCCCAACGGGTGTGGAGGTTCTTAGGGATTTCTATGTTCCAACTACCTATGCATCACCATCGTGTATTTGTCATCCAAATGTGGCGACAAATCATTTTGAAATCAAATCAACCACCATTAGTCTTCTTAATTGTTTCCATGGGCTACCTAATGAAGACCCTTAGACACATAGATAACTTCTTGGAAGTATGTTTAACCCTCCGGTTGAACAACTTCACGAAAGATGACCTAAGGCTTCGTCTCTTCTCCTTCTCACTCAAGGATAAAGCCAAACAATGGTTCAATTCCTTAAAACCTCATTCCATTACTTCTTAGGCAGAAATGCAATGGGAGTTTCTAAAGAAATACTTTCCAATGGGAAGGACTAGTGATGTGCGGAGAGCCATCATTGGTTTCTCTCAATGGGATGGAGAAGCCTTCCATGAAATGTGGGAGAGAGTGAAAGACATTTTGCGATCTTGCCCACACCATGCTATTCTTAAATGGCAATTGTATAAGGTTTTTATGATGGTCTAGGTGAGTCTCGTAAGCAAATGGTAGATACAAGTTGTGGGGGTACATTCTTTCTTAAAAGTCCCGATGAGGCGTGGACTCTTTTCAAGAACTTGAGCGAAAGTTCATCTCAACTTTCTTCAATTGAAAGGAAGGGTAAGACTTTTGCTTCCTCCAATGCCAAGGCTGAGAGTATCTTTGAATTGCATAAGGAATATGCAACTGAAATGAAAATAGATGTTCTCTCTAAAAAAACTAGACCAAGTTATATTGGCGGGAACTTCTTTCTCTTCTCCTACTCCCTAGAGTTCCATTCCTACACCTACACATGATGTGTGTTCCTTCTATTCTAGTCCTTCTCACTATATTAGAGATTGTCCTCATGCGACGCAATACCCCGAATTTACTCAAGAGCAAGTGAACGCACTTTATTCTAGACCAGGCCCAAATTCTTATCAAAACTCTTATAATCCGAGTTGGAGAGATCAAACATATAAAAACCAAGGTCACTATCAAAATCAAGGACCTCGGGGACCTCAAGGACAACAAGGTCCACAACATTTCCAACCTAGACCTTATCAACCAAATTCAAGTTTCTACACTATTCCACCACTCCCACCTCGGAATCCAAATTTTGAGGACAAGGTTTTGGCAGTTTTACACAACCTTGAATCCAATACTCAATTGTCGCATTCGCACTCTCAATCCATCTTAAAGCTAGAATCTCAAATGGGACAACTAGTAAATGTATTGAATAGAAGAGAAAATGGAAGATTGCCGAGCCAACTGGTGGCAAACCCTAAAGGAGTACATGTAGTTGATGAGCCTTCTTCTTCCTTGAATATGCATCAAGAACAAGCTCAATCAATTACAACTCTAAGGAGTGGTAGGATCTTAGAAAATCAAGTTGATAAACTAAGAGCGAAAGAATGTGAGCACTCTTTAAATCCAAATTTTTCTCATTTGATTCCGAATCCAAAGGTTTCTCTTGAACATCCAAATTTTGCAAAAGATAAAGGAAAGGCTAATTAAGCTCATTTACCATCTACTCCAAATCAAGAAGCTTAATTTGAGCCTAAAGTTCGATTTCCACAAAGGTTGAGTGAGCTTTCTCATTTTGGGAAGCAAGGAGAGAAAATTTTGGATATGATGGAGATTTTCAAGTAAGGCAAAATTAATCTCTCTCTCCTTGATGCGATAAGGCAAATCCCCCCATATGCTAAATTTCTAAAGGACTTGTGCACACAAAAACTGAAAATCTAGGAACCAAGTTCCTAAGAAAGTCCTTCTAACTGAGCAAGTAAGTTCTATCTTTCAACATAACACCCCTCTTAAATTCAAAGATCCGGGTGCACTAACAATTTCTTGTGTAATTAGTGATCAAGAATTCGAAAGGGCCCTCCTTGATTTGGGAGATAGTGTTAACTTACTTTCTTACTCGATTTACAAGCAATTAGGGCTAGGGGAACTTAAGCCAACCACGGTGGTGTTACAACTTGCCGACCCCTTCTTGGCTATGGTTAACGCTAACGTTAATTGCCGTACCAGGGTGATGGACATTTCTTTCAGGAATATGAAGGGAAAATTGAACATTTTCAATGCATCCCACCACACTTCCAATAACGAAAATGAGTGTTTTTGTATGGATGTTGTGAATGAGCTTGTTGAAGAAGCGCTCCCTCACATCTTAACCAAAGATTCTTTAGAGGCGTGCCTAAGTCACTTCGATAGTAACGAATTTGACATCAACCAATTAATTCAAGATGTAAATGCTTGATATCAATGTTGTAAATGACTTTCCGAAATGGAAAGCACCGATAGAGCCTCTTCCTCCCCTTTCAAGTACTCCTCTAATTCCATCTCTCATGTCTTCGCCACAACTTGAGCTTAAGCCTTTATCGGCCACTTTTAAGTATGTGTTCCTTGGCCCAAGTGACACCCTTCCAGTCATCATACCTTTAAATCTAACAAATGACCGAGAGTGTTCACTCATAACGGTACTTACAGAACATAAAGGTGCTATAGGATGGAGCATTACCAATTTGGAAGGCATAGATCCTTCTATTTGCATGCACCGCATACACTTGGAAGAAAATGCAAAGACCTCGAGAGAGGCGCAACGTAGATTTAACCCTAACATGAAAGAAGTTATCATGAAAAAGGTGATCAAATTGTTAGATGCCGGTATCATATACCCCATCTCAAATAGCAAGTGGTTGAGTCCCACACAAATGGTGCTAAAGAGATCCGGTATCACCGTTCTCTTAAATGAACAAGGAGGGTTAGTTCCTCAACACACAAACACCAGATGGAGGGTGTGTATTGATTATAGGAAACTAAATTCTTCCACTAGGAAAGACCACTTCCCACTTCCATTCATAGATCAAATCCTAGAGAGACTTGTGGGCTAAAGTTTTTATTACTTCTTAGACGGATATTGTGGATACAATCAGGTTGCAATAGACCCGCAAGACGAAGAGAAAACAACCTTCACATGTCCATACAGAACATTTGCTTATAGATACATGCCCTTTGGGCTATGGAATGCACCAGTGACTTTTCAACGATGTCTATTTTTCAGATATGGTGGAGAAGTTCTTAGAGGTTTTTCATGGACGATTTCTCTGTCTTTGGACCTTCTTTTGATTCTTGCCTTTATAATCTTACACTTGTACTCAAGCGTTGTAAGGACACGAACTTAATCCTTAGTTGGAAAAAGAGTCATTTCATGGTTCAAGAGGGTATTGTCCTTGGACACATCGTGTCCAAAAGAGGCATAGAAGTTGATAGAGCCAAGGTTAAACTCATTGCTAAGCTTCCTCAACCTTCAATTGTGAGGGGCATTCGTTCATTCCTAAGCCATGCGGGATTCTACCGCCATTTCATCAAAGACTTTATCAAGATATCCAGACCCTTGTGTCGATTTCTTGAAATAGACATTCCATTCCACTTTGATGAAGCGTGCCTTAAATCTTTTGAAACCCTCCGCATTCTTCTATCAACTGCTCCAATTCTAACCCCTCAAATTGGGCTCTCCCATTTGAGGTCATGCATGACGCATCCGATTTTGCTATGGGTGTTGTCTTAGGGCAACGTGTAGACAAGTTGCCGTGTGTTATTTTCTATGCAAGTAAATCCCCTTCTGAAGCTCAAATGAATTATACAACTACGAAAAAGGAGTTGCTTACAGTTGTTTATGCCATAGATAAATTTAGATCTTATCTCTTAGGATCCAAGGTCATTGTCTACTCTGACCATGCCGCTCTTAAGAATTTGTTAGCCAAAATAGACACAAAACCCCGGTTGATCTGATGGATACTCTTACTGAAATAGTTCAATTTTGAGATCTGGGATAAAAAGGGTACCGAGAATGTGGTAGTTGACCACTTGTCTTGAATTCTCGTCGAGTGCCATCACGATCCAATTCCAGTTTATGAATCCTTTCTGGATGAACAACTTTTTGGGGTAACTCATGAGCAACTTCCATGGTATGCTGACATAGTCAATTCCTAGCTACCAGGAAGATCTCATTCTCTTGGTCCAAACACGAAAAGGATCGCTTCTTTTCCCAAGTACATATGTACTTTTGGGATGATCCTCAACTATTCAAGTATAGCCCCGATCAAATCATCTGCCAGTGTGTGCTCGACAGAGAGAGAGATTCCTAGCATTCTTACTTTATGACATATACTAGAATGCAGAGGTCATTTCAGTGCTCGAAAGACCGCCTCTAAAATTCTTTAATGTTGTTTATTCTAACCATCTATGCATCGGGATGCATACTCATTCTACTGCTCGTGTGGGCAATGTCAGTGCTTTGGCGCTATCTCTCAGAAATATATAATTTATTTAAACCCAATCCTTATCGTGGAGATCTTTGATGTTTAGGCATCGACTTCATGGGCCCATTTCCACAATCCTTCGGTTTTGAGTTCATACTCATAGCGGTTGAGGCCTTGGCTACCAGAACTAATGGCCACACAATCGTGGTCAAACGAACATCTTTAGTCATTTTGGGATGCCACGTGCCATAATCTGTGATGCGAAAAACATTTTTGCAACCGGTTCCTACAAACCTTGCTACTCAAGTACTCTATCACTCATAAGGTCGCTACTCCTTACCACCCTTAGACGAGTGGCCAAGTAGAAGTATCTAATAGGAATATTAAACACATCTTAGAGAAAACGGTTCGCCCCGATCGCAAGGATTGGTCGCAACATCTAAATAGCACATTGTGGGCGTACCGGATTGTTTATAAAACCTTGATAGGCATGTCATCGTATTGTCTTATATATGGTAGAGTCTGTCACTTACCAGTTAAGCTTGAGCACAAAGCTCTTTGGGCTATTAAGAAATTCAATTTTGACATGAAAATGGCTAGCTCGAACCGAAAACTCCAATTAAGTGAATTGGAGGAATTACAGAATGACGCGTATGAAAGCACAAAAATATATAAGGCAAAGACTAAGGCCTTTCATGACCATCAGATCCGAGCCAAATCACTATCTCCAGGCCAAAAAGTTTGGCTTTACAACTCTAGGCTTCGCTTATTTCCCAAAAAACTTCATTCCCGATGAGATGGTTCGTTTATCATAAATTCCATCGCTGCCCATAGAGCGGTGGAGTTGAAGGATCCCAATGATGGAATGCTTTTCAAAGTTAACGGGCAAAGGGTAAAACCTTGCATGAATAGTCAAATACAAATGGAATACGTAGATGTCATCGACTTGACGGATCCCGTATATTTAGACATATGATTCGTTCTCACGTCTCCCCATAGACGGTAAAATTGGCATGTCCGTTGACCTATTATGCTCCACGAGACCCTTCAAATCCAAATAGGAATGTATCTAAATGATATACGTTGAGAAGTGCATGCTTAAGTTAATTTTTCCACACATAGCCAAACTCAACATCAAAGTACTTAGTGTACTTACAATGCATCATAATGACAATGTCGATGCATCAAAATTAGGATGCATCGTTAATTAAGCCCCTAAATGTGAGTCCAACTCCAGCACATCTCACACCATGTTTCGCAGGATGGACGATGCATCGTAATTACAATACATCGTAACATGCATTACGATGCATCACCAGCCACACATGATAGCATGTGCAGTCACTTATACATTCGAATCCACCTATTTCTGTCTCATTCTTTTCCCCCTCTTGCTACAAAACTCTCTCTCTCTCTCTCAGCTGAAACTCCCCAAAACCCTCCCCACCTCACACTCATCATCATCATCCATCTTCATCATAATTCTTGAAATTTTGAAGCTTAAGGACCGTCTTGGACATACCTAGGGTTGCTATTGGACTGTTTGGAGGTAAGGGATTGTTTGGTTTTGTTTGCTTTGTTCAAATTAAGTTTGTGGTTTAACTGATCAATTTTGGAGATGTGGGGTTTGTTTGGATTGGTTTGAATTGTTGGGTGAACTTTTCGCTTGGATTGTGGAGTCAACTAGAGAGGCATTGAGCCTTTAGGACAGTCAAGGAATAGGGCCTACTACGTGTTCGACTGAATTCCTAAGTCATCTTTTTGAGACACAATGGTCCAAGAGAATGTTGCTTTCAATCCCATTCGAGATGTCTCGAGGGGCAAGTGGGGGAAACGAGATTTCTACCCCGAGCATATAGTGGATAGAGACCTATTCATTGAGGATCCGTATGTGACGTGGTCCCTTCGGGCATTAGAAGAGCGTCATTTACTTGGGCTCCTCACGCCTACATCTGACATTTATTACCCCCGGCTCGTTCGTGTGTTCTACATGAACATGACCTACGATTGTAATGAGCCGGGAACCTTACGGTCCATTGTTGATGGCGCCCCTCTTGCATTCACAGTGGAGGATATCGCTACACTTACCAGGTGTCTATACCGGGATCCCAAGGATCTTCATGTGGCTGATGACCACTACCAGTTCCGTGAGCTTGACCCGTGACTTACGATTTTTAAAATGATTCATGACATGTGCAACAACCATTTCACAAATCTGAAAAATAATTGCACAAGCAAATCATCTACCCATGGCGATTGTGGTTCTGTGACATAATCTTCCAAAAGAATGCCCACCCTTTGGGGCATAATATAGAGCGTCGGGGAGAGTTCTTGATGGCATTATATGCCCTCCGTTCTGAGAGTTGGCTCTCCATTCTGGTCATTATCTGGGGCTAGATGCACAAGGTCTGGGAGCAGCTGGTTGCTAAAAATAACCCAAAAGCTGCTAGTTTGAAGTTGTATTTCCCCTATTTAGTGACCGCCATGCTACGGAAGGCGAGCTTCCGTTTTGAGACTTCTGAGATCTCCAGTGATTGTCCTCCTCACTTTATATTCCAGAGTTGGAGCAAGATGGTATCTCACATGAGTAAACTTTCGCATGTAGCTCCAGACCAAGAGGAGAGTGAGAGTGATCATGAGGCACCTGACGTTGACGCCATAGATATAGACGCCCCAGCTACTAGGGATTTTCCATCCGAGGACATACCAGATGAGGATGATGATAAGATGAGGAGGATGATATGCTGAGCATGAGCCGGGCTGAGTATTAGTATCTGGCCACAGTCTATGAGTGTTTGAGTGCGAACTTTTTGCATCTGCAGCTAGATCTTGCTAATCATAACAGAGCAACAAACGAGCGGTTGGACACTCTAGGTGCTAGCATGATAGCTCTCATGGAAGGATAGGAGCGCATTAAGCGTCTCCTTATGACTTCCCATGGTTCTCACGTCGCCTCTACTTCTACTGCATCATTGCCACCACCTCCGTATTAGTTTAGGATTTCCAGTTTTATTTCTAGTTTTCAGCATTTCAGTTTCTTTTTCATTTCAATATTTGTCTTGTGCCATGTTGGCACCATTTTGATATTTTTATACCATGTTTTTTTTGTATACCATAAATTCCGTTGTTTGTACTAACAACTTTCTGAATTAATGAAATATTTTCATTTTCTCTTATTTGTCTATGTTTGAATATGTTCTGTCTTTTCAGTTACTTTATTTATTTCATTTTTTAGTTCTTCTATAATATGTTTGGTATGTATGTCGCCCTTGTGCAGGTTTTATCAATCCATTTTTCAAACACGTACCCCGTGTACTCATTACCCTGAAGCGGTTGATGTTCTAACTTTTTAAAACCTATCAACCACGCTGGTAACATTGTTGTAACTTTCTTGTTTTCAAACATTGAGGACAATGTTTAATTTAAGTTTGGGAGGACGGGCGAACATGTTTACTTTTCATTTTTGCACATATGTAAATTTCATTTTCATAATTGCTATGATGTCTTGCCATTGAGGGTTTGAAAGTACAATGACGTCAAAGATGAATACATCTTGTAATTAGGAACTTTGACATTTGCATTTTAAAATTATGATTTTTAACAAAATTACGTGTTAGTTTAGAACGGTCCAAAATTTTGTAAATTTTTGAACACTTTACAGTTCTTGCCCTAACTTATCCTTAAGTTGCACAAATACACACATACATCTTATTATGGGATATACATCGTACGAAAAGTTTTAAAAATGTCCGTTTTCTTTTGAACAACTCTGAGAACGATTTCATGTGGCGCGCCAATTCCATAAAAAAAATAAAAAAATGAATGCAATAAGCTTTCTCACCTTTTAAACCGGGCCTCTGTGCCTCATAAAGCATGGAGAGTCCGAGTCTAAAAAGTGTGTAAGGTTGAGCAATAAGAAATAAATAGCTAGTTTGAGTTCGTAGCCTAGCATGCTTAGGTTTTTAAGTTCTTCAGGGTGTTCCTTCACCTAATGCCCTAAAACTGTTTGGTTTGGGAGTCATTGACCTAAAGCTCGTTACATGGGTTTGCTAGAAAGCTTAAAGGACTTAGGCATTGCACGGCCGCCTTTGAATAAGCTTTTGTAAAGTTTTTATGTTCAAATGGCATGCATTGGCGTTCTCTTTCAAAAAGAAGTTTTTTTTAAGCCGGGTGTTGAATTTGTTCTCCGGTTACAATGTTAAACCGCACACTATGATGTATGTTCACTTTTCAAAGATGATTTTAGGGTTAGCACTTGTATTTTTGTTGAGTTGAGCATTATATGGGTATTGTCATCTAATTCGTGATTTTGAAAGGATTTTGATATTGATGTCTTTTTATTTCCATAATACATGTTGTATTCGTCGCCTTGATGAGAGTTTTTGCATATTTTTGTGAGTTTAACAAGCATGTTAAACCCAATGAGACTTCACTCGTCCACTAGTTGTGTGTAGAGGTTTAGAAGGCTTGTTGCATTTGCTAAATACAACCGCGTTTTCCACAAAAGTGAAAGTGGACTAGTTGTTTTAATTTAAATCCTTTTGTATGGCTATGAGATTAGCAATATCTAAGTTTAGGGGTGTGATAAGCATTAAATGTTGTACATTCTCGCACCTTTACTTGTGTATTTTGATTTTATAGATGCACATATTATATAGTTTTTACGTGTTTTCGTGTTTTTATTCATTTGAGGTTCTATTCCAAAAATCGGCTTAATTCGACTCCGTTAACACTTCAAGAATGCATTCCAAGTCTAAGACTACATGACAGATTACTTGCAATGATGATTAGCGGAATACGTGCGGAAGACAAAGTCATTGTAAGTTGAAAGCAAGTTTCAAAGGCATGGAATTATGATGTATCGTAATGTTCATTTAGATGCATCGTACTGCCAATCACCAATCACCTCCAAGAAGCCTTTGCACGTAATTTTTGGGATATTTTGAGCTTGGAATCTGATGTAAATACATTTTAGAGTCATATAGTTAGAGAGAGAATTAGTTTGTAATAAAGATCATGATATTTTGAGCTTGAAATATGATGTAAATACATTTTAGTGTCATATAGTTAGAGAGAGAATTAGTTTGTAATAGAGATCATATATTAGAGATTCTAGAGAGAGAAGAAAAGTTCTAGAGAAGGAAAGTTTCAAAGAAGGGTTTGACAAGGCCTTGAAGACCATATGGAGCTGGAATCATCTCTATTTATGGAGTGTTTCATCATCATCATGATCAACTAACTCCTTCTCTAGGGTTTGGACAAAACCCTAGCCATGTAACTATATTTATGTTATAATGAATTGGGGTTTTTTTTTGTAATTATGTGTATATGTACTTAGCCTTGTGCCTTGTCTTCAATACAAGTTTACAAATTTCATATGATCATGTGTGGTAATTTATCTTCCTTGTCTTAGAATCGTTAATTGTTTCACATGACTCTCAAACACTTATAGTTCCACAAGAACTATGAGTGATGGTTTTGTGCTTATTTTCACTTGAAAATGTTAATTCTTAACTTTCATAATCCATGCTTAGTGATGTTGTTTTAAAATTGTTAAATAACTCGCAAGTGTACGAATCTATTAAAGTATAGTTCGGCAAAAACGAGGTCGAACCCAAGGGAATGCTTTGAGAAGAAAAACTAATACAAATTCAAATTAATTTAAAACTAATCTAGTTTAAACACAAGTTTAGTTGATTTGGGAGAAATTAAACTAACATGAAAATAAAATAACACTATTGAAATCAAATAAAGAAAATAACTAAGGTTTTGGATTCCACCACCATTAAATCCATGAAGTTTCTAATATTCATTTATTAATTCCCAAAGTTAGAGTAGCAATCAAGAAATCAATCTATTGCTTACTCAAGATTTAACAATAAAGCACTATGAAAAATATATTAAAAGGTAGATTTTCCTTCGCTTCACTTGTGTAAAATTCTAAGCATCCTATGTATCCAATTTAATGAAAAACATAAGATCAAAGATTATCACTTTTAAGAAATACAAACTCAAGCTTAGATTAATTATAATACTTTCTAACTACCACATATACATGATATAGATGGTGAAAGAATTATAAAATAATTAATCACAAGAAGCGAAAATCATAAGCAATTAAATCACGCACATGAGAATCAATTAATAAACAAAAGAACTTCACTTCATTAATGGAGGTTTCCTCCTCAACCCTAGTTGAGGAATTTAGTTACACATGGTAGAAGAAGAAGATAACAAAATAATAAAAGACATAATGAATAAATAAAATCCGGATTGTCTCTGTCTTCTCTGCCCTGTCCTCTACTTCTTTTCTCTCCTCCCCAAAACAGCCTCCAATTCACCTCTTTATACCCCAAGAGAATACATAAAGTCCTAATCCAATTAGGAGATAAAGTCCTAATCCAATTAGGAGAAAATTAGGGTTTTCCCGCAGCCCAAAATAAGTATATTTTTCTGCTGACATTCGGCCCAAGTTTTGACCCAGTAGAAGTCCGATTCACGAAATTTACGTGAAATACAAAAGTGTCGAGAATCGAATTTCTTTCAACCCACGCGGGAATTAAGTCAAATTGACACTCGAAAAGAATGTTTTCAGTCCACTTTCCAAAACGGGATTAAAACTGGATTCAGTGTAGAATTGGGCTTTAGGCCCGTAATCTTCTTAAGCAGTTGAAATTCTCTTGGACCACTTTATTGGGCTGTTTTGAGTTGAAATATGGAGTTGAATGGACCCATTAGATGTAGGCTTCATATAACCTTCTTGAATATCATCTTTATAAGCCCAAAATCATGGTTTTATCTGAAATAATCATTAAGGTCCTGAAAAAGACAGAAAACACAAAAACATAGTAAAATCACATATAAATTATCAGTAAGAGAATAAAATATGTAAATTAAGAGGCTAGAATGCGTAACATTCAACGCCGATCACACCCCCAAACTTACATATTGCTAGTCCCTTAGCAATAGAACAAGATGAAACTAGAACAAAGAAAACTAACTAAACACAAACTAAATTACCCAACTCCTCTTTCGTGGGAGAAACGATTGCATTTAGCATATGCAACAAGCCTTTGAACCCCTAGGTTCCCCCTAGTGGACGAGTTATAGTCTCGTGAGGGTTTCCAGAAATGTTACCCACAAACATTTAAAATTTCTGTTTAAACATTAATCAAAAAGAAGATTACAATATATAGTTACAAACTTGCATTCAAGAATAATTTCAAATTTTCAAATTCCATAATTCAAAGTAATGGTCCCCATGCATAATTCACCTCAACATATCTCAAAGTAACCAATTCTAGCTCCCTCGTGAAAAGTGAACTAGCAATCATCTCATGTAGCATAACTCAGCTCTGAATATATTAAGTCACATACCCCTTCAACTCACTAGCTCCCCTTATTGAAATCATACTTCCAGACATGAATACATGACTTTTTCATATATATATATTTTTTTTCATTTTTTTTTCATTGCTTTATTGGTTGTGCAATGTCTTGATCTATTAAGCTTTCTGAAAGACCCATGTAGCAAGCTTTTAGTCAGTGACTCCCAAACCAGATGGCTTTAGGGCACTAGGCGTTAAGACACCCCAAAGAACCTAATTACTCGAATCAGTCAGGCTACAAATCAAGACAACCAATGCTCATCTTTTCTCACCCTTTCACTTTTGACGCGAACACTCCGTGCTTCCTGAGGCATAGAGGCCCGGTTACTCATGAAAAGGATCAAATTGATTTTCTATTCATCACATATTCTTTTTTTTTTTTCATTGAAATTATGTAAATCACATCATCGGTACTCATTCTCAAGGGATACCAATTAATATCAAGTATATGTAACCCAACAACTCAAAGCCAAAGTCTATACCCCATAAGATTTTGCTAGTGTGCCTATGCATGTGAGGAAACTAAAACCAATCACCCCAAGGCATGTCAATGCAAATAATGATTTAAACCACTAATTCAAACCATAGTTTCTAAAAATTTAAAACATACTCAAAAATTGCAAGTTAAGCACCTACATAGAGTATTAATCCCTTGAATAATGTAAAAACATCATATCTAAAAACAAAACAAAAGAAAAGAAAAAAAAAACTATGAAAATAATGTAACCAAAAAGTCCTAAAAACAAGAAAATTTTCATAAAAATCTCCCCCCATTGCAATAAAGCACATAAGGCATCGCGTCACCCCCAAACTTAAATTGTACATTGTCCTCAATGTACACCCAATCAAAGCATAGAGAATGGGTAGAACGATATTACCAGAAAACGAGAGTAGTGGCAAGAAAATAGAGCAAACCAGTAGCATGAAGGTAATGAGGTCACTCCCCCAAACTTGGATGCTACATCCTGTCAAAATAACGACTACACTCCAACGACCAAGTGAAATAACATGGGTGAAGATAAATATGAAACAGAAAGGAAAAACAAAAAGGTTTTTTTTTTTATTTTTTTTATTTTTAAAACCTAATCTTTACGTGAAAACCACGGGTACTACTTTGCTCCCCATTCTCTGAACTGGTGGGTCCCAATTTTTTAAGATGTATATGTGATAAGATATTGATTATCCAGATACGCTAACGTATAGAGTATAAAGGGGTTGCCTTTCTTTATTAAAGCCATACTGTGTTGAAGCAATCTCAACAGTATTGGGTATTGAAACCAGACTTTAATAAATGGAAATCATCAACTTTATCAATCATATCACAAATTGTTGAATTGGTACTACATACATAGTCAGAGAATGGGCGGCTATACCGGATCATGATGAATTTTTTTTTTTTTTAGAGAAAAATTGAAAATTAAATACACAAACTAAAAATAAAAAGACGCAAGAGCTATAAATCCTTAAACTAATAATGTACAATGATGACCAAATAGGTCAATAACTCAACCGATACCTAGGCTTTCCATCTTGACTTTCCATTTTTTGGTGTCTATAAAATGGACTGAATTTAAGGAAACATTCACATCCACTAAAGCATTCGCATTTTTACAGGCACTATCAGTATAAAAATTACAGCCAAAATTAGTTAGGTTTGCCTCTAAAGGGTCCTTATAACCAGCATGAATAAAAGTATTCTGACCTAGACTCTCTATTAAATTTAACTCACAAATATCCTCAGAGTCTGGTGATTGTTGGTTTACGTTAAAAACATTAAGTTCAACAGACATGTTACCAAAAGAAAGTTTCACAACACCATTTCTACAGTTGATTAGAGCATTTGAAGTGGCTAGGAATGGACGACCTAAGATGACAGGAATCTGGCTAGTAGGATTAGTTACAGGTTGAGTGTCTAAAACAATAAAGTCTACAGGAAAGAAGAATTTATCAACCTGAATGAGCACATCCTCAATAACACCACGAGGAACCTTAACTGAGCGATCTGCTAATTGGAGTATCACCTTCGTGGGTTTCAACTCACCAAGACCTAGTTGCTCATAAACAGAGTAAGGTAACAAGTTGACACTCGCACCCAAGTCCAGCAAAGCTTGCTCAATTTTTTGATCACCTATGGTACATGAAATCGTAGGACATCCAGGATCCTTAAATTTAGGTGGAGTGCGATGTTGGATGATAGAGCTAACTTGCTCAGTTAGGAAGGCTTTCTTGTGCACATTCAAGCCACGTTTGACCGTACACAAGTCTTTCAAGAATTTTGCATAAGAGGGGATCTGTTGAATTGCATCGAGAAATGGAATATTAATTTTGACTTGTTTAAACACTTCCATAATCTCATTATAGTGATTCCCCTTCTTAGGCTTTTGAAGTCTTTGAGGATATGGTGCAGTAGGAACAAAGTTCCTAACTGGTGGACTTATTTGAGATGATGGGTCAAAACTAGGGATTTGAATTTCTGATTCAACTTCAGATTTAGTTTTGTCCTCCCTTCCTAAACTGCTAACATGGTCCTTTTCAATTTTCTCATTATATATAGACATTTGGACTCCATTATCAACTTGTTTACCTGATCTTAGGGTTGTGATAGAGTGAACCTGCTCATGTGAACCAGAAGTGGATTGGTCAATAATATGAAACTGGCCCTTTGGGTTAGGCACAGGTTGACTAGGAAACTTTCCCTTCTCCCTCTCTCCTACAACAGTGGCTAATTGACCTATTTGAGTTTCTAACTTAGAAATTGACTGACTGGTCTGTTGCATGAACTGTTGGAGAGTATCCTCTAAAGTTGGTCTCTGTTGAGGTGGGGGAACATACGGAGGGGCATTTTGGGACATGGAAGGATATGAAAATTGTGGTTGCCCTTGGGGTTGCGTAGGTTGCACCCCTTGGTTGTTCCGAGGTTGGTCTTGCCTCCAAGAAAAATTAGGGTGGTTCCTCCAATTAGGATTGTATGTGTCAGAATAGGGGCTGCCAAATGGTTTCTTATATGAATTAAGTGCATTGGCTTGTTCGGCTATACACTCATGAAAAGATGCAATAGATGGACAAGTTTGTGCCGTATGAGAAGAACTTCCACACAATTGACACATCTCATTAACTGCACAAATAGATGAATTACTTCCTTTACTCATCTCTATAGCCTCCACTTTTCTAGTTAAACTAGCTATCCTCGCACTCAAATTGGTATCCTCTCGGACCTCATAGATTCCTCCCTTTTTGGGTTCTGAGAACATTGATAGACCACTCCTTTCAACCCTCCCTGAGTACTCCCATTGTTGAGAGTTCTCTGACAATGCGTCAAAAAATTTCCATGCTTCATCCTCATTCTTAGACATAAATTCTACCCCACCTCGTGACTCAATTAGTTGACGATTATAGGGTGACAGTCCCTCATAAAAGAATTGAACTAATTGCCACTTGGCAAAACCATGATGGGGACACTTAAGGAGAAGATCGTTAAATTTCTCCCAACATATATAAAACTCTTCACCCTCTTTTTGAGTAAATTGCATGATATTTCGACGAAGGGAGTTAGTTTTGTGCATGGGAAAGAACTTGGTAAGAAATTTGGTGCATAACCCATTCCATGAATTGACAGACGCGGGTTCGAGTGAGTATAACCAAGATTTTGCTTTCTCTTTCAAAGAGAATGGAAATAACCGCAATTTAATTGACTCCTCAGAAATATTTTGAAATTGTAGTGTGGAGCAAATCTCTAAAAATTCCTTGACATGGAGGTATGGATCATCAGACCTAAGACCTCTAAAAGTGGGCAGTAAATTAATTACCGCCGCCCGTATCTCAAAATGACCCTGTTGGGTAGCAGGTAACACAATGCAAGATGGGTTTGTAATATGCACGGGAGTATAATAGTCCTTAAGGGATTTAGTTTCAACAGGATCTGCCATCTTGGGCAAAGAAGGATCTCTAACAGTATAATTTTTCACACCCTTTTGAAAAGTTCTCTCAATCTCAAGATCTAAAGGAAACAACTCTGGATTCAGTGATCGACGACCTAACATACACTAAAATGACTCACAAAAACACCAACCAAAGAAACAAGCAAAATTTTTTTTTTTTTTCAAATTTAATTCAAGGTTAGTGATTTCTATTTTAATTTTTTTTATTTTTTATTTTCCTAAAGAATTATCTGGACTAGTTCCAAAATAATTCTTACCTAGTTAGACAGCTTCTACTCCCTTTCAGAGGATTACCAGTTAAGCCCCACCAACAATACAACCAGGAAAGTTTCTAAGATAGATTGGAGGGGTCACAAATGGTCCCACTTAAAAACCAATCATCTCAGAACTTTCCTAGACATTGTGAAGTTGGAAGGTGCTCACTGGAGTTACCAAAAGTTAACTTTGTCCAAGAGGGTCCTATAAGCTATATGAATTCCTATGGCCAATGTCTACTTGATTTTAAATTTAAACTAAATTTGGCTTGGGATAGACAAATGCAAGGAGATTTTTAACCTAGTTGGGCAAGGAATTGGTGATGAAATCCAATCCTTATCTTGTTGGGGGTTCGTGCCCTTACTAAAATTTTAATGCAAGAATGCTAAATTAAAATGCACAAACAAAACACACCATAAAAATAAAAATAAAAAGTGAGTGAGTGTGTGATCTTTCTTCTCTCTTTTTTTTTTTTTTTTAAATAGAGAGAAAAAAATAAAATAAAATAAAAAAAATAAACTTGAAGAAAGTGTGACCCTAAGGCTATTTCTAAGTTATTCTATCCTAAAGTTCTCATGCAAAAATTATCAACCTAAAACAAAAATCTATGTTTTCCTAATCTAATCTAAGAAAAATATAAATAAACGAAAAGAAAAAAAAAAGTACTTACTTGGATTCCAAAGTAGTGCCCAAGAACATGCGAAAAAGGCAATTTTCAACAATACCACCTATAGAATTCAAAAAGTATCAGGTAAAACAATAACAATAAAATAAAACTAAAACTGAACTAAGAAAAATAATAATAAAACAAAAGAAAGAAAAAAAAAACTAAATTATAACTAGTAGAAGAATTAAATCAATCGAAATTTGAGTAGTTTTCTTGTTTGCAATTCCCCGGCAACGGCGCCAAAAACTTGATGTTGTTTTAAAATTGTTAAATAACTCGCAAGTGTACGAATCTATTAAAGTATAGTTCGGCAAAAACGAGGTCGAACCCAAGGGAATGCTTTGAGAAGAAAAACTAATACAAATTCAAATTAATTTAAAACTAATCTAGTTTAAACACAAGTTTAGTTGATTTGGGAGAAATTAAACTAACATGAAAATAAAATAACACTATTGAAATCAAATAAAGAAAATAACTAAGGTTTTGGATTCCACCACCATTAAATCCATGAAGTTTCTAATATTCATTTATTAATTCCCAAAGTTAGAGTAGCAATCAAGAAATCAATCTATTGCTTACTCAGGATTTAACAATAAAGCACAGTAAAAAATATATTAAAAATGTAGATTTTCCTTCCTCTCACTAGTATAAAATTCTAAGCATTTTATGAATCTATTTTAATGAAAAATATAAGATCAAAGATTATCACTTTTAAGAAATACAAACTCAAGCTTAGATTAATTATAATACTTTCTAACTACCACATATACATGATATAGATGGTGAAAGAATTATAAAACAATTAATCACAAGAAGCGAAAATCATAAGCAATTAAATCACGCACATGAGAATCAATTAATAAACAAAAGAACTTCACTTCATTAATGGAGGTTTCCTCCTCAACCCTAGTTGAGGAATTTAGTTACACATGGTAGAAGAAGAAGATAACAAAATAATAAAAGACATAATGAATAAATAAAACCCGGATTGTCTCTGTCTTCTCTGCCCTGGCCTCTACTTCTTTTCTCTCCTCCCCAAAACAGCCTCCAATTCACCTCTTTATACCCCAAGAGAATACATAAAGTCCTAATCCAATTAGGAGATAAAGTCCTAATCCAATTAGGAGAAAATTAGGGTTTTCCCGCAGCCCAAAATAAGTATATTTTTCTGCTGACATTCGGCCCAAGTTTTGACCCAGTAGAAGTCCGATTCACGAAATTTACGTGAAATACAAAAGTGTCGAGAATCGAATTTCTTTCAACCCACGCGGGAATTAAGTCAAATTGACACTCGAAAAGAATGTTTTCAGTCCACTTTCCAAAACGGGATTAAAACTGGATTCAGTGTAGAATTGGGCTTTAGGCCCGTAATCTTCTTAAGCAGTTGAAATTCTCTTGGACCACTTTATTGGGCTGTTTTGAGTTGAAATATGGAGTTGAATGGACCCATTAGATGTAGGCTTCATATAACCTTCTTGAATATCATCTTTATAAGCCCAAAATCATGGTTTTATCTGAAATAATCATTAAGGTCCTGAAAAAGACAGAAAACATAAAAACATAGTAAAATCACATATAAATTATCAGTAAGAGAATAAAATATGTAAATTAAGAGGCTAGAATGCGTAACATTCAACGCCGATCACTTAGATTAGGTAATTTCACTACATTTAGGTAAGTAGGTAATTAGGTTAGTGTAGTTAGGTAGCTAAATTACACCTATTGAAGCTGGATTATCATTAGTTAGGGTTCATGTATCATCTCATTGACATTGTTATAGGTAGCACTTGTCAAACCCGTCTTTTGTACACATTTTCATACATTCTCCAATTTAGTACAATGACATGGTTATGAAGCTAGTAGTGACGTCTAAGCCCTAGTCCTTTAACCTTTTCTCAAACTCTTTTTAATTATTACATTTTCTATATTCATATAGTTTAAGCAAACAAATAATCATTGTTTACTACTTGAACCGAAACCAATCTTTGATTTTAACTGTTAAACCAACATAATCTCTGTGGGATCGACACCCTCTACATAGAGCCCTATCCTACTAAGGATTCGTTCTATTGCGAGTGGTAAAATATAATTTGATTTCCAAACACACAAAAGACATTACACACCAATTGCTTCAAGAATCCTCACAAAATCACCTCCCGTAATTCTAAACCTAAGTCCAGTCACTCATCTCTCATGGCTGTTACAGCTGAAGGATCTTCTTTTCCCAATTCCACATCATTGGTCTCTACCAATGATCTAAGGCATCTGCTCCACTAACTCCTCTCCACTTCGGGTACTTGCTCTACTGTTATGTCTGTTACCTCAGGTAACTTGTCACGCCCCGATTTTTGACTCCCATAAACCAAGGGTGAACCTGTCCATTAACTCCAATGAACCCTCCTTTTTCTCCTTAATTATCGCAGAAGCTTAAATCTCACCTTGCATATAGATATGCACCATTCTACCTTAATCAACCACCATAGGCCCCAAACCATGCCTCGATTGCATAGCCAACTAGTTACGGCCTACAGATTTCCTCACATGCGACCCTGTGTGGCCATAACTAGAAGTTGAAACCTACTCCATTGGATATAGGATTTAAAAATACTCAATTAAAAAAAATAGCACTCAATTTCGATCTAAAACGAAGAAATTACACCCATTTGAAGTTCGGATGCAGACGGAGCTGTCCAGGTTCCCTTCGGTCGGCTGATGGGTAGTTTCGGCCAACCGAAAGGGGACTTTCAGTAGACCAAAATATCATCTAGACAAAATGCAAACTCTCAGGATATTGCACTTTCGGTCGACTGATGCAGAGCACAGGCGACCGAAAGTGCTAAAAAAGAGCCCAAAACCTATATTTTCAAGCCTCAAAGTATTCAATCACCTTAATCAAACTTAAAGCATGACTTAAATCATGATTAAAAATTACCAAAAACAATAAAAATTCTCATGATCACCATATGGATCCAAAATGAACACTTTTGGACATGTGTTCCTTCAATGGCTATTCCAATCCCTCAACTACCATCAAAAACACTCACACCACTTACAACATGTGAATGAAAATATAATTTCATAATCTTTGCATTCCAAATCATCCATTCTATCCAAATCATACTTCAAGCATAATTATTCAAAAGCATAATTAAAGTTCATCCCTTCAAACCACATATCCATCTCATTTCATTCTCAACTCATTTACTTGAGAAAAGTCCATACATAACTTTACATTCCATAAACTAAGTTTGGTCCAAGAGATGCATCCCAATACAAATAGATTTCAAGTTTATAGTCATTACAAGGATTTCATGTATAGGGTCCAAAAATGCTAAAAATTAAACCATGACTACAATTACGTAAATAACGTGCCACAAGCTGGCACGGATAGCCAAATATACAATATCCAAAATATGTCAAAATGCTACTAGATTTCCACTTGAACACTCAAGTCATATCCGTCATCGGCGCCTTATCTGTAAAAGAGTTTAGAATAAAGGGGTGAGCATCACTGTGGCTCAGTAGAGATACCCCAACCCTCCTAAGTGCAGACCCGACACGACCTACATGAATGCATGTCATAACATTGCACGTATCAATTAACACACATCATATTTATTTCAAGCAACGCATATATAAGAATGCATTAACACATATCATGCTTCACAATTTGAAATGAAAACATTATCACACACTTATCTCTCTCTCTCGGACTCAACCCGATACCCTAACATGATTCTTGACCAATCATATAATCGAGATACTTCCCACACAATTCCAACATGTCCACCGAGTCATCACATACTCTAAGGTGATTAGTTGGTTTTGGAATTCATCACCGAGTCATCACATACTCCAAGGTGGTTAGATAGTTTATCACCGAGTCATCACATACTCGAAGGTGATTGTGTAGTTTATCACCGAGTCCTCACATACTCCAAGGTGATTAAATCATTTCAAAATTTTTACCGAGTCATCACATACTCAAAGGTGAAAATGTTACTCTCCCATATTTCCCCGTCCTTCTCACAACGGTCCCGTATATGCATTTCGAACATATTGCAATCAAGCACTCAATATTCATGCTTCACAATGCATTATCTAGTTATAAGGGAACATAGCATTCATTTCATCTCCACAAAATCACACATAGCACATATATGTATAACACATGTATATAACCTCTCATATGCATACAACTTCAAAATTAGCATACTTTACTCATGCTACACTCAATGCAAAATTTTAGGACATAGAACCACCACATGTTCCACATATAATCGCATATATGGCACAAGGTTACACATTTGAACATAAACCCCCAAATTGAGCACATAACACCTATATACCCAATTTCTTCATTTCAAACATTTTAACCCACATGCTAAAACCAACACAAGTAACACCAAATGTGCAGAGATAAGATTTAAGAGAAGGAGAAAATTTGACTTTCCACCCCTCTCACTCTCCTAAAACATGTGATACACAACCTACACCTCTCCTCTTCACCCGAAACCCTATAATCGACAATTAGAAGAGAAGAAGAACCCCTACCTCAAAATTGAAGACCTTTCAATCACTTCCTCAAATTTCTAGTGATGTCTACCTTACTGGATCACAACTTTGTTCGTTTCAAACCGAAGCTCTTGTCGTCCCCTATGTATCTCCCTTCTTCGACGAAACCCGTATCGCACCCGAACGGCTCTGAAATGTAGAGAGAAGGTAGAGAGAAGAATATGGAGAGTTTTAGAGAGAGAAGGAGGCATGAGAAATGGCTGGGAGTCTCAACCATAGATATTTAAAATATCTAGGGTGTGTAAAATGACTAAAATGCCCCGGGCCACTTAACGTACCTTCTCGGACGCCATTTTCGATTTCAAAAACTCATACGATCTTGAAATCACTTCCTCTACTCTCTAAACATTTCATCTAAGTCATTCCCAAAAATAAATATTTTCAAGAATTTCCCGAATTCTCGGGCCCACTTAAGTTGCATCCTAGGCCCCGGTTTGACCAAAAAGTCAAATTTCTTTAAATCTCCCAAAAACTTTTCAACACCTTTAAAACACTTCCCAAACATGTTCCCCACACTTAAAACATGTCAAACACTACTCAAAATGCATTTATAGCAATTATGGTGTGAAAAATACAAACCAGCCAAAATTGGTCACGGTCTCTACATTACTCTTTTTAGTTTTTCTATTCTACCTATTGTAATCACATGACTTCTGACTCCACTATCTTCATCTCTCAAAATTCTACTACTCGCACCCCTCTTAATACCACTAGTGATGGATCTCATATGAACGTACATCACACAGGACAAGTGTTCACCCCAAGTGTCACGCTCTCTAAGACCTTTAACATACCTGAACTTACTCTTAGTCTTATCTCAGTTGATCAAATATGTGAACTTGGACTTAATATTCTCTTTTCTTCTTCTGGTTGTTCTGTATAGGATCCTTGTACTGAACAGATCCTTGGGATAGACAAAGAAGTTGGAAGACTATTTGAGCTCATCAATCTTCATCTTCCTCCTCATCATTCTTCTATTTCTACCACTACCTCTACAACCTCTTCTTTCAATCTTTGGCATTCAAAACAAGGGCATGTTTTTGTTAGGCTTCTTCGCTCTTTAGTGACCACTAGTCTATTAGGGTCTGTTAAAAATAACGATGTCACTTGTTTGCATTATGAACTTAGAAAACAATCAACTTTATCTTTTAATAAAAGTGACTCTGTTTCAATTGCTCCTTTCGACTTAGTCCATTCCGATGCTTGGGGACCTTCTCCTCATTCCACAATAGGAGGTCAAAATATTTTATCATTTTCAAAGATGATTATTCTCTGTTTACCTTGCTCTATCTAATGAATAATCGCTCTAAGTTACCTCAACTCTACTATAATTTTGCCAACATGGTCAAAACCCAATATTCAAGATCTATCAAAAAAATTTGCGTTGATAATGCCATGGAATACAAAGAAACCAATTTTCTCAAGTTTCTTCATTAACATGGCACTGTCTCTCATTATTCTTGTCCTGACACTTCTCAACAAAATGGGAGAGCTGAACGTAAAAAGAGATATATCTTAGATACTATTCATACTCTTCTTATTTCCAGTTCATGTCCTGAAAAATTCTAGGGGGAAGTAGCTCTTACTAGGGGTGGCAATTTCCTCCGCCCCACTCCGCCCCTAATGGAGGGGATTTTGTCTGCCCCTAATAGGAGTAGGGGCGGGTATGGTTTTTTTAAGAAAATCTGCCTAGTACCCGCCCCGATTATATATATATAAATAGTGACATAATTATATGAAGTGTGTCATTTCTTTTATTATTATATTACTTATATAAATATAGTATACTAGATATATGGCAGCCACTAGAGTTTACCTTGTTCTGCTCTATTCCTCTCTTTATCTTATGGCTAAAAGAGAACTCTCTCTATCTTGTGTACATAATAAATCTATAATAAAAAAATTTTTGAAGACCAAAACTGTTTCTATCTCCATCTACATATGTATGTATGTTTGTGTCATTTTCTTTGGTCTTATATATTGGGGATTTGACTGTAAGTGTGTTGTATCATCGTTTCGGTACATTTAGCCCAAACATTGAATTCAAAAAAAATAAAGCAAAGAATTTTAAGGATTTTGTTATTTCTCTCTTTCTCTAAATAGGGCGATGGTGGTATGCTTACCACAAACCCGTTAGGGTTCTTAATGGGAGATGGATTACCTATTTCCTTGACGGGGCGGGGTAGGGTTTTGGCATACCCGCCCCCTACCCACCCAGTTGTCATCCCTAGCTCTTACTGCTATTTATACCATCAATCGTGTTCCCATGCCTCTCCTCCAAAATCAATCTCATTATGAAAGTCTATATGGTGTTACTCCTTCTTACAATCTTCTCAAGGTTTTTGGTTGTACTTGTTTTGTCCTCCTTCAATCTCATGAACGCACCAACTTAGAACATTATGCTCGTCTTTGCTATTTCTTAGGCTATAAAATTGAGCACAAGGGTTATCGTTGTTAGGATCCCATCTCTAAATGATTACATATCTCTCGGCATGTCATCTTTTGGGAACATAAGATGTTCTCATATCTCTCTCAGTTTCACATCTCTTCTCCATCTACATCGTTCTTTTTTAGTGTCCCACTATTAATCTCTTTCCTTCTGACACTGACACTGACCAATCATCAACCGCAGGTCAACTATCAATTTCACCACATACAGTTCCTATCTCTCCAGATCTTATGCTTCCTTTTGAGCTCCCATATACGGTCTCTCCTGATAGGTCTGCTTCTACTGAAGATCATGTTGTTGAATCCCCTACATCTGATATCTTTCCCACTAAGCCATCTGATGATACTCGTTATTCCGATCAGGTAAGAACCACGCCAGGTTATCTTCATGACTATCATTGTTTCTCCACTATTTTATCTCATCATGAACCTCAATATTATCGAGAAGCTAGTTCCAATCCTCATTGGCAATAAGCTATGATAGATGAATTACATGCTCTCGATCAAGCTCAAACATGGGACATGGTTGATCTACCTTCTAGGAAAACTGTTGTTGGCTGTAAATGGGTCTAAAAGATTAAGACTCATTCTGATGGCTCTATGGAAAGATACAAAGCTCATCTGGTTGCAAAAGGTTATACACAGGAGTATGGTATTGATTATGAGGAGACTTTTGCCCCTATCGCTCGATTGATTTTTATTTGCAGTTGCTGCTGTTCATAAGTGGGATCTTTTTCAAATAGATGTCAAAAATACATTTCTCAATAGGGATCTTGCAGAACAGGTTTATGTGAAACCTCCTCCTAGATACAATCATTCTCCTCATTAAGTCTGCAAACGTCGTCATGCTCTCTATAATCTTAAACAAGCTCCTCGGGCCTAGTTTGCAAAATTTAGCTATGTTATTGGCAATTTCTGCTTTACACCTACTTCTTATGATTCTGACCTATTCATTCGCAAGGCTGCATATGGTATTACTCTTCTATTTCTCTATGTTGATGATATGATAATTACCGGAGATGATTTTGATGTTATTTCTACTTTTAAACAAGCTCTTAGTCATCATTTTGAGATGAAGGATCTTGGACACCTGAGATTTTTCTTGGGTCTTGAGTTTCATTCTGATTCCAGTGGTTATTATATCTCACAAGTCAAATATGCCTCTGAAATACTTGCTTAAGCTGCTCTCACTAATTGTAAAACATCTTCTACTCCTCTAGAAACTAACATGCGTCTCACTCCTCTGGATGGTACTCTGCTTAGTGATGCAACATTCTATTGACAATTGGTCAGCAGTCTTATCTATCTTACCGTTACTCGACCTGACATTGCTTATGCAATTCACATTGTCAATCAAATCCTATCAGCTCCAAGATTTACACATTACGATGTAGTTTTTTGCATTCTTTAATACATCAAAGGTACTATGTTTCAAGGGCTTCACTTTTTTGCCCATTCTTCTCTTGTTCTTTATGCCTACTCTAATAGTGACTGGGCTGGAGATCCCACTGATCATCATTCCACTATCGGATATTGTTTCTTCTTGGGTGATTCTCTTATTTCTTGGTGCAACAAGAAATAATCTATCACTTCACGCTCCAGTACAGAGGCTGAATGTCGTGCTCTCACTAATACCACTCAAGTACTTTTTTGGCTTCAATGGTTACTTGAGGACACGGGTATTTCACATTCGATAGCTACAACACTCTGTTTGTGATAATCAAAGTGCTATCCAGATTGCTCACAATAATGTCTTTCATGAACGTACCAAACATATTGAAATTAATTTCCATTTTTTTCGTCAACATGTACTTCGAGGCACAATTCGTCTATTCTCTACCACTTCTGTTGATCAAACAGCCGATATTTTCACCAAAGCTCATCCGCCAGGACATTTTTATGATTTAGTTTCCAAACTTAAGTTGTTTTCCTCTTTACCTACCTAAGTTTAAGGGGGGATGTTAGAATATTACATGTGTATCATATGTAACATATGTCCCTATAGTCTCCCCCATAATCTCTCCATTGATTCTCTCTCTATCCTATGATTCTTTCCTTGACTCACTCTCTGTATGGCCTATATATATGTCTTATTGTAATGTAGATGAACATAGTCATAGTTGATGAATACATACATTCTTTCTCTATCTTTTCTCTATCGTAACAACTTCTAACAAGATAAATGAGCATGTAAACTGACATTCTGTAGAAGTTAGATATAGTCATTATATAAAGGACAAGTTAGCCACAAATACGAAGTTCCCTAGTGGTTTGCTATCTAGATTGCATTTTCACTAATACAATCCTCATTTATCTGGAATCTTTTAATATAACGATGGTTAAGCTTCTTCTGAACAATTCTCCTCTTACTTTAATAGATTTTGAATCAGATGCAAGTATGATATCTTTCAGCATTAGCTGACGAAAGCCTTAAGTATTCCATTCACATCATCTTGCCACGTAGTCTACAAACTTTTTTTATTATTGACTCTAACTACATGATTCTATATATGATCAGATGCAAAAGGATTGCTCTTTGCACCTTTATCCATCTAATTTGTAACAGCACATTCAATAAAAAAAGGAGTTCCATGAATAAAATAAATCCTTGTCCAAACCACCTCATCTCTCTCATCATGCCTCCTTCCTTTTTTTCTCTTTTTCTGTTTTATGTTATCAAATAACACCAACATTATGTTAACTAGAAGTGTTCCATCACTAATAAACTCCAACATTCTATTTCTTAGAGTATGAGTAATAGAGCAACCTACAGCTTAAGATTAGTAGCCTTGTTTGCAATAATTATCGGCAATGGCTAGCCTTAACCCAGGAATGTCCATGAAGTATAGGCATGTATTCAAGAGTGTCCTTGAAGTGTAGATGTTTGACACGGTATTCGACACAAACATAACTCTTTCATAGAAGTGCATATGATTCTTATCCTATCACCTAAAAAGATATATATATGATATTAAACCTTTACAAAATGCATTATTCTTTAAAATGAAAATGTAAACAATTTCCCCATAAATCTGTATGCATTATGCTCATATTACTCATTTTAAATTTCACTAAAATATATAGATTTCTCAATAAGTTCAATTTTATTGAAGAAACAAATGATATAGTAACAAGAAAGACCAACTTACAGCCATACAAAGAGTCAAAGTTTTGTTTGTACAACATTAATTAATTAATTTATAAAAAAAATGGTAACATGATGACTCTTCTTAAGTAGGGTTATGTGTGCGCATGCATGACTCTTGTTAGCCATGCCTTCCTATAACGGGCAACGATTTCAATTGAATAATGTGCCACCAAGTCTTTTCTTGCTAACAATGAAAGAATTGATTTTAGAATGCTGGAAACTCCTTATTAACATAGAGGTATAGAACCAACCAAGTATTCAATGAGGTCCAATGAACAATTCAACCATTCAACATGAATTCCAAGAATGGAATTCCTCTTTTTAGGGAGGAAGAATGTAATACCCCGTAATTTTGAGGCTATTTAATTTGGGTTTGTCATTTATTTAAATTGTCTATTTGGTGAGTGTTTAAATACTTTAGTTAAATTTTGTCAAAGCCTGATCTTTATTGTTAATGTAGATGTTTAATTATGTGATACTAGGTGTTGGTTGCATTTAATAAGTGCAATTTTTGTTGTAAATGCATTTTTATCTAAGTAAAAATATGTGGGTGTTTTATTATTTTTGTTGGACCATATTAGTGTATTTTCTTTTATTATTATTATTTTTTAATTCTCTTCATGTTGGGCTAGGGGGAGTTTGGGGTTGGATTATTGAGTTTGGGCTGAGTTGGGTTGGATTATTGCTACATGTTATATTATAATTGTTTATGTGTTGGGCTAAATATATACTTATATTTTTTTTATTTCTCTTTTATTTCTTTTAGGATTTTATTTGAATTTCTAAAAAAAAGAAAAAAAAATGGGGGGAGGGGGGAAATAGGGTTTCTGTCACTTTCACATCCAGAGAGGGAGAGAAGGAGCGATTCTTATGCGATTTCTTGTTCAGATCAAAAGGCAATTTTATACTCTACACTTCCCTTTGAGCTTATAAACATATATTGTTATTCTTTTGTTTGTTGATGACAGTATGCGTATACATGTATAATTTTAATTGTTTATGTATGAATAGCAAAGGATTGTGATGTGTTTTTGGTCGGATTACTACGAAAAAATCTTGTGGATAGGCTGTGGAACTATATGTGTATAGATATATATTCATGTATAATATTTATAAGCATGCATAATCGTATATGAACATGTAACTTTGTGTTTGGAGGGAATGTAATCCGATTATTATGTTCATCTGACTTTTGTGAATGAGCCTTAATCTCCGAGATTTAATTGGTTGTGAAACTTGAAAGAATTTGGGATTTTAAAATAAGAACCCTAGAAACTTGAAATTGGGGGTTTTTGATTTAGGCAATGAATGGAGGGGATTCTTGTACCAATTGAAAGTATAGATGAAGAGGAGTGTTTTGGTGTATAAAAATGAAGGATTTGGTGGTCGGAAGTGGCCGGAATGTCGTCGGAAAGGGGCTGGGACGCACTTGTGCGCGCTGCTAAGTTCACAAGCGCTGAAAAGAAGAAGATGAACAGGGCACGTGCATGCCCATGCACACTGCCGGCACATGGGGGCCATGGGCCCTGTTTCAGTGGTCGGCGGGGACCAGAAAAGGGACAGTCTGGTCCCACTCACTGAGCCCAACCTCTAGGCCCAGTTTCGACCCAGTCTGATAATTAAAAGTATTTTTTTATTTTTTTAATATTTTAAAATGTAGAAAAATAGGAAAAATATTTTTAAATATCGATAAATTCCAGAATTTTTTTGAAAAATCAAACGAGACTTTTTAGGGCAGAATATGCATAGACTATAGTTTTGAGATGGATTTAGTCACCCTAGTTGTAAATTAGTACAAAAAGTAAGCTTTTAAAATTTGGATTTGGTATTTCTTTTGATTTAGCACTCATTTAAATAATGCGATTGAATATGTCGTTTTATTTTCTTTGGGTATTAACATTGTATACAAGGTGAATGTTTTGTTGTAGATGTTTTATATATTTTTTATTATTATTGTGAACAGAAGAAAAAGGACAGTTCGGTTTTGGATGGTTTTTATTTTATCCTTGTGGATTGGTATATTTTTATTTGATATTATCACTCATGCTTTTAAGTAGATGTTATGTTTTAAATATTATGAGAAGGCATGTCAGGATTGCATTATACCTAATAAGGTATCTGTAAATTGTATGTGGGGGCATGTTAGGATTGTCTAACACCTAATAATTTATTCATAAAATACGGATGGAGGCATATCAAGATTGCCTAGCATCTAATTAGAAAACTAGTTAGTATGTGTTCAAGCATGTTAGGATTGCCTATAGTTTGAATTTAGGCATCTTACTCTACATTCATGGTAATAACGGATGGGTTGGCACAACGTGTGGTGTTATCAATTTTTGGGGCCCGGAGGTTAAATGAGAAAATGATATTTATATAAATATCTTTATATTTTATCGTCCTCATGGAGAGGGTATGTTTATTAGTTCTCTGTTGGGTGGTAGTAGAGGGAACTTGCTCATGGGTCTAACTTACTTTGTTGATATTTCTGGTCCCAAGACGTTTCTACCTTGAGGTTAGAGCGTAGAGTTCGTAGAGCGTGGCAGTCATCTTTCCTTACCAAATTTCAGTGTAGGGACTTAATTTTTAATTATATCTGAGATGTGGACTATTTTGGGATGCTATTTTAGATTATTCAATCTTTATTAATTTTTTGGGATTAGGTCCAAGTTGTATTGTTCGGACTCGCAAGTTTTTATTTAATATTGTTAATCATCTCAGTTAAAGTTTCCTTTCGCAGTTATTTCCTTTTTCTATTCTCACTTGTATTATGTGCTTGTATGCTATCAGTAGTTACAGGTATTCCTTATCTTTTATGTGTGAGACTGGCCACCTCATGCGTGAAATTATAGGGAGTATTTTAGTTGGAATCAGAGCACTCCACGTTCAAGTATTCTCGGGACCTTAGGGTCTGTCGTATAATATCTTCCGTGTTGTGTATTCTGATAAGTAGAACCTAAGTAAAAGACTCATTTTACTCTATGTATGTTAGTCTATTATTGGGGTATTGATTTCCTTTCTTTTCATTTATTCAGATGTCACCCCGTATGAGGAGTGTGAATCAAAACTGGGGTCAGGACAATGTTCAGGGTGGAAATACTGAACTTTCTCCCAATTTGGTAATCATTATTGCTCAGGCTGTAGCTACAAAAGTGGCCACTGCTCTTCAGAATCAACAGCCACCACAGTTGGCGCATGTTCCATTATCGATGGAACAATCTAACACTTGGGAGAGGGTTCAGAATTATTTCACAAAAGGGATCTACGGAGGTGAAAGAAACGTATCAGTGGAGGAAAGACACTGAGCATCATCTTCGCAAGATCGTGTGCATAAAAGTTCAGAAACAGATGCTGGCTACTTTTAAGCTAGTGGGTGATGTGTTACGGTAGTGGGAATCAATTACTATAGTGGCGAAGTGGACTACTTTGACTTAGGTAGAGTTTCAAGTCCGTTTTGATGACAAGTACTTCTCATATGCAGTGAGGGCGGCTAAAATAAGGGAGTTCCTAGACTTACAGTAGGGGGACAGAACAATCACAGAGTATGAGCAGGAGTTTACTAGTCTCTCTTTGTTTGCACCTGAGGAGGTGAACACTGAAGAAAAGAAGAGAAAATGCTTCGTGAATGGTCTGATTTGGCCTATTCGACAGGTTATTATGGGTAGTCCAGCTTATACCACTTATGCTCAGGTGGTTGATGCTACACTGCAGCACTGTCAGTTCAAGAGGGATTACAGGAAAGGAAAGGGAGAGAAACAAAATGGCAAGGACTCCACTAGTCAGACAGTGGAGAAGATAAATGGAAATGGCGGGAGGCAATTTGATAGGGTTAGTTACCCAGGGCAGCAGCCATTGAAGAAACACAGAGGTAACAGTGATATTCAGAAAAGGGAAGCCTCTACTCACATGAAATAGAATGGAGTACCGCAAACGGGTTCGAATCAGTTACAGGGTAATCAGTTGAGGAGGCCTACGGGTACATTCAAAAGGAATTGTTACAAGTGTGGTGAGCTTGGGCATTCAGCTAGATATTGCCCAACACTAATCAGGGACAGTTTGATCAGTAGGGACAGAGACAACAACCACCCTTACCAGCACCACAAGTTCCATGGATTCAGACTCAACACCGTCCAGCTTTACCAACACTGCCACCACTCACTGGGTAACCTGTTTAGTAGTTGCACCGTGGGAGGGTCTATAATGTCATGCTATATAATGGGCAGACTCCTCAGGCTATTGAGGGTATGTTTTTGATAAATGGTAAACTTAGTTGTGTTTTATTCGATACTAGTGCATCTCACTCTTTTGTATCTCGGTCATTTGTTAGACTATCTGATATAGCTATTCAGCCATGTAGTTCTCCATTTAGTATTGCTACACCATTGGGAGTTAGTACAGTTTTACGTAGGGGTGACAATTCGTGTTCCCGTGTTGTGTTCGTGTCATGTCCATCTATAAATATTCTACTAAACAGCTCAACCCCAACCCAACCCATTTAATAATCGTGTCAGAGACCCTCAATACTAACTTAATCCATTTATTAAACATGTTATCCATGTCAACCCGTGTAACCTGTTTAATAAACATGTCCTATAATGACACGACTTGTTTAATAACCTTTCTAATCCGTTTGAACTTATATCATATGAGTTTCTCCACCCCTAAAGATCTCTCTGAAGATCAAATAAAAAATAAAGTACATATCAATACACAAATCCTAAAATCAAACTATATTATAAATTTTGTATCTATATATAAATTCAAAAACATACTAAGGTGACTCAACAACTGGGAAGACACCATAACAATCTCATCCTTGCGTTTTATGGCTACATCAGTCCTGTAAACAAACAAATAGATTACAAACAATTATAATATATATAACTATGTATATATAAGTTTGTATGAAATCATAATATATGAATAACTCATGTCGTAATTGTGTTGTAATCGTGTCACGAGTTAGAGAGCTTAAACCCAAACCCAACCCAATTTTTCCATGTCCTGTTCATGTCGACCCATTTATTAAACGTGTCGGCTTACCTCAAATCCAAACCCTCTTAATTCACGTTGTGTTGTAGTTTCGTGTCTAATTTTACCACCCCTAGTTTTACGGGAACACTGTAGTCAGGTCACTATAGACATTGGCAGACTTAGGTTCTTGGCAGACCTATTGGTCTTGGACATGAATTCATATGATGTCATATTTGGAATGGATTGGTTATGGTATTATCATGATAATATAATGATAAGGCAATTTGTTTTGCTATACCGGGTCAGGAGATGTATTTGGTTACTATGCCGCAATCAAATAGAGGGTCTAGCACTCACTTGTTCTTTATTAGTGAGGAGTCTCCGGAGGAATTACAGTTTCTATAGATTCCATTCCAGTGGTGCGAGACTTCCAGGATGTGTTTTAGAAAATTCCAAAGCTATCACCAAGTCGTGAAATAGATTTTGTGATTGATTTACTCCCAGGCACTAGACCTATTTCTAGGGCCCCATACAAAATGGCGCCTGTGGAAATGGGGGAGTTGAAAGATCAGATTTAGCAACTCCTCAGTCAAAAATTCATTCGCAAGAGCACTTCACCGAAGGAGCACCGGTGTTGTTTATTAAAAAGAATGATGGGTCTCTTCACCTTTGTGTAGACTACAGAGAGTTGAATAAGCTCACAATCCGCAACAAGTACCTGTTGGCAAGAATTAATGATCTGTTTGATCAACTGAAGAGAGCCACCTACTTCTTGAAGATAGATTTGAGATCCGGGTATCATCAGCTCTGAGTTAGGGAACAGGATGTACCGAAAATAGCCTTTCTTACCAGATATGGATCTTATGAGTTTCAGCTTATGCTTTTCGGGTTAAAAAACACCTCAGTTATCTTCATTGATCTGATGAACATAGTGTTCAGAGCCTATTTAGATCAGTTTGTTATTGTCTTCATCGATAACATTCTGGTTTATTCTAGGTTAGAGGAGAATCATGTTTGACATCTCAGTATTGTTCTGTAGATACTGAGAGACCACCAGTTATATACAAAGTTTGAAAATTGACATTTCTGGCAGAGGGAGGTAAAGTTATTGGGTCACGTAGTATATGAGAAGGGGATAGCGGTAGATCCAAATAAAATGTCAACAGTTTTGGAATGGGGGAAGCCTACCTCACCATCAGAGATTCATAGTTTTCTTGGGTTAGCTAGTTATTATTGTAGGTTCATTCAGGGCTTCTCCAAGATTGCTAGTCCGCTCACGCATCTAACTAAAAAGGGTGTGTCTTTCATTTTGGATGATTCTTGTCAGACGACGTTTGATGAGTTGAAGAGCTGGTTGACAACTGCACCTGTTCTAGCTATCCCTTAGAGTGAAATTAATTACTTGGTATTTACTAATGTGTCATTGCAAGGTTTGGGATATGTGTTGTTGTAGGAGGGAAGGCCAATATCATATGCTTCACGTAAGCTTAAACCTCACTAGCTTAATTACCCGACTCATGATCTAGAGATCGTATATATGGTTTTTCCTTGAGAATTTGGAGGCATTACCTCTTGGGTGAGACCTTCAGATTGTTCAGTGACCACAAGAGTTTGCAGTATCTGTTCTCACAGAAAGAGTTGAATATGAGGCAGTAGAGGTGGTTGGAATTCTTGAAAGATTGTCACTTTTCCATCCACTACAACCTAGGGAAAGAGAATGTCATAGTTGATGCACTTAATTAGTCGCCAACCCTATGCTAGTATTTCAGCTTTATTTAAAGCATAATGGAATAACTTGGGAAGCGTTGATGATTTAACTGATGCTTTTGTAACGTGTGTAGTGGTTACACTTGCTATCATTTGGAGGGTAATTACAGATCATTTTACTAACCCGCAGTGCATAGAGAAAGTGGCTAAGTTGAAATATAGAGAGGTACCATTCTATATAGTGGGTACAGATGGAGGATTGAGGTACAAGGGGTGGTTAGTGGTTCCTCCCAAGGATGAATTAAGGAGGGCAGTGATGAGTGAGGCTAATAGTTCTCAGTTTTTAGTATAACTAGGAGGGGATAAAATGTACTAAAATATGAAGCAAAAGTTTTGGTGGGCAGGCATGAAAAGGGACATTGCTATATTTGTCTCTAAGTGTAGCACTTGTCAAATGATCAAAATTGACCACCAGAGACCTTTGGGATCTTTACAGCCACTACCTATACCAGAGTGGAAATGAGAGAGCATTTTTATGGACTTTATTATGGGACTTCCCACCTCCCTGCGGAATCATGATGCTATTTGGGTTATAGATAGTGGACAGGTTGACAAAATCAGTCCATTTCTTGCCAGTTCACTCGGATTGCATCTTAGAGCAATACGCAAAGCTTTACATTGCTGAGATAGTGAAGCTTCATGGCGTGCCTTTGTCCATTATATCAGATAGAGATCCAAACTTTGTTTCAGGATTTTGGGAGAGCTTTCAGCAGGCTATGGGTACAGCATTATATCTCAGTATAGCCTATCACCCTCAGACCGATGGTCAAACTGAGAGGGTTAATCAAATTCTAGAGGATATGTTTTGAGCATGTGTACTTGAATTTAAAGGTAATTAGGAGAGTTATTTGCCACTTGTTGAGTTTTCCTATAACAATAGTTATCAGATCCCTTAGATCATTGATAAAGATAGATGATGTGGAATTTGGCAAAGAAGATATTTTAGCTGTAACAGCCTTGACAGATGAGTGACTAGGCTTAGTTTTAGCATTACGGAGGTGGTTTTGTAAGGATTCTTGAAGCAATTTCTCTGATAATGATTGGGTTCTTTCTTGTGATAAAATTTGCAGACTCTGATATGGCATGATAAAGATCATGACAGTAAGTACAACCTAGCTGGGAAGAAGAGTTAGCCGAGCAATAACTGATCCTGTGGTAGGGTGTAGCAAGAACTATATCAGTAGTCTGTTATGGTAGATTTTGAGATTGAAGAGTACCAAGACGAGTTTCCTCTTATAGAATCTTAGAGATAGCACTTTCTATAGTGGGAAGTGGATGCCTGTTTAGAAGAGAAGACCGAACGGACTCAAAATTATCAGTAAGAGCCATGAGAAATGTTATCAACCTTTGTTGATCTCTGTAAGTAGTGAACTTCTGGTATCCTTATAACAATCCCATGTAGGTTCTGAAAGAGTTAACTGATCCCAAATAACAGACATTTCAGAGAGAAATCTATTAATAGATTGACCAGGCTTTTGAAAAGTGCAATGAAAAGTCCTCTGGAGTAGAAATTGATAAGAAAGATCAGTAAATGTACACCTGTTCTGAAGAAAATCCTAGACCGCTTTAGCGGTATCGAAATGACCAAATTGTAGGCTAATATATGAAGTTGAGATATTACAGAACCATATGATAACTTGATGATTTTTCTATTCCAATCATCAAGTCATTTTATATATTTATTATTGACTTTAGAATCTTCTTTCTTGGGTTCAGTTATAGTACCAATGATAAAACGCCAAAGCTTACGGGCCTTCAAGAAGGTTGTCATAACTGGAGCCCAAGAAGAGTAATTAGGGTCATCAAGAATAATGGTGATAGGTTGAGATACCTCAGAGTGATGTTGTTTTAAAGTGTAAAATAACTCACAAGTGTACGAAACTATTGAAATATAGATAGGCAAGAACGAGGTTGAACCCAAGGGAATGCTTTTAGAAGAAGAACTAATACAAATTTAAATTAATTTAAAACTAATCTAGTTTAAACAAAGTTGGTTGATTTGAGAGAGATTAAACTAACATGCAAATAAAATAACACGATTGAAATCAAATGGAGAAAATAACTAGAGTGTCAGATTCCACCACCATTAAATCCATGAAACTTCAAATATTCATTTATTAATTCCCAAATTTAGAGTAGCAATCAAGAAATCAATCTATTGCTTACTCAGGATTTAACAATAAAGCACAGTAAAAAATATATTAAAAATGTAGATTTTCCTTCCTCTCACTAGTATAAAATTCTAAGCATTTTATGAATCTATTTTAATGAAAAACATAAGATCAAAGATTATCACTTTTAATAAATACAAACCCAAGCTTAGATTAATTATAATACTTTCTAACTACCACATATACATGATATAGATGGTGAAAGAACTATACAATAATTAATCACAAGAAGCGAAAATCATAAGCATTTAAATCATACACATGACAATCAATTAATGAACAAAATAACTTCACTTCACTAATGGAGATTTCCTCCTCAACCTTAGTTGAGGAGTTTAGTTACACATGGTAGAAGAAGATAACAAATAAATAAAAGACAGTGAAATAAAATAAATAATAAAACCCAGATTGTCTCTGTCTTCTCTGCCCTGGCCTCCACTCATTTTTCTCCTCCCTTAAACCAGCTCATCTCTTTCTCTTATATAGAGGTCCTCTAGGGTGTTCTCCAAGTAAAAGGAAATAGGAAAGTGTTGAGGAGAAAATCTGCCAGAATATTTTCTCTGAATTGAAATCCAATTTTGACCTTGAATTATTGTGATTCATGAAATTTTTGTTAAATACAAATATATTGGGCTTCAAGTTAGGTTTCCACATCCACTAAGTTTACTCAATTTCGATAACCGAGTCAAGAGATATGGTCAAATTATCATAACTAGTGTAATATTAGTGCAAAATATTGTGACGATTTTGATATGCAATTTTCATCCCCTTAAAGTCAAAATTAAGGCTTATTCATGAAATCTAAATATGTTCCCCTATTAATAATATTTCTAAAAACTCTGAGCTTGCATTAATCCGATACTTGAGTAGAAAGTTATGGCCCAAATAGTAAAGTTACGCAGAGAAGTCGTGAATTTTATATTTGTTGAATTTGGGCCTTTTTCACAACATCACCATAAACCTAAAAAGACACAAAATCACATTTATTAAATAAAATAATATAAACTAAATTACTAACAAATATAATTTTGGAGGTTTATTGTATAAGAATTATGCACTTATCAAATACCCCCAAGCTTATATCTTGCTAGTCCTCGAGAAAAACTGAAGAAAACTTAACTAAGCCACTTTCGCTGGTATTCTCGATTGCATTTAGCATATGCAACAAACCTTTAAACTCCTAGGTTACCCCTAGTGGACAAGTTATAGTCTCGTGAGAGTTTCCAGTGATGATACCCACAAACATCTATCAATAAAATGACTACAACAAGTATTTAAAGAATTATCATTTATTAGCAATCTACAAACTTCTAAAAATCATGAATCAAAACAAAATTCCCACACAAAGCTCAATTAATGTATCAAAATAGCAATCCATCCTAACCTCTTTATGAAAGTAAACTTACATCTAAACATACGGATTAACCATACCCTTATATGCAAATTGCAACATCTTCAAATTATTAGAATTCCCTTTTAAATAGAATTACCAAGGCATGAACACACAAAAATAAAACATAAATAATTTTTTTTTTCAATTTTAAAAGTGGTCGTGCAATGTCTAAATTCATTAAGCTCTCTAGCAAACTCATGTAATGAGCTTTGGGCCAATGACTTTCAAACCAAACGATTTTTTTTAATTTTTTATTATTATTATATTTTTTATTTTCAACAATCATGCCAAGGACATCTATTCTCAAGGTTCTCTAACTCAAATTGGACATTTACAAAATGTAAACCAAAATTATAGTACATACCCCATAACAAATATGTAAGTGTGCTTATGTGCATGCAATGAGTGAACTAGGAATCAACAACTACAAGATAGCTAAAATGAGTAATGATGTGAATTAACCGAATCAAAACATAATTTCAAAATTACCAAGAAATAACAATTCCTAACCTACAAGATATATTCATTAATTGAAATTTTTTATTTTAACCCAATCTTCACACAAAAACTACGGGTACTACTTTTCTTCCCATTCTCTGAACTGGTGGGTCCCAATTTTTCAAGGTGTTTATGTGATAAAATATTGATTATCCAGACACGCTAACGTATAGAGTACAAAGGGGTTGCCTTTCTTGATTAAAGTCATACTATGTTGAAACAATCTCAACAGTATTGGATATCGAAACTAGACTTTAATAAACGAAAATCATCAACTTTATCAATCATATCAAAAATTGTAGAATTGGTAGTACATACATAGTAAGAGAACGGGTGGCTATACCGAACCGTTATTAATTTTTTTTTTAAAAGAGCATTTTAAAATTAAATATACAAAGTTACCTAACATTTCTAAACCTGTACCCCCAAACCTAAACTCAACATTGTCCTCAATGTTGGACAAAATCATAATGAATCACAAAGAGATAATATTGGAGGAATATCACCTTTATCATAATAGGTGGGTCTGTTTTAACTTGCCATAAAAAGTGAATCATTAATAAGCACATGAAAAGTTTAATACTATGTATGAAGAAAAAATTGCAAAGAAAAAGGATTGACACAAACTAAGAGTAAAAAGACTCAAGAGCTACAAATCTTAAAACTAATAATGTACACTAATAACCAAATAAGTCAATCATGATAAAAGGGACTATAACTCAACCGATATCTTGGCTTTCCATCTTGGCTTTCCACTTTTCGGTGTTTATAAAATGGACTGAATTCAATGAAACATTCACATCCAATAAATCATTCACATCTTTACAAGCACTATCAATATCAAAATTACAGCCAAAATTAGTTAGGCTTGCCTCTAAAGGGTCCTTATAACTAGCAAGAATAAAAGTATTCTGAACTAGACTTTCTATTAAATTTAACTCACAAATATCCTAAGAATCTGGTGGTTGTTGGTTTATGTTAAAAAAATATTAAACTCAACAGACATATTTTCAAAGGAAAGTTTCAAAACACCATTCCTATAGTTGATTAGGGCATTTGAAGTGGTTAGGAATAAACAACCTAAGATAACAGGAATCTAGTTATTAGGATTAGCTACAGGTTGAGTGTCTAAGACAATAGAGTCCAGGAAAAATAATTTATCAACCTAAATGAGCACATCCTCAATAACACCACAAGGTACCTTAATTGAGCGATCTGCTAATTGGAGTACCACCTTCATGGGTTTCAACTCACCAAGACCAAGTTGCTCATAAACAGAGTAAGGCAACAAGTCGACACTCGCACCCAAGTCAAGAAGAGCTTGCTTAATTTTTTTATCACCTATGATACATGAAATCTATTTTATGTAATGACGTACACTAAAATATAATATTATTTTTTATATCTTTCATATTATATTATTTATATTTTAAAAAATATTTAATTAAAATTTCATAGTTATCATTGTTATATAATATATTAACTATATATTTGGTAGAAAAACGTTCATATAAAATTTATTTTATTTATGAACTTAGGAATATGTGAAATTTTATTAAATTTTATTTGTTCTTAATATAAATGATTATAGAGTAAAAAAATATCAATGAAAGTTTATTATATATATGTCAATAATATTTAATTAAAACATCATTTATTGTTATTATTTTATATAATATATTATATTTGACAAAAATTTATAATATAAAATATATCTTTTTTCATATAATTACAAATATATTATCAATACATTTTTTATGTAGTTTTGTAATATGTGAACTTTTATAAATTATTGTAATATGATATATAATTTTATGTATTCAATAATCTATAATTTAAATAAAAAATATGACATATTGTTTTGTTTTGTATAATATATTATAACAAGTAATTTTATGTATTCAATAATATATAATTTAAATAAAAAAATATGATATATTGTTTTTTTTCTATACTATATTATCTAATATATTTTATTAATTTTTTATTAAATATGAAATAATGTTTCTCGTATAATTAGTAATTTATCATATACAATAATGTATATTTTTTATATAGTTTAAAATTTGAAATATTATAAACTATTATTTATTTTTAAAATAATAATTAATTATATAAAGTGTGATGTTATGTTTTATTTTTAAAATCTTATACAATAAAATGCTCTAACACCTCCTGGGTTTTATTTTATTGCTCCCGGAGAGTACTTTTGTCAAAACTGACTTTGAAACCTCCTATCAGAGTTAACCGTTGTTCACGTGCTTTTACCATTATACCACTCTTGTATTTAAACAGATTGCATATATCTTTGTTGATGTAATATAGTTCAAAATTTTACATTTTATCTATTTTAAAATATATGTTTTTCAAACATTAATAATTTATTGTCTAATTATTTTTTGGGTAAATTACACTGACCTCCCCTGAGATTTTGTCAATATACACCGATCTCCCCCTTTGTTTGCAAAATTATACTGGCCTCCCCTTTCAAAGCTATCGAGAGGATGTCATTAATGATTCTTGTGTACACGTTAAGCATGCTAATCATTAACGGCTGTAATCAGAAGGGAACACAGTGTAACAAAAATACAATCCTCAAAGGAGGTTAGTGTAATTTTGCAAACAAGATGGGATGTCAACGTTACAAACATACAAATCTCAAGGGGGCTAGTGTAATTTTGCAAACAAGAGAGGAGGTCAGTGTATATTGACAAAATCTTAGGGAAGGTGAGTGTAATTTACCCTTTATTGTTTTTGAAAAGTTCATTCACATGTGAAATATAATAAATTATTAGCTTCTTTCATATAATGTGTTATGTTATCTATAAAATTTTATCTTGTTTTAATATATTGTGTTGTAAAATTTATGAAATTTATTTTATATACTAAACTCGTCAACTTTATAAGGCTAAGGCTTTCCTCTTTGTGAGGAATTCCCTCCTTATCTCGAAGCGTGAGCTTTCGTCATTCTTTATAGTCCGTGCTTTAATTATACGTACTTAATTAGATTTATCATCATTATCATAATCCTTGTTGTTTTTTTCATATGAATTGAGTCTGAAATATAGATCATGTTTTAAGTTAATTAAATATACATTATTATTTATTTCTAATATAATATATTAAATTATATAATATAACATTATCTATTATCTATAAAGTTTTATTTTACATTTTAACCTTTAATGGCAACTATATATAAATTAAAAATATATTCTTTATTATACTTATTATACTATAATATTATTTAATATGTATATTTTAACCTATAATGCCAACTACATTAGGTTATTTATAGATCATATAATATAAGGTTTCATATAATGAATAATTTATTATGTAATGTATTGTATTAATATAGTTTAATATGTGAAATATCATAAATTATTATTCATTTTTAATTTAATTTGATAAATAGTATGTAATATTATGTACTAGTTTTATAATTTCTTTATGCATAGTAGGTAAATTATAATTATGAAAATTCTTAATAGATATAATCAAATTCGTGAATATCAAGTTAATGTATTTTTTCATGTTATTCATTATTATACTTGTAAGCTCATAATAACAAGATATATAAATTTATAATATATTATCATCATAATATCATCTTTGCATTTATCCCATATCAACTATATTGGAAATATACTTTATATTATATAAACATATAAAATATACTGTATAATGTCATTATTATTTTACTTGTTATTGTAGAAATAATCTTATATGTTTTTGGTATATTATGTTATGTATATTTTCAATAGTATGTAATTAAAATTTTAAATATCACGTATTTAATTAATAAATTAATTAAAAAATGTGTTTTTCTTATTTAATTAATTAATATATTATATAATATATTTTATTTACATGGTTTAGTAATATGTGAAATTTTATAAATTATTATTTATTTTTAATTTAATATATTAAATTATATAATACAACATTATCTATTATCTATAAAATTATATTGTACATTTTAACCTATAATGCCAACTAAATATAAATTATATTATAACCATAATCATTATCCTTTTCTTTATCTCATATTAGTTTGGTGGGAAATACATATTATGTAATATAATCATATAAATTATAGTATATATAATTGCATACGGTAAAATGGTAATATTATTTATTATTATATAAATTATTTTATTTTTTTATGATATAATATCTTATGTATGTTTTTAATTGTACTTAATTACAATTTCCTTTTTCATTTATTTTATAAAAATATTTTAATATAAAATATTCATTTTTATCATATAACTAATCATCTATTATATAATATTTTGTATTTATATAGTTTACAAATATTTTTAATTTTATAAATTACTTTTTAAATAGTAAATAGATTAGATAATATTATATATTATTTATTAAATTTTATTACACAGAGACTAACAAAGTTGTAGAAATGTGCATTATAGTCATAATGATCACCATCATCTTTACTTTTATCTTATATGAATGTAGTTGTAAAATATATATATTATAATCACAAATAATATAAAAGATTACAGTATCTCATACATATAATAAACTAAAGTTATCATTTTATTTAGTATATGTAAATTATGTTATATCTTATTATATAATATATTAGTATATCATCTATAATATCTAGTTCAAATAAAAAATATCAACTATATTTGTTATTTTTATATAATAAATTGGATTCCACAAAATGGGAGACCTCCTATCACATACAGATGACGAAGGAAAATCGGTAGCTCCCCGATTGAGCAGTGGAGTGTATTAGTTGAAGGGCACCAAGACTCAAGGAAGGCTCTGATTACATTCACATGTCGATCATATGAGAACAAATAAGAAAATATGGCGCCGTATAATTTGTTATTTTTAAGGAATTTGTCGTGACAACCCAAAACATTCAATGGCCATTCCCAATAACCTTGGGTATACGCCAAGTCAACAGAAACTTTAAACGAAACACCTCATTCTACTTCTTTGGTGTGCATTTTATAACCCATGAGTGAAAATTATTTTAGTTCTTCTTCTTCTATTTCATGAAGTGTAGATTTCAACACTAAAGCCTCTGAAATTAATGTCCGTACCTTATTCTGGTTTCTGGTTATAAACAAGATTCACAAGCATGCAGGGAAATTCTTTGGACCATTGTCACAAGTGGTATGAAACATTAGGCGGAGACACCCATGGAGCAAAATGACCAACCAGTGGGGTCCCAATACCAAGTGTAGTTCCTTTCTCCATGGCATCGTTCTCTCGTTCTAAAAATGGTTACAGTGTTTATCTTGAAGCTTTTGAAGAAAACCATGATTGGCAGAAGTCAAAGGTTGTTTACCTGACAAGAAAAAAAAAATGAGAGAAATTGAAAAAAAAAAAAAAGTGTCCAAACATGACTAACGAAAGTGTTTCAACAGAACTAAGTGACCTCGAAAGGCACTAAGGAACCTCGAAGGGAAGATAAAGTGACCCCGAAGGACACTAAGGGACTCCGAAGGGACAATAAAGCGTTCCAAAGGAACTAAGTGACCCCAAAGCGCACTAAGGGACCCCGAAGGGACGATAAAGTGACCCCGAAGGGCACTAAGGACTCAGAAGGGACGAAAGTAACCCCTAAAGGCTCTAAGGGACCCAAAAGGGACGATAAAGTGACCCCCAAAAGGCACTAAGGGCCCCAGAAGGGACGAGTAAGTGACCCCGAAGGGCACTAAGGAACCCGGAAGGGACGATAAAGTGACCCCGAAGAGCACTAAGTGACCCCGAAGGGACAATAAGGGACTCTGAAAGGACGATAAAGTGTTCTAAAGGAACTAAGTGACCCCGAAGGGCACTAAGGGACCCGAAGGGACAATAAAGTGACCTTGAATGCCACTAAGGGACCCCAAATGGACTAATGAATAGCATTCTGAACTCCATATTCTAAGAGAAGCGATTTGACCTGCAAAAAAAAAAAAAAAAACTTGGCCGAAAAAGAGTTGAGTGAATCACATAAAGTTTCCTTCCTCAATGAGTTCGATAGATCTGTACCTTGTTACAGAGGCAACACAACTTGAGTAGAGCCCACAAGTAGAAACTGATCTGAAAAAAAAAATTGGTTAAATGGCGATCACAGAGGACAAAGTTGTTACTTAAAAAAAATGTTCTTTTCAAAGTTCAGCCACATGTATACTTTGTTTCAAAGATTTGTAATACATGGGGCAGTGCAGGAGAGATGGTGTGGTGTTGTAATAAATCTTCATGAGGTCTCAAGTTCAAAACTAGTAAGTACCATAAAAATTCTTATGTTTTTTTCTTACACATTCTATCATGTATGTATATATATAGAGTTGTACGGCACTAAAAGAAGAAAAAAAAAAGTTGAAGGCGAGGAAGCATGAAAAAAAAAAAGGAAAGAAAAGAAGTTGAAACCAGAAAGTGAAGAAAAGGAAAAAAAAAAAGGAGAAAGAATAAAGGAAAGGAAAAAAAAAAGGAAGAAAGTGAAGTGCACCATTGCATATAGGTTTTGCTAACATGATCCATCAGCTTGGAAATTTATTACATGTATAAGATCTAATTAAGGTGTACAATATACATAGGAGATGCTAAAGTGCACCCTTGCATAGGGTTTTGTTAACATAAGCAATCAGCTTGGAGATTTATTACATACAAATGCTCTACTTAAGGTGTATTGCCATGGCGCGTTCTATCCTCATACTGCATCTTATATATATGTATATAATTATGTAAGGTTCATGTTGTATCTGTATATAGAGGGGGAAAAAAGGCAAAAAAAAAAAAAAAAAGGAAAAATATATATGTTTATATGTTAAAGGAAGGCAGTGTACTGCTCGCGGAAAAAAAAGGGGGAAAGGAAAAAAATACGGCAGTAAGAAGGAAGAAAAAAAATTCAAAACAAAAGAAAAAAATCCTATTTGCAATAAGATCCTCAAGTCTTCAATTCCGCTTGGATAAGGAAAAAAAAAGTCCAATTTGCAATAAGGTTTTCAAGACTCAAATTCAAATTGACAAAGAAGACATCCTCTTTGCAATTGGATTTTCGCAAACAAAAAAAAAACTTATTAAATACTTCAAGTCCCGCTTTAGATGACAAGCTCGACATAACGTGAGACTTGAAGTGGGGGCAATTTGTAGACATTAAAAAATTACATAATGGACCCAAAATATAATTTGGGTTTATTTTCAGTTTAGCCCACTTTGAAATGTGGCCCAATAAGTCAGATAATTCAAAGATCAGACCCACCACAAATAAATGAGTTATGGGCTGGTCTAAATTGTCTAATAAGTCCAAGTGCACTTGGAATTAGGTCAAATGGATAATTAAATATATAAATATATATATATATATGTAATTATCAACAAAGATAATTATTATGTATATATTGGATAATTATCACAATTATCATAAAAGATAATTATAGAATAATTATCAGAAGAAAAGAAAGTTACAAATCTACCCCTCCGGTGAGCCTATAAATAAAGGTCCAGGGTGGGGGAAGGGAAGACCAGAAGACTATCAGAGAACGCCAAAACTCTGCAAGATTCTTCACTCAAGATCCAAAGCTCCAAATCATCTAAACCCTAAAGGAGAAGAACAACAAGTACATCATCTACGTGCCGTTCTTCACCAAAGTTTCAATCCAATTCAAGATCAAGCTCCAACAACCCTTGAATCCGGATCACCAAGGAGATCGAATTAAAAGAATTTATCTTTCTTTTGTAAAGATCTACAGAGAATTGTACTCATTTTTCTGAAATTAATAAAATTGATTATTTGTTAGTTCCTAGATTTTCGGACACGAAATTTGTGTGTATACATCCCCCCTCAAACTTAAGTAGGCGAAGAGAAAAACAACTTAATTTTGGAAACCAAATCATGAAAACGTCCTGACGGACGACCTTTGATAAAAATATCAACTGTCTCATCAGTAGAATTGACAGAGAAAAGGATTGTGTCATGAAGTACATACTAACGGACAAAATGATAATCAATTTCAATATATTTGGTACGTTCATGAAATACATCATTTTGAGCATTCTAAATGGCACTTTGATTATCACAATAGAGTATTGGAGTAGTAGAATATGAAATACCCATGTCCTCAAGTAACCACCGAAGCCAAAAAATTTCTTGAGTGGTATCAGCAAGAGCACGATATTTAGCCTTTGTATTGGAGTGTGAATTGATAGATTGCTTCTTGTTATGCCAAGAACTAAGAGAATCACCCAAGAAGAATCAATATCCGGTAGTAGAGGGACGATCACTGGGATCTCTAGTCTAGTCAGCATCAAAGTAGGCACGGAGAATAAAAGAAGAATGAGCGAAAAAGTGAAGCCCTTGAAACATAGTTCCTTTTATGTATCAAAGGATGCAAAGAACAGCATCATAATGGGTAGATCTTGGAGTTGATAGGAATTGACTGACAATGTGAATTGCATAAACAATGTCAGGGTGAGTAACTGTAAGATAGACAAGACTACCGACCAATTGCTGATATAATGTTGCATCACTAAAAATAGTACCATATAGAGGAGTGAGATGCATGTTAGTTTTCAGAGGAGTAGAAGATGGTTTACAATCAGTGAGAGCAACTCGAGCAAGAATGTCGAAGGCATACTTGGCTTGTGAGATATAATAACTACTTGAATCAGAATGAATCTCAAGACCCAAGAAATAGCTCAGGTGTCCAAGATCCTTCATTTCAAAATGGTGACTAAAAGATTGTTTAAGAGTAGAAATGTCATCAAGATCATCTCCGGTAATTATCATATCATCAACATAAAGAAGTAGAAGAGTAATCTATGACGCAGCCTTGCGAATGAATATGCGAGAATCATAAGTCTGGTGGTGACTGGCGACAATTCAAGTGGTGGTTGATTCATAATGAGGAGACAAATTGAATTGTGGTGTTGAGAAGCCAAAAGAGCCACTGGTTGAGGATTACGGAAGGAGTGAAGTACACCGCCTGTCACGGTGGTTCACGAAGATTCCTGGTGGTTTCTTGGTGGTTTTTGCGAAGGTTGGAGCCACCGGAGATGAAGAACTTGAGCAATGGCGGTTCTGGCAGTGGCTGGTTGTGAAGAGAAGAGATGAACAGTTGAATCAAGACTTCAACAATGGTTCATGAAAACAATGGTACGTGGTTCTGGTAGTAGAGCTTGAACAGTGGAGGTTCTGGCAATGGTTAGTTGTGAAAAGAAGAGATGAACAGTTGAACAAGAGATGAACAGTGGTGGTTCTGGCAGTGTTAGTCACAAAGATGAATAAGAGATGAATAGTTATTGAACAAGATGAATAGTGACTCTGATATCATGTTACGATTGAGAAAGAGAAGATAGAGAATGAATCTCTTGTATGTATGTACTCATCAACTATAATATATTTATCTATGGTACAAGGGTACAAGGTGACCAATATATAGGCAATAAAGAGAGCTAGTCAAGGAGCCATCGTGGAATAGAGAGAATCGTGAGAGAGATTATTGTGCACATGTTATATATGTTACATATGTTACTATACTAACAAATATAATTTGAGCTTACATGGAGCTTAACTTGAACAGTCCAAAGGAGATAGTTCAGAAGCATAGTTGGAAGTTCTGTGACTAATTTCGAGGTCTCTAATTCGACTGAAATCAAAAATAAATAAACAAATAAAATATACATATATGATGATATACAATATAAAGAGAGAGAGGAGGAACGTGAAGGACCTGCAAATGGTGTCGAGATCGAGCGACTCCGAGTAGGGAATGATTGTTTTCGACGGTTCTCCCATTTTCTCTCGACTTTCTCTCATTTTCTTTACTTTTCTTTTCTTTTCTTTCTCGATGCTCGCCATTCAGTGTAATGTCCCCCCCTTTGCAGCTTTGATGTATACTCCACTCGAATGCTTTTTTGGAGTTCAAAAAGAGAAACTAATTGGGTTCACTGCAGCCCAAATTATGTCGGCTTGTCTAGTGGGGTTAACTGTCGATCTAGAAAAGGCCTAACTCAACCGAAACCACTCCTAACCCTCAGCCTCCTGAAGAGGAGTAGAGGACAACCCTCTTAATCCAAAGACATTTTTATTACTTTTCTAACAAATTATGAACAACTGTTTAAAGTTTTGCTGTTTAAAAATTCAATTCAATACTTAATTTTAAATGGATTCTGAATACATAAATGCTATTTAAAATAGGATAAAAATTTAAGTGACATGACTTCACTTTATCACTAAATACTGAAAGCTTAAAATTAAATATAAATATATAAATTAAATACATATTTTTTAATTAGCACTTAAAAAATTCAACACTTATTAACATTTAGCTTTTAAAATTTTTAATACTTAATTTTCAGTTTTTTCAAACCATGGGGATTTGAATTTGTTACGAGGGAGAATATTTTAGAATATTTGCACGCCAGTAGTAACCTTTCTTGTTGCTTCAATTTCTGTCCATATTTGATTAGCATTGGTCCAGCTCATGCTTGGAGAATTGGAAAGAAGGAAAAATTAAAGTGTTATAATATCAATATGACAAAATATATGCTAATATTTTTTTGTTGGCACTTGTTAAATGACAAATTTTATAACTACTCTTGGTATAAATTATTAAAATACTTCTCTATTTTGTTCCTAATAATCGTGCTTTATTAAAACCTGCCATATTTTACTGAGTTAAAAATTTAGAATTTTTTTTTTTTTTTTTTTTACCTGTTTCACTGTTTTTATCTGTTGTTTAATACACCACTTTTAAATAGAAATAAATGCCCAAGTCTCTAAGGGCCCTATACAAATTAAAACATATGGAAAAAAAAAAAAAAGAGAACAAGATATCAAACATGGCAACAAGCTCTAGTTTGGCCACTTGTGTGAATGACCTTTAGGTAGTCAATATTAGTTCTTGAATTGCTATTGGTCATTATAAATAAGAGCGTGTTATACTTGCAATATCTATAATTGTACAGTTATTAAAGAAAGTTTTTATATATTTGGTATGAATTCACTGAACACCTTCCATGAAACACAATTTTATATATATATATATATATATATATATATATATATATATATTTATATATGTATGTATGTGTGAAAAAAAAACTATCCAGCTTATAATAGAAAAGAATTTAATAATGTTTAGAATTTTGTCATAGAGTCATGAATGTCAGTTTTAAATTATTATATTATCTTAGCTTGGCCTCAAAGAGAATACAATAATTGAAATAAGTAATTTATTAGTAATTTACTTTGATAGTCTAGTTGGGAATTCTTTTATTAGTAATTTATTAGTACATAAGTAGTTTACTTTGAGATTCTTGTTGAAAAATCTTTTATATGTTTCTTAATATCAAATAAGTCTATATTTTTTTTAACGATTGTAGAAAAATACTTTCGAAGAGAATTAAAATTGAAAACCTTTATAGAGAGAAATAATGACATTTAAAGCAATGTCGTTCTGACGTTAACTTTGAGGATCTTCCAACAGATGCAGGACTACAAACTCGAATGTTTGGAATAAAATCCTAATATCCGAAATCAAATTAATAGAGCATATCTTCAAAAGGGTCCTTGTCAGCCTAGGACTCATTTTTTCCCCTATAGGAGTTTCGGGGAAGGGTTACTATGTTTCAACCCTGCTTGGTTTAGTGATTATCTTAATTGGTTAAATATAGCGTAACCAAAGATGAGACATTTTGCTTATGTTGCTATCTTTTCAAGCTAAATATTGGAGAACAAACAGGGGGTGACTAATTTGTGGGTGAGGAGTTTTCAAATTGGAAGAAAAAAGAAAATTTTCAAATTCATGATGGAGGCTCCAACAGTGCCCACAACCAAGCTTGTAAATCATGTGAAGCTTTGATGAACCAAAAGCAACACATTCAAACAATTTTTTTCATTGAGTTCGACCAAGTTAGAAGTGAATATTCAACTCGTTTGAATGCATAAATTAAGAAAGGAAAAATTACACTGACCTCACCTGCAAATAGGCGAAATAACAATTACATTACTTTCATACTACTAGTATCTGGAGTAAGGTGTCTCAGTAAACAAACAAAGCCCAAGATTGTCTAATGGCAATTACATTGCTTTCATACTACTAGTATCTGGAGTAAGGTGTCTCAGTAAACAAACAAAGCCCAAGATTGTCTAATGGCAATTACATTGCTTTCATACTACTAGTATCTGGAGTAAGGTGTCTCAGTAAACAAACAAAGCCCAAGATTGTCTAATGGCAATTACATTCCTTTCATACTACTAGTATCTGGAATAAGGTGTCTTTCCACTTGCTGAAATGGATTCTAGGGGTAGAGTATAGTGAGTCATCCAAACAAGGACTATCATCTCTACAAAAGTATAGTGAGTCATCCAAACAAGGACTATCATCTCTACCAAATTCACTATGTTCGAATAATCACCATAGATTTATGTGTCAACACTCAATTTTTCTGTTACATGGTAATTAGGAAGAGTTAGGTATTCAAACTTAAGGAAAAACTCGAACTGATGTATGTGGCGACACTCAGCAATATACCTGCTCAGGTAATTAGCACAGCCAAGTAAACTTTTTTCTGGTTTAAATTTAACAATTAAAGTTGCTTCATATACTATGCGAATATCTGTGTTATGATCTTATTTCCATCAGACAAAACATGCCCAAAAGAATGTTTTTTAAGTTAGAACAGGTGATGGGACTCATTGAAATATTAAGATCTGAAGAAAATAAACGACGCATCTCCGGAGTTCTCAACTGAAATCAAAGTCCCAGAATGTTTTAAGTGTAAATGCAGTTACTTGCACACAATTGTTCATTGAAGATGTTCTGAGTCTTGTAGAACATATCCAATCACCAATGTCGGTTTCGTGCTGACTATGAGAAGTAACACTTGCATTTTTTGAGCAATCGTCAGTGCTTCCTTCACTGTCTATCCCTTCTCATAGTTCAGCAGCATGAAAGGCAAGTCTCAAAAGGAAATCTCTTCCACTACTTAAAGTCTCAAAAGGCAATCTCTTCCTCTCTATTCAGGACAGAGAAGCTATCAGTGTCCAAAACCAGGAGGAGATTTAAACAAGGGATTGTGGCAACACCCAATAGACGATACTAGCTCAGCTAACTCGTGTTGTGAAGTAAACTTGTCTCTATCCTATTTATAACAAAATGGAGTTACTTCAAATATGATATGAAACATAGTTGGATGATCTTATTTACACACAACATTACATAACAAAAGCTTGTCATAATGATTTATCTCAGAAACAGTAGGAACATTTATTGTAGAATTTAATCAGAAAAGCACAAAGAAAGATAATCTAAAACTAAAAAACAAGTCCAAGCATTTGTAATAGCAACTGCAGTTCCATGTGCATTATTTCCATTTCAAGTCTGATATCATTACTAAGCAAGTTCAAGCTAAAAATGGGTCCTAGGTGTCAACCAGGGTGTGTCATCCACATGATGATTTTCATCTCTTCCAAAATTAAGTATTTCTTCAGAACCTTCAGGCAGAACAGATCGAATGCTCACCGTGGGTTTCCTCGTTGGCAGAAGAGGGAGTGGTGCTTCACCTCTTAGAATCCTCGCTGCCTCCCTCACTGTTGGCCTCTTCTCATAGTTCGGATGCACACAAACAAGCCCCAACATGAGCAATCTCTCCATCTCCATCCTATTAAACCTCCCCTTCAATTTAGGATCAGCAGCCTCAATTAGTTTCCCCTTTTCCCATAAGTCCCACACCCAATCAGCAACCGGAGTTCCATAATCATCGACAGGCTTCCTCCCCGACGCCAACTCCAGCACCACCACGCCAAAGCTGTAAACATCTGTTTTCACCGTCGGAACACCCATATAGACATACTCAGGAGCAAGATATCCCATTGTTCCAGCTGGTAAAGTAGCATCTCTAGTACTTAGAGTACTATGTTCATAAACTTCTGCTAAACCAAAATCTCCAAGTTTGGCATTGAACTCAGCATCAAGCATTATATTGCAAGTCTTCACATCTCTATGAATTATCTGCCTCTCGCATTCTTCGTGCAGATATATAAGAGCAGAAGCAACCCCAAGAACTATGTTTATTCTCCTCTCCCATGTGAGGCTACCTCTGGCTCTGTTGCTCCTGTGGAGAATTTTGTCAAGGCTTCCATTAGGCATGTACTCGTAAACTAGGACTAACTCATTCCCCTCACAGCACCATCCTTGGAGCTGCACCAAGTTCTTGTGTCTTAAACAACCCACCATTGTTGCAAACTCATTGTTGAACGGATTGCGCAGAGAACTGATTCGATCAGGCTGACTGAATCTTTTAACCGCCACCGTTCCGCCAGAGGGAAGGGACCCTTCATAAACAGTCGCTGACGCTCCTTCACCAATGATTCTGTTGTGGTTAAAACCTCTTGTAGCTAATTTTATCTGAGTGAGTGACAATCTTTTGGGTACTTTGTTCCCCTGAAACCTACATATCTGGCCTTCATTGCATCTTCTGCTAACAAATCCCCTCTTCCTTATCATACAGAAACAGACTATAACAAGAACTGCAAATACAGAGACAACAAATGCAGCTAAACCCCCAAAGCCAAGAGCCAATTCGCGTACCCTTTTGTCCATATGATGGTAATTGGAGTGACTGTTCTCCTCAACACTCGAATCCTCAGGAGAGCAAATCAAACAGTCCCCTTCTTCAACAGTATCCATGGGAGTCAATGAAGGAAGAAACCCAAAAGTTTTGAATCGCCAACGATCAACAACATGAACTGCAGAGCCTCGTTTGTTGGAAGCAGAGAACCCAACATGCATGAACTCTTTGAATTGCTTGGACAGGTCAATTGGGACAACAAGCAGAGGACTAGAAGGCCTGACTTGAGAGTTTCCAATCCACACTCTGATCATCTTCTCTGGATCTCTATATTGAATCCAAGCTGTCATTTCCTTCCCACTTTTCAAATCAATCCCTCTTGAGAAGACATCAACAGAAGCAGATGACCTGACTGTGTTAATGTCGATACCAATATGGTTGGCATTGATATCACCAAGAGATGGATCAAAACTTGTATCGAATTCCACAGCGAAGAACGAATCTTGATCGTGTGAGGGCTGTTCTGGGAGACCCATGAACCCATCAGAGAGGCTGAAAGAACCCACATTGGATGTGATCAGAAAGGCAATGCCATCTCCGAAAGGACACAGAGGGGAGGAGATGATTGTGAAAGAAAAACGACAAGAGAAAGAAACTGTGGTGTTGGTTGAAGAATCAAGAAAGCGAATTGGGTCGACATAGAAAGCTCTTCCAATACCAGAAGAAGGAGAAGAAGATGAATATGAAGAAGGAGGAGGAGAGAGACAGTTGAGGTCTTCTGTGAGACTGATTGAATTGTTTATGAAATAAGCATCGCCGAACAGAGTGATATTGTGTGCGGGCAAGAAAGGGACAGAAGAAGATTGTGAAATGGAGTTGAAGAGGAGGAAGAAGAAGAAGAAGAGGACCCAGAACAGTTGAAGAGAAGATGAGTGCATAGTAGGAATCGAAGTAACGTGGTTTCGATTACTGGGTTTTGTGAGAAATGGCGATTTCGAAAGGATTTCTTGGAAGAAAGTTGGGGACAGTGACGAAGTAATGAGAGTTTCTTGGTCGTTCGATTGTTTGCTCATCGTTTGAGCGATTGATTTGAGATTGTTTGATAATATCTCTCTTACAGGATTTAGAACTTCTGCATTTACCAAGATCATGTGCACCTAGAGAAAGAGAGCAGAAACTTAGAAGGCGGCAATGGGGATAGAAATGATCGTCTGTAAACCGAAGCATTTAACCATCTTACATGGCAGCAGAATAATTTGACAGGTCAGCATAATGGACAATTGGGCCCACTAACTGATAGGCCTACCAAAGTCAAAGTACAGCTGATCATGTAAAGAATAACAATCAAAGTCCTAAAAAAAAATTAAAAATTAAAAATAAAAAGTTAAGACTTGAAAATAAAAAAGTACAGTGATGGTGCATCGAATTATTTCTCCTATTTCTTTTTTTTTTCCCTATATTTCCCCTATTTCACTCCCGCAATTTCTTTATTCGTCAAAATGTAACGGAATCAATATTTGGACTTGTGCAAAAAGGTTAAATTCATAAAACCCTCCTCTTTAATCAAAAAATTCTCATAAAACTCTCCTTACTAAAAAAATCAATCAATTTATTCCCTCCCGTTAGTTTTCCGTTGAAATTAACGAAGAAGTCGCACGTGTATCTCACATGAAATGTTAAGTGGTGTGTAAATAACTAAATTACTCTTGACATATCTGTTGAAATTAAAAAGACTAAAATACCCTCATAGTAAGAGAGGTTTTATGAGAATTTTTTATAGTAACAGAGGGTTTTATGAGAATTTTTTATAATAGAGGGGGGTTTTATGATTTTAACCCAATCAAAAAACCCCCCTCTACTTTCTAATTTTTTCAAATTGCCCCTTCGAAAAGAGTACATCTGTCAATTACAAATAACTTTTTTTTATGAATTTATTTTATTAAATAAAAGAAAGATATTTTGGTAATTTCGTTATCAAATTGACAGAGTCGTTTAATTTTGTTCTTATATGAGAGAAATTGACCGTAAATGGGAGTTTTTGAAAATTTAGAGAGTTTTATGAGAAATTTTGATAATAGAGGGGGGTTTTATGAATTTAACCCAGTGCAAAATATATATACTATATTTTGGAATCTCCTTGTTTTATTAATACACCTTTCTTTTGAACTGAAATGATATTAATATCTCTAACTCATATAAGAGACACATGTATTAGGAAAAAAAAAAAAAAAGATAATACTTGTCTCAAGTCATATACGTAAAAACTTAACGCGTGTTTAAAACTTAAAAGAAATAAAAATAATACGAATCTTTTTACGGATGATTTAAAATAAACATCGTTTTTCTCTCACCAAAAGAGCTCCGCTAATCTCTCTCCCTTCCCCAACAAATTTTCAATCTTTATTCTTGTGTTTTGCTACAACTCCATTCTCAAAACCTAACTTTTTACATCCTTCAGCCCAAACCCTAATATTTATCCTTAGCTCATATTTTGGTTGATCCAATCTTGTGGCTAAATGTTATTTTTCTTTTTGAGGAGTTGGAATTTTACTTTCAACCCGTGTTTTTTATCTACTTGCTCTTTTTTTTTCTATGTGAGAGTTTTGTTCAATCTTGTGGATGAACAAGATAATGAAAAAATGGTTCAACAGTGTGGAGGAGATACAAAACAAGCGTTTTACTCTGAGAATTGCACAAAAGAAGTGTGCACTATTGTCAATCTCTATTTTAAACTGCTCCAAAACAAGCGTTTTACTCTGAGAATTGCACATTTTAATTGGTATGACAATGGTTTCTAAAACGAAATAGATTTGATTAAATGGTACCTGATAGGCAAAGCAGATAACTTCAGTGGAAAATATAAACATGCACTGGGAAACACCATTAATCTAGTATGAAAATCAAATGGTTTATACCTGGAAACAATTTTGGGAACCTTTTCAGGTAAGTTATCTAATACTGTTTTAGAAACAAAAATAGCAAGAGCATAGAAAGAAAAATATTATGAGAAACACAGACTCTTCTTACAAGTGTTCCCTAGGTATCCAAAAAGTATTATAAAGAATTCAATAAAAGTATAAAAAAAAAAAGAAAAAAAAATTCAGAAAGCAACCCCATTTTCAGAGTTTTCAATACACTACCAGAACAATGCTGAGCAATTTTACCAAATGGTTCAAATTCAATCAAGGTTCTGTCTATCAGCAGAGAGGTGATGCAACATTTATACATCAAGCAACTCCAACTGAATTCTTTTCCTGACCATGCACTATAAAATCTCAAGGCCTGGTAGTGTTCATCAATTTTCTTCCATGCTCAGTATGGAATATTTCATATGTAGTCAACTTATCATTTAGAAATTTGAACATGAAGATCTTCATAGTACCAAAAACTCGGCCAGATCAAGGAGTCAGATCACCCCCCCAACACAACCCCCCCCCCCCCCCCCCCCCCCCCCCCCCCCCCCCCCCCTCTCAAGAAAATCACCAATGCTTTGCTGATTACAATACAACAAACAAGACAGAAAATTGATATCCTAGATGCAGTTTAGAGGGCAGTCGCAGAGGCTTAAAGAGTGCGCGTAAAAATTAATGTCAACAGCAACCTTACCATTTCATGTAGCTTCACCTTTCATTCTCCCTGAATTTAACAATGCATAACCATAATATCAACTCAATCTAAACTCTGTGCTTCCCCTTATAAATTTAAGTTGTGATCACCCAAATGTACTTTCATTCAGCTTCTCAAGCTTGCCAGTGTGTCGGCTGCTTACCTATTGTGTTTAAATCTCTAAAAGGATCAGATAAAATCCAATTTAAATTCCATTTTAGAAGACACACACCAGCACACACCTTTCTAGTTTAATGTTTGACAGCCAGCCAGGAACAAGTGTGTTGGACGCTTTAACCATTCAGCTATGGATGATTAGCGGGATTCTCGTACATAGTGAATAACCAAATTCCAATTGAAATAAAATCTCACCATGCACCGTGAGTTGGAAGCAGCTACGCCATCTCATTTAATTCTACATGTAAAAAATATATATATTATAAATTTAACAGTTACCAAACTGTCAATTTTGTTGGGCAACATCTTCACACAACCAAATCCATATCTATTTTAGTTGACCAGAACTCTTTTTAAGTGCGGCAGAGCCAGATCAGCAATTGTGCTTCATATGCTTCTAGCTTGACTCCTTTGAGTTAATTCACTCCAATAAAACTAGAGTATCATGATGTACTGATACAAAAAATAAAAGGTCAATAAATTGGCTGCTTCACACATTTAAAGAGATGCTTATATTATTCACTTTCTTTGTAACCCCAACAGGCAATATATGCAAAGCATCCAAACAAAAATCATACCCATTCTGTTCTTTTGCTTCAATCAGAATTCAGAATCATCAATCTTTGAAGAAAGACTGGTTCTGACAAGCAAACCATGAGACTTACTGCCGACAAAAAATTAGCGGATATCAGTGTTGAGGTTAAATTAATCAAAGAAAACAAAGAGATTACAAGTAATACCTGCATCAATCAATCTGTAAAAGGACAAATGAAAGAGAATAAACAACACATGAAATTGAATGTAAATACTTGCAAGCACTTTGAAATCATCCCAGTACCCTCGCGAGCGAATAAAAAGTGCAAAAATCACCGTTCAACGGTTTATATTCAAAGAAAAGAAAAACATAGCTAAGAATCTAAAATCCCATTCTCTTCTCAGCTTCTTGCCAAAGAGCAAAAAGTAAAAACAACCACCAATCCCAAGTTCGGAAAAGGCAATTTAGGGAGGTGTGGATATACCCCTGCAGGATATCTTGGAAGAATTTGAAGCTTGAGTGGCTGTTGTTCCAGTGCTGGATTCCTTGTTAGTGTGATAGCTTTGGTAATTGGTACTTGTTTTAGTTGGCTATATAGCTGTTGCTGTAGTGTTATGATCCTTCCATTTTTCATTTTAGTGTCAGGTTTTTGGAAATGGTTCTTTTTGCCTTTTTTCGTAATATAAGAGGGTATGCCCTCGCTGCTTGGTTAATAAAAAATTGCTTAGGAAAAAGAAGAAGAAAATTAGGGAGATGTGCAGGAGGTCAACCATCAGTTTCAAGGAAGCGAACACAGGTTTCATCAATATATCCTGTAATTTATAGTCCAGTACAGAAATGAAAGCTCATAAACTTGATTTGTTTTCTGCAATATTATCCAAAATATTCTGCAGGTCTCCTAACATATATTTCTGTGTGACTCTGTTATTTGCAGTATATGACAGTCAACAAAAAATATTGTAACATAACAATTCATTACTGGTTAGGACTGATGTGTCAGGATACTCTTGCAAGCATGTATTTTTAACTTATCATGGTGTCATCAGACATTAAAAATGATCTAGCAAAACAAGGGAATAAAACATCAGGTTCCTTCAAAAGGGATCTTCTTAATTTTATAATTCAATAGGTAGCATCCAGGTGAGCATAAAAATACTAACACAGTACATAATTAATAAATCATTTTTTAAATACAAATATAACATTTGCTTTTTCAAAGATGTAGTCAATTTAGCTGCAAATGGTGATACCTTAACATATTCATGGTGCAAATCCCACCATAGTTGACAGAACTACAAAGTAGGTGATATTCCAAAAAGAGTTTGATGGTGACAAATTCATTCAAGGGCCATATAACCCAGCACAATTTACTTCCTACATACATGTATTGACAGATAATTTAGGATTAATTTGTATGGTGTACTTGATTGTGTGTGATGGCCTAGCATCCAACCATCACCCAAAGATATCAAGGTAGAAACAAGAATTCACCATTTGTAGCACTGAGATGCTAATAAGTGAAAAGAGAGACCTGGTAAAGAAATTTGTTGCCTTGGTTGAAGAAATACTAAACCAAATATTCTATTTTTTTGTAACAGACCAATATAGAAACACATAGCAACTAAAATAAGGTCAAGAAAATTTCACCAAGTACGATGGTTTCACACTAGATGATTTTCCAGAAACACAAAATCAATGCATCAACCGCAACTAAGCAAAACAATGATCACTTTATTTCCACTGAAAATAACCATCAATGCAGAGTTACTTCCCCTCCACAGTTTGCACCTTCATTTCACAATGCAACTACATTTGGCTGATGCAAAGACAAATATGACTTTCAGAGGGACTCGTTGGATTAAAAGTTTGAAAATAGCTAAATCAAGATATTTGCCAAATTGAAATCGACCCAGAGTTGTTGCCATTTTGTTTCTGTCATGAAAGTCCAACGTGATCATTCTTTTTTTGGTGAAATTGTTCAGAAGTATTTGTGTATTGACAATGAAGACAATAAAAGAGGGAGGGGGGTTGGAAACATGGAAATAACCACCATCGAGAATGCTTAAATCAAACGTTTACAAAATGGAAGTGACTTCTCATAGCCTTCTTGTACCTAAAACATATTCTGAGCTACTTATGTGTGCTCTTTAGGGAAAAAACAGAAGGAAAAAAAGAAGAAGCAACAATTGGGGTTTTGAAAGGAATGAAGAATATCACCAAGAACAGATGGTATCCCATATAAAACCCCATTGTACCTGCTGAATCAAGTTGGAGCCTCAGCCATCTCATTGGACTCCTTGTGTTTGAGATACTGATGCAAAATTGAAAGCCTTGCCGTCTCAAATGCAAAATAACCCAATGCAGAAAAACACGCACTGTGAAGAACTCGAGGGCCCATTCCACTGGTCAATCCCACCCACCCCTCTTCCTTCAAAATCTGCTTCACAGTGGCCGAAACCCCACTATACATAGCCGCAGTGACCTTATTTACAGCCTCCCCATGAACCTGAGTCATCAATCTAGTCTTGACCACATCCAAAGGCGTTGTTAGAGAAGCCGAAATTGCACCGGCCAACGCCCCACAACACACGCTCTGTAACGGTTCCAAATTAGCCTTCTTTGTTTTACTTAATACTGCAGCTTTCAAGTACTCAAACGAGGAATAGCTCAACACTCCAGCAGGCAAATTCCTCAACAATGTTGCAGAGTAGCCTGCATACAGACCCAAAACACCATCTTTCTCTAGAATTCTCAACAAAACCTCCCAAGACCTCCCCTTCGCACCAGCCTGCATTCGCTGAGTGATCAATTCCTTCGGCACCATTATCGCGGACGACACAATATTGCCCATTGCACCAGCAGTGGGAGGGATCAGCAAAGGTGGATATTGAGGCAATTTCGCTAAAATCGACTTCCCAAACTCACACGTCCCGAAGTACACTGCAGAAGAAGCCGTAGACCCAACAATTACAGCCGAAACGCCGCTATAAAACCCAAGAATTCCCTTGCTCTGGAAGGTCTTGACAATGGCATCGAGCGTACCGCTATAAATTTCCGATGCGCCTCTGGTTTGGAGCTTTGTTTTGATGGTGTCGAGTGGGTGAAGACACACATAGGTGAACGCGCCCGCAATGCCACCGCCACCTGCGCCGATGAGAGCTCGTTCGAAGACGGAGAGGTTTTTGAGCAGAGAACCGGCTCTGGGATTGTCTCTGGTGGTGGGTGTTAGCCAATTCTGAGATGTGGGTTTTGATGGGTTTTCGATTTGGGTCTCTAAAGAAATGGAGGTTGAGGAGAATCTGACATTGGCCGATAGACTGAAGTGATATCTGCTGCTTTGCTCTGTTCTGTGAATGATTTGGTTAGGGTTTGAGGGGTGGAGATTAAGGGTGGATATGAGGGTGTTGAGATGGATAAAGCGGGTATTGAAATCGTCGAGTGTGTTGAGGTGATTGGGGTTAGAAGAGAGAAGGCCAATAGTTGTGGAAATTGGAGTATCCATCGCAAGTGCTCTGCTATTTCCGCACTGTTCTGAGTCTGCTCTTGTCAGTGCTCATGGGAGAGAGACCGGCTGGAGACGTGTATGGATACAGGGCGCAAGATTTGGGAGATAGAACGCAACTGGGTTGGGTCAGGTTTGACACGAAAGCCAATGATGATTTAATGTTTTTACACCTGAGCTGGAATCACAAGTGACTAATATTATAAGTTAATTATAATATATTATTATATATATATATATATATATATATATATTATTACATATAAGATTTTATTTAATATTTATTAGGGAGACCATATTTGCACTCTCATTTTTTACTAGTACACTCTACCAACTTTTTTTTCTTTTAAAGAAAATGACAGAAGGTTCCTAAACTAATTAATATACTATTCCTTATTTTATAATACCACAACTGCCTCTTATACTATAAAGTTAAACTCTTTTTACCTTTTTTAATTTTTTTATTATGTTTTTTTTGGGTCCTATCAAAAGAGAAATTTTTTTTATCATTTTTACTTTCTTTAGTACTTTTTTTTTTTAATCTTATCAAAAGAGATAACTTGTTCATAAATTCTTTTTTTTTTCTTCCTGTCAAAAGCATAATTTATTCAACAAAAATAACTTTTTTTTTAACTTCTTCCAATAAAGATAATTTATTCAACAGATATAATTTTTTTTTGAACCTATCAAAAGATATAATTTATTCAATAACAATAACTTTTTTTTAGGTACTCTTAATGTAAATAGTTTATTCAACAAGAATAAATTCTTAGATACTTTTTTTTGTCATGTCAAGAGAGAATTTATTCAACAAGTATAACTATTTTTTGAATACTTTTTAATTGTTAATTCTTGTCAAAAGAAATAATTTATTCAACAGCGATATATATTTTTTTTATCTCATGCCAAAAGATATAATTTCTTCAACATATATATATATATACAGAAATGATCTCTTGCTCACCGGTGTGCAAGAAATTCTTCCACACCATGTATGGTAACTATTGGATATGATTACAATGATTTTTGAAAGTTACCTTTTTTACACTTGGATCATATCCAACGGTTACCGTGCTTAGTATGTAAAAAATTTCTTGCTCACCGGTGAGCAAGAGATCACTACTCATATATATATATATATATATATATATATTGGTCTTATCAAAAGAATAATTTATTCAACAAAGATAACATTTTTTGGGTCATGTAAAAAGAGAGAATTTTTTTTTGAATTATTGTTTTTCGAGTACTATTTTTAGATCCAGTCAAAAGAGACCAAAAACATTAAAAATAGGAGACAAAGATGATGTCTGAAATCGTAGTTTAGTATTTTGAAAAAAGTTAATTATTCACATGTGAAATGAAGGTTAGAAGTGACATTTCTCCTTAGATGGGAGTGCAAAAGTAGAAAATGGGAGTGTGAATATCGTCTCCCTATTTATTATTATATAGGGTAAATATCACTGACATAGTGACACTCCTGAGATTTGATGTATTGACAAACGGTTACAACTTTGTGAATTTTTATCACAAACACTCCTGTCAGATTTTTCCTTTTTAATATGTGAAATATCCTGATTGCCCTTGATTATTTAAATATATTTTAATATAAAAATATTAGTATAAGAAAATGACCACAATGCCCTAAATTTAATTACTATTTTATTTTATGTTAATAATAATATTTATGAAAATAAATAAGTATATATATATATATATATATATATGAGAGGTAATATTCGCACTCTCCTTCTCTCCTATTGCACTCCACTTGCCTTTTTCTTTTAAAAGAAATGACAAAAAAGTCCATAAACTCATTAATGTATTATCTTTTATTTTATAATACCATAGCTACCATTTATCCTATAAATTTTAACTCTTTTTACTTTCTTTAGTACCTTTTTTTTGTTTTTTTTGAAGCAATGTCAAAAGATATAATTTATTCCGTAGAGATAAATTATTTTGGGTCCTTTTTTCGTGTACTATATTTTTTCCTCAAATGAGATTATTTATTCTACCTATGATAACTTTTTTTGGATCATGTCGAAATAAATAATTAAGTAACAAATTTTTGGGTCTTTTTTTTTCAGTTCTTGTCAAAAGAGATCTTTTTATTCAACATAGATAACTTTTTTTTTAATCCGGTAAAAATAGATAATTTATTTAGCATAAATAATTTTTTTTTCCATGTCAAAAGAGAACATATTTAGAAGAGATCACTTTTTTTTTTTAGATTCTCTCAAAATAAACCTAAAATATTAAATATGAAAAACAAAAGAGGGGATATCTTAGAGGGTAGTTGCGTAACTTGATAAAAATAATAATCATTCCCTTGTAAAATTAGGATTATAGTGTCATTTCATTTAAAATGAGAGTGCAAATGTATAAAAGGGGAGTGCGAATATCACCTCTCATATTTATAGTGTATATATATAGATGAATAGAGAAAAAGAAAGAAATTTAATTATTTTATTTTTGTTAACATTATTATTTATGAAAAAATTAATTATATATATAGGTTATATATATTATGCTATATTGTATATATATATATAGATAGAGAAAAAGAAAGAGAAATTCAATTACTTTTTTATTTTATGTTAACATTATTATTTATGAAAATAAATAATTATATATAGATTACATATATATATATATATATATATATAGGTATATTCAAAGTGGTATTTTGGTCCATTAGACAGGGTTAGTATTCAAATGAGTTAGGTCATAAGTCAAAAGATAGCATGGTCATTTGACCATCAAAAAGTGATTTGATACAGTATACTTTTGACAGGAGGGGTGTATGTGATATACGGCACAAACCACAGAAGGTGTTAATGACAAAAATTTACAAAGTTGTAGTCATATGTCAATATATCAAATCCGAGGAGGTGTCAGTGATATTTACACTATCATATGTTATATGCTAAACATATTATCATGTACATGGACTAGTTATCGAATAACTTTCTTACATGATTGTTCACTAATGTTATACATAATGCATATGAAATACCCCCCACAAAATTTCGCGCATGAGGTGGCCAGTCTCATACACAAAACCTAAGGGATACTAACAACTGATAGCAATAAGCATAGAGCACAAAAGACATAATTAAATAATTTCTAAAAGCAGAATAGAAAGTTTCTTTGAATTAAAATAACATTGAATAAATGAGTACATGTCTGATAATATAATTTGGAAGTCTCGTAACCCAAGGACCCCTTAACCAGAAAGAACAAAAGTTTGCAACCCTAAATTAAAATCAATAACCAAAATCTCTATAAAGTTCGTGGTTTGAATTCTTGAATACGAAGATAAATTCCTACCCTAAGACTGATAAGAAGAGATGTCTGCCACAATCAACCCTAAAACTTTATTCTCATGGTGGAACCTGTTTGAGACCTGAAATATCAACAAAGTGGGTAAAACGAGCAAGTCCTATCTATTACATCTCAATCAAAGAACCAATAAACATACTCACAGTATGAGGGTCACAAGAGGAATATATAGATATAACATACAAGTCCGTCCTTAACCAGTTCATGTTTTCAAAACAACAGTCATCTTTTATAATGTTCAATCAAAACCCTTATCATGCAAAAGTGAACATATTCTTTAAGTTCAAAATAAATAAAACATAAACATGTATAATATCAAATTTAAGCAATCCTGACATGCTACCATTTTTATCCTTTGATACCTTAATATGTATAGGTATAGACATACTGGTCATTCCCTATCTAGTTCATGTTTTCAGAAATAAAATTATCTTATACATTGTCCCAACAAACCCTTATCATTCAACAACGAACACATTCTTTAAGTCCAAAATAAATAAACATATGCATGCATTTTATTAAATCTAGGCAATCCTGACATGCCCTGGCAATCCTTATATGTCTCCTTTAATTTTAGATACCTGAATAGGTATTTGCAATCCTGACATGTCTTGGCAATCCTGACATACCAAATATAATGTATAAATACCTTATTAGGTATTGGCGATCCTGACACGCCTTGGCAATCCTGACATGCCAAATATAATGTATAAATACCTTATTAGGTATTGGCGATCCTGACACGCCTTGGCAATCCTGACATGCCAAATATAATGTATAGATACCTTATTAGGTATTAGCGATCTTGACACGCCTTGAAAATCCTGACATGCCAAATATAATGTATAGGATACCTTATTACATGAATAAAAAAAAGGTGCACAATTATTAAAAACGCACAAGACATAAGGATTTAAATTATCGGGTATCCAATCATCACAAAGAGATAACTCATTCACAAATAAACTACAACATGTGTATCATGAATAATTATAACTTCAAGAAGAAAATAATTAAGGCAATAAAATAACACAACCATCCATTATAGGATCAAATACCCAACCAAGCCTCCCATGCACTCAAATCTTCGACGGAGTCTAAACCTAACTCTAATCTAGGTTTCCGGGCCTATTCTATTTCTAAGAACCCTATTTAATCATTTTGAAAATTTTTGGAGTTTTTGAAAATTTAAAAAAATACTTTTCCAGCAAAAGAAAATAAACATTGTTTTGAGGCATACTTTAAAATCAATAAAACCACAAGAGAAACTTATTTTCACCTAAAATTTAAAACCCAGGTGTATTTCATTCCTATGAAGTCAGCTGAATTTTCTAGAATTTTCTAAAAGTTTAAAATATTTTCTAAAATCAAAAGAGGTGAAAAACCCAATTTTTAGATAATTTAAAATCAATTCAACTACAAGAGGAGCTTATTTAGATATAAAAATTTAAACTCAAGATCATTTAACATCCAGTAAGTTACAGTAAAAGTTTGAAATTTTTTGGAATTATAAAAGTATTTTCTAAAATAAAAGAAGTTGAAAATTCCAATTTTTAGACACTTTAAAAATCAATTACACTACAAGGGGAGCTTATTTCACAATGAAAATTTAAACTCAAGATCATTTAATATCTAGGAAGTTACAGTAAAAATTTGGAAAGTTTTGGAATTATAAAAGTATTTTCTAGAATAAAAGAATGTGAAAAACTAAATTTTAGACACTTTAAAAATCAATTGCACTACAAAAGGAGCTTATTTCGACATGAAAATTTAAACTCAAGTTCATTTAACATCTAAAAAGTTACAGTAAAAATTTGGAAATTTTATGAAATATTTAAGTATTTTTAAAAAATATTTGTTTTGAAATTTCAACCCCCAACCTACGTGCACTGTTCATGCGTGCAGGCAACCCCTTTTCGATCACTTCCCGGCCTCTGTTGGACCCAAATTTTATACTGATCTTCTTATTTCATTGTAAGCTATCTATTGGTACCAAAAGCCCCATAAAAAACACCCCGAAACAAAAACCCCAAAATCACAACTTCTAGGTTCTTCAACAAATTTTTTTTAAAAAAAATAAATTTAAATTCCTCCATGATCCATTCCCAAATGTTCAAGGGTAAATTTAATCCACCAAGAACCACTCAACAAACCCCAAATTGCTATAATAAACATCCACAAATTTAAACTTAACATATCATTATATTCATCGTATACATGTATGCATGTATCTATATGTGTGGAAACAAATAATCAACACCAATTCTCAATTGCCAATTTAATTTTTCAAATATCATAATTCACAGAAAAAAATCAGATTTATAAAAATCAATTTTATACCAAAATAAAAGATTTAAAAACAATGCAACAAACAATTTATACATTACAGGATTTAGTCTATGTATACAGATTCAAATGGGAAGAAAATAGTCGAACTTGCCTCTTCAATGATTCTAAACTCGTCCACTCGATCGCCCTTTCTCTCCCTTCTCTCTTTCATCAACCATTTTGATTTCTGTGCGTAAAACTAACAGCAAAAACCCTAGCCCCCCTCTTTTCTTTTCTTTTTTTTTCCCTTTTTTAGAAAACTAAATAACTCCAAAAAAATAAAAAAATTATAAACATAAACCCTAGCCCATTACAAATAAGTACATCTAGCCCAACCATTCTAACCCAACTTAACCCAAATTCCTCCCTAATCCAATCCAAAATTAATATAAAGAAAACACAAAGACTCAGTCCAAATAAAATAAAAATAAAGTAAATTACACCACAATATTTAAAGCACTCAAAGAATTTAAACCAATCATTAAAGCAATTCAATTTAACTAATAAAAGAAATAAAGCATTTAAATTAAAATTAAAAGACCTCAAAAATTACGGGGTATTACATTCTTCTCCCCTAAAAAGAGGAATTTTGTCCTCGAAAATCACCCTAATACCTGAAATAAAAAGCTCTGGATATTTTGCCTTTATGTTACCCTCCCTTTCTCAAGTGGACTCTGCCTCACTATAGTGGCTCCACTGAACACGAACTAACGAAATGGTCTTAGAAAGAAGAATCTAGTCCCTACGATCAAGAATACTATGGTGGCTCCACATATGTTGCATCTGGCTGCAACTCAATCTCTCCAACCACAATATGCTGGTAAGTATCATTATCTTTAAGGAATTTCTGCAGCATAGAGACATGAAAGACATTGTGCACCCTGTGCATCGTGTTTGGTAACGCCAGTCAATATGCTATCACCCCAACCCTGTCGGTAATCATAAAAAAAACTTATAAAATGAGGTGCCAACTTCCCTTTTCTCCCAAATCGCATCACTCCCTTCATGGGAGCAACTTTGAGTAAAATTTGATCCTCACCTTGAACTCTAATGCTCGAGTTCTTCGTCATCATAACTCTTCTGTCTACTCTGTGCAGCCCTCATACGGTCTCTAATAAGAGCAACTTTCTCAAAGGCGTCCTTAATGAATTCAGGACCCAATAATCTGTTCTCTCCAACTTCTAACCAACAAATCGGCAGTCTACATGGACATCCGTACAAAGCCTCAAATGGTGTCATACCAATAGTCTTTTGATAGCTATTGTTATAGGCAAACTCAACTAGCGGCAAGTAACTCTCCCAATTACCTCTGAAGTCGAGTACACATGCTCGTAACATATCCTCCAAAATCAGATTAACCCTCTCAGTATGACCATCGGTCTAAGGGTGATAGGCTGTACTGAGGTGCAGAGCTGTACACATTGCTTGTTGAAAGCTCTCCCAGAACCCTGAAACAAAACTCGGATCTCTATCCGATATAATGGAAAAGGGCACACCATGAAACTTCACTATCTCTGCAATGTAAAGCTTCGCGTATTGCTCTGAGGTGTAACCCGAACGAACTGGCAAAAAATGTGCTAATTTCGTCAACCTGTCCACTATCACCCAAATAGCATCTTGGTTTCGCTATGAGGTGGGAAGTCCCACAATGAAATCCATAGAGATGTTCTCCCACTTCCACTTCGGTATAGATAGTGGTTGCAAAGACCCTTGCGATCTCTGGCAATCAATCTTGATTATTTGACAAGTGCTGCACTTAGAGATAAATACAGCTATGTCCCTCTTCATACCTGCCCACCAAAATTGCCGTTTCATGTCTTGATACATTTTATCCCCTACCGGGTGTACCAAAAATTGAGAACTATGAGCCTCACCCATCATAAAATTTTGCACATAAGGTGGCCAGTCTCATACACAAAACCTGAGGAATATTAGCAACTGATACCAACAAGCATAGAATACAAAAGACACACTAAAATAAATTCTAAAAACTGAACAAAAAATTTCACTGAATTGAAATAACATTAGATAAATGAGTACGTGTCTGATAATACAATTTGAAAGTCCCGTACCCCAAGGACCCCTTAACCAGAAAGAACAAAAGTTTGCAACCCTAAATTAAAACTAATAACCAAAGTCTCCATAAAGTTCATGGTTTGAATTCTTGAAGACGAAGATAAATTCCTACCCGGAGACTGATGAGAAGAGATGTCTGTCACAACCAACCCTAAAACTTTATCCTCGCAGTGGAACCTGTCTGGAACCTGAAATATCAATAAAGTGGGTTAAACTCATGAGCAAGTCCTATCTACTACATCCCAATCAGAGAACCAATATACACACCCTCAGTGTGAGGGATACAAGAGAAATATATAGATATAAGATACAAGTCCTTCCTTAACCAATTCATGTTTTCAAAACAACCGCCATCCCTTATAATGTTCTATCAAAACCCTTATCATGCAAAAGTGAACATATTCTTTAAGTTCAAAAGAAATAAAATATAAACATGTAATATATCAAGTTTAAGCAATCCTGACATACCACCATTTTTATCCTTTGATACCTTACTAGGTATAGATATAAACATACTGGTCATTCCTTATCTAGTTCATGTTTTCATAAATAAAAATCATCTTATACATTGTCCCAACAAACCCTTATCATTTAACAATGAACACATTCTTTAAGTTCAAAATAAAGAAACATATGCATGAGTTTTATTAAATCTAGGCAATCCTAACATGCCAAATATAATGTAAAGATACCTTATTAGGTATTGGCGATCCTAATACGCCTGACGATCTTGACACGTCTGGCAATCCTGACATGCCACATATAATGTATAGATACCTTATTTGGTATTGACGATCCTGACACGCCTGGCAATCCTAACATGCCAAATATGACGTATAGATACCTTATTAGGTATTGGCGATCCTGACATGCCTGGGCAATCCTTACGTGCCACCCAAACCAACTTATAACATTAATAAGAAAATGTGCACAATTATTGAAAATGCACAAGATATAAGGATTTAAATTGTCGGATATCCGATCATCACAAAGAGATAACTCGTTCACAAAATAAATTATACCAAATGTATCATGGATAAATATAACTTCAACGAGAGAATAGTTAAAATAAAATAAAATAACACAAACATCCATTATAGGAGGAAATACACAACCAAGCCCCCAATGTATCCAAATCTTCTAGGGAGTCTAAACCTAACTCTAATCTAGGTTTCTGGGCCTATTCTACTTCTAAGAACCCTATTTAATCATTTTGGAATTTTTTGGAATTTGCGGGAATTTTTAAAATATTTTTCCAGTAAAAAGAAAATAAAACGTAGTTTGAGGCATACTTTTACAACCGATACAACCACAAAGGAAACTCATTTTCGCTTGAAATTTAAAACCCAGATGTAATTCATCCCTATAAAGTTACCTAAATTTTTCTAGAATTTTTTAGAATTTTAAAATATTTTCTAAAATCAAAGGAGGTGAAAAACCCAATTTTTAGACACTTTAAAAATCAATTCCACTACAAAGGGAGCTTATTTCGACATGAAAATTTAAACTCAAGATCATTTAACATCTAGGAAGTTACAGTAAAAAGTTTAGAATTTTTGGAAGCATTTAGGTATTTTTAAAAAAAATGATTTTTCAAATTTTCAACCCCCAGCCTGCGCACACTGTTCATGCGCACAGTCAACCCATTTTCAGCCACTTTCTAACCACTTTTCGGCCTCCGTTCAACCCAAATTTTATATTGATCTTCTCCTCTCGTTGTAAGCTACCTATTGGTACCAAAAGCCCCATAAAAAATGTCCCAAAACGAAAACCCCCAAATCACAACTTCTAAGGTTCTTCAACAAATTTTAAAAAATTTAAATTTAAATGCCTCCATGATCCATTCCCAAATGTTGAAGGAAAATTTAATCCAACAAGATCCACTCAACAAACCACAAATTGTTACAATAAATGTCTACAAATTTAAACATAACATATCATTATATTCATCATATACATGTATACATGTATCTATATGTGTGTAAATAAATAATCAACACCAATCGTCAATTGCAAATTTAATTTCACAAACATCATAATCCACAGAAAAAAAATCAAATTTATAAAAATCAATTTTATACCAAAATGAAAGATTAAAAAAAATGCAACAAACAATTTACACATTACATGATTTAGTTTATGTATACAGATTCAAAGGGGAAGAGAAGAATCGAACTTGCCTCTTCGATGATTCAAAACCCGTCCACACAATCACTCCTTCTCTTCGTCCTCTCTTTCGTCTACACTCTGAGTTTCTGTGGATCAGCTAACGGTAGAAATCCTAATCCCTCTTTTCTTTTCTTTTATAATTTTTTTTTAGAAAACTAATTAAGACTAAATAAAATTAAAAGGGAAAATTAATAAAACAAACTCTAGCCCATCAAAAATAAGTACACCTAGCCCAACCATTCCAGCCCAACTCAACCCAGATTCCTCCCTGATCCAATCCAAAATTAAAAATAAAGAAAAATACCAAGACCCAGTCCAAATAAAATAAAAATAAAGTAAACTACACCACAATATTTAAAGCACTAAAAGAATTTAAACCAACCATTAAAGCAATTCCAAATAAAATAAAATGAAATAAAATAAAAAAATAAATTAAACTACACCACAATATTTAAAGCACTCAAAGAATTTAAACCAACCATTAAAGCAATTCAATTTAACTAATAAAAGAAATAAAGCATTTAAATTAAAATTAAAAGACCTCCAAAATTACAGGGTATTACATTCTTCCTCCCTAAAAAGAGAAATTTTGTCCTTGGAATTCACTTCATACCTAAAATAAAAGCTCTGAATACTTTGCCTTTATTTCATCCTCCCTTTCCCAAGTGGACTCCACTTACTTGTGGTGACTACATTGAACCCGAATTAAAGGAATAGTCGTAGAATGAGGGACCTGATTCCTATGGTCACAAATACAATAAAGTTACTCTACATATGGTGCAACTAGTCGCAACTCAATCTCCCCAATCTCAATGTGCTGATTAATAGCATCATCAGTAAGAAATTTTCATAACATAGACACATAAAAGATATTCCTGTGCATTGTGTTTGGTAATGTCACTCTATACGTTACTGCTTCGATCCTATCAGTAATCTTGAAAGGACTCACAAAACAAGGTGACAACCTCCCATTTTTCCCAATCGCATTACTCCCTTCATGGGAGAAACTTTGAGTAAACCTAATCCCCCCCAACTTGAATTCTAATGCTTAAGTTTTTTTATCAGCATAAATTTTTTGTCTACTCTGAGCAGTCTGCACACGGTCCCTAATAGTAGTGACTTTCTCGGATGTGTCTTTAATGAATTCAGGACCCAAGTATCTATTATCTCTAACATCCAACCAACATACAGGCAACCTACATAGGCGCCCATACAGAGCTTCGAATGTTGTCATACCAATAGTTTTTTTAATAACTATTGTTATAGGCAAACTCAACTAGCAGCAACTAATTCTCTCTATTACCCTTGAAGTCGAGTACACATGCTCGCAACATACCCTCCAAGGTCTGATTAACCCTCTCAGTCTGACCATCAGTTTGAGGGTGATAGGCTGTATTGAGGTACAAAACTATACCCATTGCCTACTGAAAGCTTTCCCAAATCCCTGAAAAAAAATTCGAATCTCTATCCGATATAATAGACAAAGGCATACCATAAAGCTTCACTATCTCTGCAATGTAAAGCTTTGTATATTGCTCTGAGGTGTAACTCAAGCGTACAGGCAAGAATGTGCTGATTTCATCAGCCTGTCCACTATCACCCAAATAACATTATGGTTTCGCTATGAGGTGGGAAGTCCCAAAATGAAATTCATAGAGATGCTCTCCCACTTCCATTCCAGTATAGGCAGTGGTTGCAAAGACCCCGGCGGTCTCTGGTGATCAATCTTGATCATCTGACAAGTGCTGCACTTAGAGACAAATATAGCTATGTCCCTCTTCATGCCTGCCCACCTAAACTGTCATTTCATGTCTTGGTACATCTTATCCCCTCCGGGGTGTACCAAAAACTGAGAAATGTAGGCCTCACTCATCATGCCCTCTTCCATCTGTACCCACTGTATAAAACGGTACCTCTCCAAATTTTAACTCGGTCACCGTCTCTATGCACTGCGGGTCAGTAAGATGTTCTGTAACTACCCTTCGTATGATCGTATGTGTAACCACCACACATGTTACAAAGGCATCAACTAAGGCATCAACACTGCTCAAGTCATTCCACTCTGCTTCGAATAGGGCAGATAGACTAGATAGGGTCGGCAACTAAGCGTATCAACTACTACATTCACTTTCCTTGAGAGGTACTGGATGGAAAAAATGAAAGTCTTTCACAAATTCCAATCACCAGCATTGTCTCATATTCAGCTCATTCTATGAGAATAGATGCTGAAAACTTTTATGGTCGCTGAAAAATCTGAAGGTCTCACCCAAGAGGTAATTTACTTTATTTTTATTTTATTTCATTTTATTTTATTTTGACCGGGTCTTTGTGTTTTCTTTATTTTAATTTTGGATTAGGCTAGGGAGGAATCTGGGTTGAGTCAGGCAAGAATGGTTGGGCTAGGTGTACTTATTTTGATGGGCTAGGGTTTGTTTTAATAATTTTTCTTTTAATTTTATTTAGTCTTAATTAGTTTTCTAAAAATAATAATAATAATAAAAGAAAAGAAATGAGGGGATTAGGGTTTCTACCGTTAGCTTATGCACAGAAACTCAGAGTGTAGATGAAAGAGAGGACGGAGAGAATGAGCGATCGTGTGGACGGGTTTTGAATCATCGAAGAGGCAAGTTCGACTCTTCTATTCTCCTTTGAATCTGTATACATAGACTAAATTCTGTAATGTGTAAATTGTTTGTTGCATTTTTTTTAATCTTTCATTTTGGTATAAAATTGATTTTTATAAATCTAATTTTTTTTTCTGTGGATTATGATGTTTGTGAAATTAAATTGGCAATTGAGAATTGGTGTTGATTATTTATTTACACACATATAGATACATCCATTCATGTATACGATGAATATAATGATATGTTAAGTTTAAATTTGTGGACATTTATTGTAGCAATTTTGGGTTTGTTAAGTGGTTCTTGCTGGATTAAATTTACCCTTGAACATTTGGGAATGGATCATAGAGGAATTTAAATTTAAGTTTTTAAAAAATTTGTTGAAGAACCCTAGAAGTTGTGATTTGGGGGTTTTCGTTTTGGGGCGTTTTTGATGGGGCTTTGATACCAAATGAAATACCCCACAAAATTTCGCGCACGAGGTGGCCAGTCTCATACATAAAACCTGAGAGATACTAACAACTGATAGCAACAAGCATAGAGGACAAAAGACAATGAAATAAAATCTAAAAGTAGAATAGAAAGTTCCTCTGAATAAAAAAAATTAAATAAATGAGTACGTGTCTGGTAATACAATTTGGAAGTCCCGTAACCCAAGGACCCTTAACCAGAAAGAACAAAAGTTTGCAACCCTAAATTAACACCAATAACCAAAGTCTCCATAAAGATTATGATTTGAATTCTTGAAGACGAAGATAAATTTCTACCTTGAGACTGATGAGAAAAGATGTTTTCCACAATCAACCCTAGAACTCTATCCTCGCGATGGAACCTATCTAGGACCTGAAATATCAACAAAGTGGGTTAAATCCACGAGCAAGTCCTATCTACTACATCCCAATCAGAGAACCAATATACATACCCTCATTGTGAGGGACACAAGAGATAAATATAAGTGTAAACATATAGGTCATTCCTTATTCAGTTCATATTTTCAAAAATAAAAATCATCTTATACATTATCCTAACAAACCCTTATTATTCAACAATGAACACATTCTTTAAGTTCAAAATAAAGAAACATATGCATGCATTTTATTAAATCTAGGCAATCCTGACATGCCAAATATAATGTAAAGATACCTTATTAGGTATTGGCGATCCTGACATGCCTAGCAATCCTGACGTGCCAAATATAATGTATAAATATCTTATTAGGTATTGGCGATCCTGACACGCTTGGCAATCCTGACATACCACATATAATATATAGATACCTTATTAGGTATTGGCGATCCTGACACGCCTGGCAATCCTAACATGCCAAATATAATGTATAGATACCTTATTAGGTATTGGCGATCCTGATATGCCTTGACAATTCTGACATGCCAAATATAATGTATCGGATACCTTATTACATGAATAAGAAAAAGGTGCACAATTATTGAAAATGCATAAGACATAAGGATTAAAATTATCGGGTCTCCAATCATCACAAAGAGATAAATCATTCACAAATAAACTACACCATGTGTATCATGGATAATTATAACTTCAAGAAGAAAATAATTAAGATAATAAAATAACACGACCATCCATTATAGGATCAAATACCTAACCAAGCCTCCCATACACTCAAATCTTCGAGGGAGTCTAAACCTAACTCTAATCTAGGTTTCTGGGCCTATTCTGCTTCTAAGAACCCTTTTTAAACATTCTGAAATTTTTGATAATTTTAAAAAAAAAAATTCTAGTAAAAAGAAAATAACACATAATTTGAGGCATACTTTTACAACCGTTACAACCAAAAGGGAAACTCATTTTCACTTGAAATTTAAAAACCATTTGTATTTAATCCCTATAAAGTTACCTGAATGTTTTTAGAATTTTCTGAAATTTTAAAATATTTTCTAAAATAAAATAAGGTGAAAAACCTACTTTTTAGACACTTTAAAAATCAAATAAACTACAAGGGGACATCATTTCAATATGAAAACTTAAACCCAATTTTATTTAACATCCAAGAAGTTACAATAAAAATTTAGGAATTATAAAAGTATTTTCTAAAATAAAAGAAGGTGAAAAACCCAATTTTTAGACACTTTAAAAATCAATTGCACTACAAGGGAAGCTCATTTCAAGATGAAACTTTAAACCTAAGTTCATTTAACCTCCAAAAAGTTACAGTAAAAAGTTGGAAAGTTTTAGAAATTGTTAAGTATTTTTCTAAAATAAAACAAAGTGAAAACCCATTTAGACACTTTAAAAATCAATTTAAAAACAAAGGAAAATCTTCTCTATGTGAAATTTAAAACCCAAGCTCCTTAAACCCCCAGGAAGTTGAAATAAAATTTTGGGAATTTTTTGAATTATAAAAGTATTTTCTAAAATAAAAGATGGTGAAAACCCAATTTTTAAACACTTTAAAAATCAATTGCACTACAAGGGTAGCTCATTTCGACATGAAAATTTATACCCAAGTTCCTTTAACCTCTAGGAAGTTACAATAAAAATTTGGGAATTTTATGAAATATTTAAGTATTTTTAAAAAAAAAATTTCGAAGGTTTAGATACATTGGAGGTTTGGTTAGGTATTTTATCCTATAATGGATGCTTGTGTTATTTTTATTGTCTTAACTATTTTCTTCTTGAAGTTATAATTATCCACGATACACTTGGTATAGTTTATTTGTGAACGAGTTATCTCTTTGTGATGATCAGATATCCGACAATTTAAATCCTTATGTCATGTGCATTTTCAATAATTGTGCACCTTTTCTTATTCATGTTGTAACTTAGTTTAGGAGGCATGTAAGGATTACCTAGGTGTGTCAGGATTGCCAATACCTAATAAGGTATCTATACATCATATTTGGCATGTCAAGATTGCCAAGTGTGTCAGGACCGCCAATACCTAATAAGGTATCTATACATCATATTTGGCATGTCAGGATTACCAGGCGCGTTAGGATCGCCAATACCTAATAAGGTATCTATACATCATATTTGGTATGTCAGTATTGCTAGGCGTGTCAGGATCGTCAATACCTAATAAGGTATCTATACATTATATTTGGCATGTCAGGATTGTCAGGCGTGTCAGGATCGCCAATACCTAATAAGGTATCTATACATCATATTTGGCATGTCAGGATTGTCTAAATTTAATAAAATGCATGCATATGTTTCTTTATTTTGAACTTAAAGAATATGTTTATTGTTGAATGATAAAGGTTTGTTGGGATAATGTATTAGATGATTTTTATCTTTGAAAAAATGAACTGAATAAGGAATGACCTGTATGTTTACACCTATATTTTATCTCTTGTGTCCCTCACAATGAGGGAATGTATATTGGTTCTCTGATTGGGATGTAGTAGATAGGACTTGCTTGTGGGTTTAACCCACTTTGTTGATATTTTAGGTCTCCGACACGTTCTACTATGAGGATAGAGTTTTAGGGTTGGTTATCACAGACATCTCTTCTCATCAATCTCAAGGAAGGAATTTATCTTCGTTTTCAAAAATTCAAACCATGAACTTTATGGAGATTTTGGTTATTGGTTTTAATTTAGGGTTGCAAACTTTTGTTCTTTCTGTTAAAGGGTTTTTGGGTTATGGGACTTCAGAATTCTATTACCAGACACGTATTCATTTAATTAACTTTATTTTAATTCAGAGGAACTTTCTATTCAGCTTTTAGATTTTATTTCATTCTGTCTTTTGTCCTCTATCCTTGTTGCTATCCGTTGTTAGTATCCCTTAGGTTTTATGTATGAGGTGGCTAGTCTCATACACAAAACTTGAGGAATATTAGCAACTGATAGCAAAAAGCATAGAATATAAAAGACATACTAAAATAAATTTTAAAAGCTGAACAGAAAATCTCACTGAATTGAAATAACATTAAATAAATGAATACATGTCTGGTAATACAATTTGGAAGTCCCATAACCCAAGGACCTCTTAACCAGAAAGACCAAAAGTTTGCAACCCTAAATTAAAACTAATAACCAAAGTCTTCATAAAGTTCATGGTTTAAATTCTTGAAGACGAAGATAAATTCCTACCATGAGACTGATGAGAAGAGATGTCTGTCACAACCAACCCTAAAACTTTATCCTCGCAGTAGAACCTGTCTGGGACCTAAAATATCAATAAAGTGGGTTAAACCCATGAGCAAGTCCTATCTACTACATCCCAATCAAAGAACCAATATACACACCCTCGATGTGAGGGATGCAAGAGAAATATATAAATATAAGATACAAGTCATTCCTTAACCAATTCATGTTTTCAAAACAACCACCATCCCTTACAATGTTCCATCAAAACCCTTATCATGCAAAAGTGAAAACATTCTTAAAGTTCAAAAGAAATAAAACATAAGCATGTAATATATCAAGTTTAAACAATCCTGACATGCCACCATTTTTATCCTTTGATACCTTACTAGGTATAGATATAAACATACTGGTCATTCTTTATCTAGTTCATGTTTTCAGAAATAAAAATCATCTTATACATTGTCCCAACAAACCCTTATCATTCAACAATGAACACATTCTTCAAGCTCAAAATAAAAAAACATATGCATGCATTTTATTAAATCTAGGCAATCTTGACATGCCCCGGCAATCCTTACATGCCTCCTTTAATTTTAGATACCTTAATAGGTACTGGCAATCCTGACATGCCTTGGCAATTCTGACATACCAAATATAATGTACAGATACCTTATTAGGTATTGGCAATCCTGACACGCCTTGGCAATCTTGACATGCTAAATATAATGTATAGATACCTTATTAGGTATTGGCGATCCTGACACGTCTTGACAATCCTGACATGTAAAATATAATGTATAGATACCTTATTAGGTATTAGGGATCCTGATACTCCTTGGCAATCCTAACATACCAAATATAATGTATAGATACCTTATTAGGCATTGGCGATCCTGACACGTCTTGGGAATCTGACATGCCAAATATAATGTATAGATACCTTATTAGGTATTGGCGATCCTGACACGCCTTGGCAATCCTGACATGCCAAATATAATGTATAGATATCTTATTAAGTATTGGCGATCCTAACACGCCTTGACAATCCTGACATGCCAAATATAATGTATAGATACCTTATTACATGAATAAGAAAAAAGTGCACAATTATTAAAAATGCACAAGACATAAGAATTTAAATTATCGGGTATCCAATCATCACAAAGAGATAACTCATTCACAAATAAACTCACCACATGTATCATGAATAATTATAATTTCAAGAGCAAAATAATTAAGACAATAAAATAACATGACCATCCATTACAGGATCAAATACCTAACCGAGCCTCCCATGCACTCAAATTTTTGAGGGAGTCTAAACCTAACTCTAATCTAGGTTTCTGGGCCTATTTTGTTTCTAAGAACTCTCTTTAATCATTCTAAATTTTTCTACAGTTTTTGGGAATTTAAAAAAATATATTTTTCCAGCAAAAGAAAATAAACATAGTTTTGAGGCATACTTTAAAATTGATAAAACCACAAGAGAAACTTATTTCCACCTAAAATTTAAAAACCAGGTGTACTTCATCCCTATAAAGTTACCTGACTTTTTCTAGAATTTTCTGAAAGTTTAAAATATTTTTTCTAAAATCAAAGGAGGTGAAAAACCCAATTTTTGGACACTTTAAAAATCAATTGAATTACAAGGGGAGCTTATTTCAACATGAAAATTTAAAATCAAAATCATTTAACATCCAGTAATTTACAGTAAAAGTTTAGAAATTTTGGAATTATAAAAGTATTTTCTAAAATAAAAGAAGTTGAAAACCCCAATTTTTAGACACTTTAAAAATCAATTTCACTACAAGGGGAGCTTATTTCGATATGAAAATTTAAACTCAAGATCATTTAATATCTAGAAAGTTACAGTAAAAATTTGGGAATTGTTGGAATTATAAAACTATTTTATAAAATAAAAGAAGTTGAAAAACTCAATTTTTAGACACTTTAAAAATCAGTTGCACTACAAGGGGAGCTTATTTCATTATGAAAATTTAAACTCAATATCATTTAACATCCAGGAAGTTACAGCAAAGATTTGGGAATTTTATGTATTATTTAAGTATTTTTAAAAAATGATTGTTTCAAAATTTCAATCCCCAGCCTGCTTGCGCTGTTCATTTGTGCAGGCAGCCTGCTTTTTCGGCCTCCATTCGACCCAAATTTTATATCGGTCTTCTCCTCTCATTGTAAGCTATCTATTGGTACCAAAAGCCCCATCAAAAACACCCCGAAACGAAAACCCCCAAATCACAACTTCTAGGGTTCTTTAACAGATTTTTAAAAAAAATTAAATTTAAATTCCTCCATGATCCATTCCCAAATGTTCAAGGGTAAATTTAATCCAGCAAGAACCACTCAACAAACCCAAAATTGTTACAATAAATGTCCACAAATTTAAACTTAACATATCATTATATTCATCGTATACATGAATGCATGTATCTATATGTGTGTAAATAAATAATCAACACCAATTCTCAATTACCATTTAATTTCACAAATATCATAATCCACAGAAAAAAAATCAAATTTATAAAAATTAATCTTATACCAAAATGAAAGATTTAAAAAAAAATGCAACAAACAATTTACACATTACAATATTTATTCTATGTATACAAATTCAAAGGGGAAAAGAAGAGTCGAACTTGCCTCTTCGATGATTCTAAACTCGTCCACTCGATCGCCCTTTCTCTCCCTTCTCTCTTTCATTAACCCTTTTGGTTTCTGTGGGTAAAACTAACGGCAGAAACCCTAGCCCCCCTCTTTTCTTTTCTTTTTTAGAAAACTAAATAACTCCAAAAAAATAAAAAAATAAAAAAATATTATAAACATAAACCCTAGCCCATCAAAAATAAGTACACCTAACCCAACCATTCTAGCCCAACCCAACCCAAATTTCTCCCTAACCTAATCCATAATTAAAATAAAGAAAACACAAAGACCTAGTCCAAATAAAATTAAATGAAATAAAATAAAGTAAATTACACCACAATATTTAAAGTACTCATAGAATTTAAACCAACTATTAAAGCAATTCAATTTAACTAATAAAAGAAATAAATCATTTAAATTAAAATACCTCAAAAATTACTAGATATTACAGCATATATATGGACCGTTTGTGGAATAACTTTCGTACATGATTATTCATAGTGTTATGTGATTGTTACTTTTAATTTTTAAAAATATTGTTTCGACTAATGTCACTATTATGACTTTAAATTGGATGTTGTATTTTATATTTATGTATTGAGTATTATTAGGATTTGTGACTTTAAATTAGATGTATTTTTATTATCATGTGATGAGTATTGTTAGAATTTGTGAAATCATTGTATTGACTATCTATATTTTAAGACTTTTTGATACCAATAGATGAATTAAAAATAAAATATAAAATATATAAAAAAATAAGACTAAGAAAAAAAATAAAAATAATTTGTTAGTAAACATTGCTATTTATTTTCTGTTTTCAAATTTGTGGCAACAAGTGTTAATAAACATTATTTTTGCTTTATTTTTTCACTCAAAAAGGTAAAATTATATTTGTGCTTTCTTGAGACTACAAAAACATAAAACAAAAACATTAGTAAACACACTTTTAATTTATCACCAGCTAAAAAAGCAACTTATCAAAAATAATTATAAAATCATAATTTATACTATTTGGGTTCACCTTTTTAGTCTATTACACCTAAATAATATTTCAACAGACAAAAAGTCATTTTTACCCTCAATTACTTTTTACATCAAATTACAAAATTATTTCATTCAATTTTCATAAACAAAACCAACCTAATTCAACAATATTCATTCTCTTCTCTCTCTCTAATTCTCTTAACTCTCTCTCACTCTCCCAACGCACGATCATCTCTCTCCCTCTAACTCTCCTTTCGGAGCCCACCACATGCAAGCACCACCTCTACCATTTTGCAGGTAGAACAATAACCAATATATTTTTGTTTGGATCTTGTCAAAATAAAATAAATAAACAAAGTCACGGATCTAAGGGCATATAATGGATATGTCAATCTCTTTAAAATTCATCTCTTATTTTAAAAAAATCAAACCAATATTCTTCAAATATTTATTAGAAGTTTGGTGCCATATTGGTACCAAAAGAACAATGAATTTTAAAAAGAAAGAAAAGGAAATCGTTATGGTATGTGGCGAAATCATGTAAAAATAAGAAGAAAAAGAACTAAACTTTAATTTTAAAAAAAATAAAAATTAAACGCAGTGTACCAAACAAGGGTTGCACCGGTGCATTTTTTTCCAAAATGGCACGTTCTTTTTTTTTTTTTTTGTCCAAAACCTCGTTAGGATGGTAGCATATATGGACTGAAAATAAGCAGAGCTTCACCAATCTAAAGATTTTTGCCTTTCATTATAAATTCATTTGATTTTTATTTTTATCTTTTTCTAACAAAATAGATTGTTTATGGTTTAATGGACGGGTTCACTATTGGAATTTGGGCACATAATGGGATTTTTGTGGCTCAAATTTTGGGGCGTGATAGTAATGAACATCTTTATCTTTGAATTTTAAAGATGTTTATGTTTAAGTGATGGATATGTTGTATGATGGATTCGATGTATGCGTTTCGGTTATTTTAAGCTTGAAATGACAAAACTATGAATTGGTCATATTCATGTATGATATGGTTAGTTTTGGACTTGCATATGATCATTCGGAGTGCATGTATGTTAAGGATTGAGGATTGACTTGAAATGAAAAATCAAAAAATTTGGGAGTTTACCCAGGAGGAATTACAATTGATCATAATTCCAAGTTAAATGGAGGCCAATTCCAATGTAGTTACGATGATCCTACGATGCATCTACGATGAATCGTAACTACAATTCGATTCATCGTAATAATGTGCATTATAATGAATCGTAGCCCAAGGTAAGATTAATCGTATTATGGTGCAGACCTGTGGATTTGAGGATGGGACTAAAGTAAACATATACCTTATTGAGGGACCCCTTTGTATGAGTAGGTATATATATATACACATATATATTGTATGTATGTTCATGATTTTGCTTTTGCGGTTATGAGATTTTGAGTTGATTAAAGGGTTGGGTGATGGATTACATTCAATCACCCCCATTTCCCTCGCTTAGAAATCAGAGAGTGACATTTGCATAAAAATAAATCTAAGAGGTCCTATGGGTTGCAAGGTAGGCTAAGGAGACTCACCCTAACCCCAACCATCTTCTATACACATGACAAAAAGAAACCACCATCATATATACCATTTGATTATATGTCGGAGAAAGAGTGATGGGTTATACACACAACTATGAGGCCATGCATAGAAGGAGTAAAAGAAGAGATGCAATAAAATAAAAATTAATAAATAAAACTAGGGTTTATAGAATACCAACCTCGATAATACCACTCTTACTTATATCTTTTACTTGAAAAAGAGTTGATCTCTATCTGCTTAGGGTTGCAACAACATATTCCTTGGCATCTGGTAATGACTGCTAGACCTTCTGGATCTTCTAAAATTATTTGGGAGAGAGAGAGAGTACGAATATATATGCATTATATTGTATATATGTACTTGTGGGAATAAAGTTGCCGACCTTACAAAAATAATTAACCACCCCTAGTGCTATAACATAATGCTATATTTATAAGGTAAATTACTTAGTACTCAAGAGTAACTAGGGCTCAAGTAATTGCAATTAGGAAAACCCTTCGTGTGCCAAAAAAGTAATTCTAGAATTTTTTGAGTTTGTTTAATGACTAATTTATCCTAATTATGATGTAAATACCGATTAATACAAAATATTTTTTACTGCAACCAAAACTCTATTTGTTTATTAATTTATTTATTTATTTTATGGGGTGATGGGTGGTGCGGCTGTGGTGCGACCTGGTTTTTTTTTTTTCTGTTTTACTTTTTGTTCACTGCTTTTTTAAATGCCAGATTTTATTAAATGTAGCACACTTGGCACATGGAGACGTTAAGAGAGATTGACTTTCAAATTCCTTTGCTGGAGTCCTGGCGCCACACACAAATGGAGCCATCATATATACACACACTAGTGTATGCCCGTGCCTACGACACTATCATGCATCCTTAATCATGACCGTTAGATATGTTTATTTTGAACCATAGATAAGCAAAGACATTTCAAATCACAAGATTGGGTTTTTAACCATTTTGACCATTAAATTGGCTTTTTCAGCTCTCCCGTGTTTTTTGGAGCTTTCTTCACTAAGGAGGTATGGAATTTTTTCCTTAGTACCACGACTATTTTGAAAGATTCCACTGTAGTGATTGACCATTGATATTTCCAAATTGAATCGGGTATGGAACGCCTTTAGGTTCTCACCCTTTGCTTGTCTAATTGTGAAGAGGGACAAGACTGTTCTCTTTTTACTCAAGTTACCAACATACTGGACAATGAACAACTCACATAACTTTTCAAAGCTAGGAATTGAGCAAGGTGGTTGCTGCTTAAATCAAAGCAAAGCTTGTCCAGATAGACTGGTTGGAAAGACTTTGCAAAGAAGGGCCCCGTCTTCTCAGTCCAATGTCATTTTAAAGTTGAAAATGATAAATGTGCTCTTTGGCATCTGTTGTACCATCAAAGGTTGTGAAGGTGGGCATCACAAATTTCTTTGGCTTAGAAGTTCTAGTGATGTCTTCGATGAAGGGTGACTAGATCAACTTGGTGGTTACTTGCATGGCCAGATCAACCTGTATTTAGGCCTTTAGATCTTTGAGCTTAGTGTCGATCTCCCTCTGCACTTGCTCCCTCCATCCAGGTTGTACGTTCGGTTGAATGTCGATCTGAATGTTTGATGGAACATTGATTTGGGGTTGATTATAAAGAGACCCTCCGACAGTGGGGTGACTCAACTCCCATTGTTCTTCTCTATTAGTGTTTCTTGTGCTCTAAGTCTCTACGTAAGTTAACCTTTCCCAAAATTCTATGTTCTCCCTTTGGAGAGCTTCAAACTGTTGTATAAGTTATTGTTGCACATTCTGTTGGTCTCTTTGGACTCCTCTCTAGTTTCTTGCGTCATCTCCATTAGTGTTTGCTCAAAAAATCCACCACTGTTGCAGCTTTTCATTAGTTGTTTTTCACAGGCGGCGCCAAAGTGTAAGTACAAAAAATTGAACAAAATTCACACCAATGACACTCAAGAAAAATGGAGAGAAATTATTCGGGTTCTTATTATCGTTAGGCAGAGCCTCTTGAATTTTAGAATAGAAGAATGTCTTTTCTCTTAATCAATTGTCCCCTTCTTTGTTTTTTTCCTTGATATTTATACAATAAATTGTAACTGTTTCACTATTGATTTTCCTTGGTTCTTGGTGGACTCAAGTCAATCCTCTCATCAAAGGAGAGAATCATGCCATACCAGATTTGACGCTGTCCTTTGCTAGTCTTATGGAATTTTGGATGCTTAATTGGTCTTTTGGACTTGTTTGACTGGCCACGTGTATTGTCTATGTTGGCAAATACTTCTGCCATGTGTCAAGTTTTGCTTTATACGTGTCATATCTCTATTGGTGAGATTTTTTTCCTCCGCAGGAAGGGAGGAGGTGAAAGAAGCGAGAGGTTGACGAATGACATTTTATGGTATTTTTGTCATTTTATATCAAAGTATAAGACTATTAAGGTATTTTAACACGAGAAAAGGACAACTTAGTAATTTTTTTAAAAAATTTTTTGTTAACAGCTCTAACAAACAAAAAATGGCAAGTGTGTCTTTGAAGACACGCACCAAACCTCAAGAGATTACAAAATAATAAACTCCAAACACTCTATTGACAAAATCTTATACGAGGTCAATGTAATTTATTCATAATTTTAATTAATTATTTTTTATAAATTTCTAAAAATTTATGTAAAAAAAAAAAATGTATTGATACTTATAAAGTAGACAAATAGAGTAAAGAGATTTTTTTTTGCAAGACTTCAATGAGTTTGTTTACCATACTATTTTTTTTAACTTTAAATAAACTATTTTTAACTCCCTTCCTCCCTCCCTTGTACTAAATGAACGCAAAGGTGTAAGTTTTACTGGACAAAGTTGGTGTTTGAATTATTTGTTACGAGATAAAAAATGAAAAAATTAAAAAGTCGACGAAGCTCGCACTCTCAGCCGCCTGATCAGGAGGCTGAACTCATCCGCATTCTGATCCAACGGAGGGCTGAGACGAGAGGTCAGTGGTTCACTGTGCAGTGTGCACCCATGAAATTCGTAGTCCACTTTTTTTCTTAATTTGAAAGATAAATAAATAATAAATTAATAGATAAATGAGTAGTTATTTCATGTTCTTTTGCGGGAGGTAAGTTTGTTTTCTGGGCTTAGGTTTAGGGTTTTGATTGGGAACGAGAGCCAGCAGCCTCACTCTGTGATTGATTGAAACTTCGCCCTATATCTGTACGCACCTTCCTATCTCTGATTCTTCATTTACTGTTTATCATTCATTCATATATATATAATATTTGCACACACACACACCCCTCTGACTGTCTATGCTACAAGATCTTGAATTCTTGTTTTTCTTAGTTTCATGTTTGTTTACATAAAAAAATTACTGCTGTCTTAACGATTCAAGGTAGTTGCAGCCGACTTACTGTCGTTTACGGTCTTATTTTTGTTGTGGATGACGATAACTGTATTTTCTTGGTTACGTTTTGTTTGTTCTAGTTTCTATATCAATTTATGGTATATGAATTGATGATTGATTAACTATAGAGGTTACAAATCCATTGACTGGCTTTAGAGTTTACAATATTACTAATGTGCGAGCCACACCCACAAAGCCCATTGCTTTACATGGTGGTTTGTGAGGTGTATGCCTGAGATTTTGAGAGCATAGTTTTTGGGTTGCCTAAACCTGGACTAGGAAATTGTAGTACTATGAAGGTGTTGGCATAGGTTTATGATGGGAAAAAAAAGTGATTTAAAGTTCTTACTTCTTAGGATTCTGCAATACTACCCTCCTCTCTTTGTTTCATGAAATACTTGTTTGGAAGCAATTCATAACTTGCCGGAAATGAAAAATGACCCATATGAACTCTGATTTGTGATTTTGTTGATGATAACTTGGTAAAAGCACAAGTATATTTTTCTTCTTAAATAAATTCAGTGTTTAGCAATTTATGAATCCCAATCCCATTTTCTTGGTTCACTTGTAAAAGGGGAAAATAATAGATACCCAGAAATTTGTTGGGATGCTAATATAATTATTAATCACCTCATTTATTCAAGTACCCTGCAGGGTAAGTAGTATTTTGCAAAGTTCTTTTCATATGGTCTGAATCAAGTGCAGTTCAATCAAAGGAGGTTTCCATGTTGGTCTATCTAATGGTTGATCCATCGTAGTAGAAGTGCAACCTTTTGTATCATTATGGTGAAGGTTTTTTATTTGGGTGAACATCTTATATAATTGTGCCATATTACTCGTTTAAAATGCTTTTGACACTATGCAACCTTAAGAACTTCGATGTGAAATGTAGATAAATTATATGGGTTACTCTATCTTTATAATGGGGTCCAATATGCAGTCCCTTCTTGTGTATCGAAACCTACCATTTGTGTCAAAAAGCAGGCTTTGAATTTTTTATATAGTTGATAATTTTTTTTGTTATATATTTACTTGTTTATTTTGTGGACTGGGAACACTTGTTTTACACAATATTTTTTGTACATTTCAAATTGATGTGAAATTTTGAGTTGGACAGTTCTGGCATGACGTGGAAAATATTTGGTCCATGCCATCATCACATGAAGTCTTGCATGTTTTCTTCCACTCTTGAGCATACAAGATGATTTATTATTTTGATACATTACTTTTGTGAATATTTTTTTTTTATATATATTACTGGTATATACATCCATTTCTTGCTTCACTGATGCGCAGACAGTGAAGTCTCTCATTAAGATACTGCTTCTATTTTCAGTTTTATGTGATTAAACCAGTCATTCGTATCTCTTTGATGTATCAACTGTTCTATTTTGTAATGTTGAGGTGAATTTGTCTATACTCTTGACTCTTGAAAGATGTGATGCATATTTTATATGTGGTGTTTGTTGTCATCCTATTCGTTTCTTTTCTTTCTTTCTTTTTTCCCCAGTATAAACATAATGGAACAGGAAGAGTACCGTTGTTTTATTGGGAACCTTTCTTGGTCAACATCTGATAGAGGTTTGAAGGAAGCATTTGACAAGTTTGGCCATCTTATCGAGGCAAAGGTATATATTTATATGTTCTTCCTAGTTCCAACTTAAGTAGTTTAGCACTTCAGTTCGCCTTTCAGACAACCAATGCTCTCTGCACTTACCTTTTCTACATAATGATATGCAAGTTCGAGAAATGTATGCACAGTTCTTTGTATGAAATGGAGGGCTAATATTAATAATCCTGTTATAATCAGTAGCAAATTGAAACTCCTTCCACTATCCTTTAGGGTGTTCAATATTACAATTTTCATTTTGAAGTTGGAAAAAACTGTTTTCGGATGTTAGTTAGGCAGAATTACCATCTTCCTTTATAAAATTACAGAACTCACATCAGAAAGGTAAATAAATGTTATAAATTTGGTATTTTCTTTGATTGTTAAATTTTGAATAACAAATATGAATTGATGGCTGGAGGAGAATGTGTTACCTTATAGTTGAATGGTGCTATGCCAACCAATATATGCATAGATTTGCCTTCCAACACAATGGCGGTGGTGGCTAACAATCATACGAAGATGAATATCGGACTTTAACCCAAACTTTAAAGTGTGATAGCATGCCCTCTAGTGCCAAAAATCAGGGTTGTCTTTCAACTTCTGTCTTGAATGGAATTCATTTGCAAGCTGAAATAATTCCTTGTGAATTAGACCACTGATTTAACGGTTCCCTTATGTGAGATTTGATGTCTTTTATTTTACCTTTTGCTTTTCCCCTTTTGGACTTGATTGTTATTTATTTATTTGTTATTTCTTTTTGGGAAGGGGAAATGAAGCTCCTAACTTTTTTGGCATTGGGCTTATTTCAGGTTGTCCTTGACAAGTTTTCCGGTCGCTCTCGTGGATTTGGGTTTGTTTCTTTTGAAGACAAGAGAGCAATGGAAGAAGCTATTGAAGAAATGAATGGTGTGGAGTTAGATGGGCGGTCTATTACTGTTGATAAAGCTCAGCCAAATCAGGGCTCGGGTAGAGACCGGGAGGGGGACCGAGACCGGGACAGAGATCGGGACCGTGGTCGTGATCGTGACCGAGACCGGGACCGGGACCGGGACCGTGACCGTGGTCGTGATTATGCTAGTGGACGAGGCTCAACTGGCGGGGAGTGCTTCAAATGTGGCAAACCTGGACATTTTGCCAGGGAATGTCCATCCGGTGAAGGAGCAAGGGGAAGTAGATATGGTGGGAGAGATGATAGATATGGAGGTGGTGGTGGTGGCAGTCGCTATGGGCCTGATCGTAATGGGGATCGCTTTGGTGGGCGTAACAGGGATGGTGGTAGTCGTGGAGGATCAGGAAATGATAGATCTAATCGTGATCGTTCGGGTCCATATGAGCGCCCTGGACCAGGGGGGTTTCGTTCTTGATGAAGTGAGTTCTCTAATACATGGTATACTGCTTCTATTAAGTAGTTATTATTTTTTTTTGTGAATACTCTTGCTAAACTAATGGTGGCATCTTTGTTTCTATTTCAGATGTCTCAAGTGAAGCTAGTGCTGGTGTAAACTGAGTGTCAACATCAAATGTAGTTTGCTCAATCAATTTCTTCTCTTTTTTCATCTGTGTTCTGTGAAACACTTTTATGCCAGTTTCAGGCTTGGTATGTGCTTGTTTTGTTTGACTATTTTCAGTTTGTTTGAGTTGATCTTGTTGCGTACTGGGACTAGTTTCTATTTGAGTGCCATTAATGCTGCTGGACTATGGATGATTTGCTACTAGCATGTTGCTTGCTCTTCTGGGTTCTCAATTTGATGTTGATGTTGGTGAAATCATGAGTCGGTATCCATTGCATTTACTGCAGACTTGCAGAGTGGTAGCTGGACTTTGCTTCTTATCTGCACGATGGAAACTGTATAGGATTTAAATCATTGTTCCTTTTGCATTCACTGTTCTTCAGCGAAAGTTGGATTTGAATTGATATGTACGAAATTAAATAGGGTAATATTCGGTCTCTTATGTTACTGTACTGCATGCCAATTCTTGTTTTCCATTTCATATGATATTGATTATTTTAACCTTTTGGCAGGCTGCTTGGCCTTTCATGGTCTTTGTGATTCATGATTCGGTTTCATTGTCGCTAATCATGCACTGCTAAGACATAGTTTTAATATATTAAAATTGTGAAATCCTTTTCTGCTGCATCAACAAGCAATCTGCAACTTTTCCTCGGGGTAAGCCATTTTCTCCAGCATGGAGCATAACAGAAGGGGCTTTTACTTCTCAAAGTTGCATTTTGTTTACAAGTTTATGACTGGATGGCAACAGTGGTTGGTCATCCTTGTTATGGTTCTTTGTCCCTGCATTGCTCTTCTAATGGAGAAGATTGTGGCTCTTCAAGGTGCTTTTTTCCATCTCCTTGAGATGCAGCATCCAGGTTTTGATAGCAGAGGTCGAGGCTAGTAGATGAATTTTTTTTTTCCCACATCAAATCTCCCCATCTCTATTTCCATTCAAGTTGAGGATTGAATTACCTTCTAAATATGTTTCTATGAACTGATGCCTTGATTTACCTTTTTCTTAGTTCTTATGGATTGACGGACTTTGGTTCCTGTGGAAGGCAAATATTTATTTGGTTATCCTGAAACCTCATCTGGTGTCTTATTTGTGGGATTAAAAAGATGTTTTAAGCTATTTGCAAACTAAACTACTATAAAGGACACAAACTTTAATGTATTACAAGTTTCACAAAAGCTGGATGGTCACAAGGCAGACCTTTGCAGATAAGTTTTACAAAAGCTTGTCAAGAGCAAAATATTTCATGCCTGGTTTATGTTTTGCAATTTGTCATTCCAAGACTCCACTCCTTTCCTTTGACACTTTTGTGTTCTGCACGTGTTCCCTTGCTCTTGCCTGCTTATTGCAAGTGTATATGATTAATTTCTTTGGTGATTATCATTTTCTTTCTTTTGTTTTAATTTTTTTTTTTTTATTTTGTTGCATTGTGTTAGGTCCGCTTATTATGTTATGTTGGCTGTTACGCTGTGGACTATCTTGAGTGCCTTTTGGTAGTCTGGGCATGTGATTTTCCTCGTGCTTGCTTGGTGTGAGATTATATGATTGATTTCATCTCTCACTGTTTTTTTGTTTTTAGGTTTTCTTCAATTCACATACTTTGTTATATCATCTTTTTCTGATGAAAGGGATTCTGTATTTACATTACCAGTTATTTGGTCACTGTAGGTTTGTATACTAATATAAGAATATCATAGTTCTTTCAGTAGATTCGCTCTTGTTTGTATGGTTCTTCCGTCTGAATTACCAAGTATCTTATACTGGGAGTTACCTGTAACTATCATATTGCTGTGCATTTTCTCTTTTAATTCTACATGCTTTCTTATGCTAAGATGCATAATCTCTCTATGTGCATCTCTTGCCTCTTAAATTTCCCAGCCAATCTTGCACTCTTCTTTTTTCTTTTCTTACTGATTATCCGGATCAATGTTTTGGCAGAAATGTGTGTTGATCCTAGTATTAGAACATGCATCTTCAATGATTTATAAGTATTCGTTGATATTGTATTCATTCCAACTCTTTTCTTGATGCAAGGAAGTTGTGAGATATTTTTACGATGTTTTGATGTGGAGAGAGTTTTTGGTTATGTGGTTACTTGACCTTGTCATGTAGCTTCCCATTTTTTTGGGGCTGCAAGTTTGCATACGATTACCTAGGGATATCTGTTCTTTGAGTTGTTGCTTGAAAAGTAGTGTAGTTCATTTCAGATCTCTCTCTCTCTCATTTTATTTATTTATTTATGGGGTGAGGCTTGTACTTATTTTTCGGCATACATGAACGATACGTTGATTGTGCATATTATTTAATTTTATTGTAGACAGATTAAATGGACTGGATTTAAATTTCCTCAGAAGTAGGGGTGGTAATTCGTGTTCCTGTGTCGTGCCGATTTATAAGTATTCTACTAAACAGTTCCACTCTAACCTGACCCATTTAATAATCGTGTCAGAGACTCTTAATATTAATCCAACTTGTTTATTAAACGTGTTATTTGTGTCGACTCGTTTAACCCCGTTTAATAAACATGTTCTATAATGACACGACTTGTTTAATAATCTTTTTAATCCATTTAACTTATATCATATGAGTTTTTTCATCTCTAAAAATCTTTCTGGAGATTATATAAAAAATAAAGTGCATATCAATACATAAATCCTAAAATAAAACTATATTATAAATTTTGTATGTATATATAAACTCAAAAATATACTAAGATGATTCAATAACTGGAAAGACACCATAACAATTTCATCATTGCGTTTTATGACTATATCAGTACTATAAACAAACAAATATATTACAAACAATTGTAATATATAAAACTATGTATATATAAGTTTGTATAAAATCATAATATATGAATAACTCATATCGTAATCGTGTCACGGGTTAGACAGCTTAAACTCAAAAATAACTCAATTTTTGCATGTTGTGTTCGTGTCGACCCATTTATTAAACGTGTCAGCTTACTTCAAATTTAAACTCGCTTAATTCATGTTGTGTTCGAATTGTGTTATCGTGTCGTGTTTAATTTTGCCAACCTACTCAGAAGACATGCATATCCTAGGAAAATGGGGAGTTCTGAACCCTGGAACAATGCCTATGTGAAGAGTGTGTTGCATGTAATACATTACAGCTGCGGGATAATGGTTATGAAGAAGATTGTCACTTGAATTTTGTTATTTTGTATTTATTTTGTTAACTTGTCCTTTTTTTTGTCATGATATCTGTGTTCTTGATGCATCAAAATGATGACTAAATAAATTATAATCAATCATCGTCCTTGGCTGACAAATAATGAGTGCATAGGGAGGAGTTGGAAGGAAAGGAAAGGAAAGGTTAGTTTAACTTGTGTTTAGTTTGGTTTGGTTTAGAAATGAGGAGGGAAAGAATTGAGGAGATAGGAAACGAGGGAAGATGGTAAAAAAAATTAGTGATTTTATTTACTTATTTCTTTTTCACTTCTATACAAGTGAATTCTTGTTCCGTTAATTGTATTCATATAATGATAAAATGCTTTTTTGTTTCTCAATCAATTATTTCTTTCAAACAATGATTTATGCTATTATTCTCTCTTCTTTTTATTCCTCAATATTAGTAGCATCTTTATATATTACACACACACACGCGCACACACACACACACACACACCCCTCTATAGATGTATAAGTTGGTATGAATAGGATTTCTTCCTGGGTAATGCTACTCAGGTAGAATTCTTAGGCAGAATTCGTAGGCAGAAACATTAACATCCATTAGATGTACGTGGTAGATCCCACCACATACACTCACCACATGCATCCAATGGATGTAAATGTTTCTGCCTACGAATTCTGCCTTAGTAGCATTACCCTTTCTTCCTTGATCAGCCCATAATCCTCGCTAACCACTCAGGATTCTGATTGGTCATTGGGGTCTTCTCCTGATGAGAAGAGACTTGGAAAACCGAATATGTATTTTTGGTTTTATCCAGTAGTTGCTCTTTGGTAAGGTCACAGAATTTATCACTCATTCAATTTGTGACTTAACCCATTTTTCTTATTAAAATAAATTATGAAAAAAATTCATAATATTTTGATGACATTCTCTCCATCAAATTTGCATAAATTCACCTTTAATTTTTGAAAATAATTTTTTAATTAAAATATTAAGTAAATTTTTTGAAAAAATTAAGTAATTTCTTAATTTTTCATGAATATACGGCATGAAAGGAATGTATTTTTTATTTAAGTAATTTGTTAATTTTTCATGAATATGTTGTATAGAAAAGGTAATTTTTTAAGATAAAAAGTTTAAATTGGGTATAATAAGTTTTATTACAAATAGTAAAGTTGTAATAGTAAGCTAATTATTTTAGAAAATGGTTAAATTTAGTGGTAATTACAACTGTGTATTTTTTTCATTGTTATGATAAATTAACACCAATAATAAAATTAAAAATTAAGGTAAATTGTATAATTAATATTTTTATAAGTGAAGATAATGAAGATTATTTAATATTAAAGAATTTTTTTTATTAAGAATGGGTAAAATTCTATTTTTTGATGGATATGTCCTTAATTGCAATAAATCATTAGTTCAAAGGGCAATTTGTAGTTTAGGGGGTTATTTGCAAAAGAGCAATAGTTCAAGGTGTTTTTTTTTTTACTTTAAGTAATAGTTTAGGGGGTTATTCGCAAAAGAGCAATGTTGAATTTGAAAAGGCACCTCAAGTGACATTTAGGACTATGAATTACGGGTATTGAATATCCTTATGATACGTTTGGTACATAGAAATAGAATGGAATTGAATGTCAATTCTATCAATTCTTTTGTTTGGTATAAATTTTAAGTTGGGAATGACCGTTTTCTTGGAATGAAAATTCATTCCTAGAAATGAAAATTCATTCCATGGTTAAACCTATGGAATGACCATTCCATTCTTAGTAAGACTAAAAAAAATCATATTATTAATAAACCCTTCACCTCCATCACCAAACCGTCTTTACCACTATCACTACCACCTCGACTATCGCCGCCTCCACTGTCAAGCCCCCAAATTTAAACATAAGAAACCCTTGTCTCATACTTAAATCTAGTGCATGACTTAAATATAACATCCACAACCAACTTCAAAACATTAAAAGAAATCATCTCCATTCAATAATTCTATTAAATACTAAATAAATTTAGACATCAACACTAATAAAATTCCACCAACTAACGTCATCATCATTACATGAGTTTTCAATAACAAAAGTAACTGAACTAACTAGAAATAAGAAAATAAAACTAGATAATTTATATCTTCATCACATGTCTCTCTGTCACGAACAAATTATCAAGTACCTGAAAGTTGTTAAAGGAGTGAGCTCACAAGCTCAGCAAGAGTATTGCTAAATACAATCATTGCTCAATAAATTGACCTGACCTTATATTCTCATGTATAAAAGTAACTTGCAACAATCAATTATATTATCTCAATGACAGTTAATTTAAACCAACATTAATTAACATATAAAAATGCACAATCTCATATAAGATGCATTGATTACATATTGTGACCCGAGAATTGTCCCTAGAGGGGGTGTGAATAGGGATTTTAACCAAACAATGAAACTTTTTCGATTTAGCATATTTTGACAAAGATTAGCTTGAATGGACTTTTATCAAACACTTGATGAACTTATGTATTCAACTAGTAGGATTGAGAATGCTCTATCTATTATGCACTTAAATGATTTAGTGGATACAACAAGTGTAAGTGCAACATATTATGCTTGTAGTGTGTGAAAATATTGATAACATATTTTATTAAACACATGGCATGCAAATTGATTGATAACAAGATAATCAAATAAGAACTCAATTAATCAATAATTAATTAATTCCACAACTCAACCAATGTACTCCAAGCATTCATCTCATCCTCCTCATATAAATTGAAGCATATAAATATAACATTGATATATAAAGCATATAGAATTTAAACATATGAAATGCTATAATAATAAAGGAGTTTAAGGATAGAGAAATGCAAACCAAGTGACACCATAATTTTTACATGGTTCGGCCCCTCTTGCCTACATCCATGCCTCAAGAGAAATTCTTGAAGTTTCCACTATAGAGCCTTCCTTAATGGTGGAAAGCAAACCGTACAATTGCCAAGTGAATTATTTGGGCTTCCTTGCTCAATGACATCCTCACCAAGACTTCTTTGCCAAGCTCATGACTTGGGCTTCCTTACTCAATGAAAACCTCACCAAGACTTCTTTACCAAGCTCATGACTTAGGCTTCTTTGCCAAGTGCATTACTTGGTCTTCCTCTCAAAGGTAGATAAGAAATTGTAATACAATTACACAATATTCCTCAATGAATAGATATTCAATACACGCTCAAATCTTAGAGTTATATATGAAAATTTGAAATAAAAAGCTCAACTCTAAATATGCAAGATGAACCATAATGAATGATATGAAAGATAAGGCTCAATAGTGGTTCCTAAGAGATTTTCTACCAAGTAGAATGCAAAAATATGCATTCAAGAGTTTCTCAAATGTATGCTCATGGGTAGGTTTTTCTCTAGATCTCTTGCTCTCTCCTCCACTCTTCTCTACTCTTGGCTCTACATTGCACTATCTCTCTCTTACTTGCAAAATGCAGCTCACATACATATATATAGTATTTTTGGAAGAATATAACTGTTTGAGACATGTGGCAGCTGTTTAGTGGGGAATAAAGTCGTTGGAGTTTGAATCTCTAGGTTTCGGTCGACTGATGAATTCATCGGTCGACTGAAGCTGAGCTTTGGTTGACTGAAACCTCCCCTGTTTTGCACACCCTACTGGAATGAATACCAACTTTTATCAGTCAACTGATGAAGAGATTCGGTCAACCGAAAGGCCTCTATCAGTCGACTGATGGGTTCATCAGGCGACCGAAAGTCCCCAGGTCAGAATCTGTTCTCAAACTCAACCAGTTTTTTCTATATAGTACTGCACACTTAATTACACTGAAAACATTTAAGTAAATAGAAATTTTAACCTTTATATTTCTATTTACTTTAAGTTATTCAATGTAATTAAGTAAAGTACAAAATCAAATTCTATGTGAATCAAAATCTGATTTTCAGTTTTAGTACAAAACGGATTTTCACAGCTTTGACATAAAAATTCATCGTGCAATATGAATAACTAAATTAAGTCATTTGGGGTTGAGAAAATTCATATGATTGTAATAAATCATGGAGTATAATTACTGAGACTTTTTATGTCAGAATTCATTAAAAAAACTCATATTTATGTTTTTGCCCCTAGAATTGCGCTAAGTACCCGAAATAGTAACTGTGCATGACACGACTTTATATAGTGATTCATTTGAGTTTAAAGCCTAAGTCAATGTATCTAAGAGCCATAAATGATATGATTGAAATATATGGTCCTAGTTATGGCTTACTAGTTGAGTTCTTCTAAAGCTTATGATGACTTAAACTAACTCAATCATAGTAACGGTCTCATGATATTATAAATGAAGTTCATGACCTATCGCTTATGATTTAAGGACTTATGGATGATATGAATGATATGCATATTCATATAGTTCACTAAGTCAAGAGATAAGCTTTCAAATGAAGTTACTTCAAAAATAACTTTACATTAAATCAAACACTCACCCAAGACTAGCCTACCCAAGTCTTTTGATCTTCAATTCTTTAAGCTTTTGGTTCCTTCATCATATGGCTTGGATTCACTTCAACTTCGCCATTGATCTTGATTATTGATTTTTGAGTTCCATGATCATGTGGCTTCATATATCTTCTTGTAATTCCTTTTGAAGTCTAATGCCTTTAAGTTACTTGAGATAATATGATATTTTGTAAACTACACACTCAAGTAAACTTATTAAATCTACACTACAATAGGTTGTTATCATCAAAATCACCCAAGTAACCTAGGGTTGAAACCTTGAGGTCAATGCATATAACTCATCTCAAATTATTTTATGGTTTTCACATGTTATCATCATCAATATCATATAATAATTAATAATGCACTAATTACTACATCAAAACTCAAAATTCTCATAATTTAAACCATGTCACAATTTTCTCAATTATAAACCATAAATTAATTAATCATCTTGATTAATTCTTATTAAGTTCTCACATAAGCCCCGGGCTCCCCTCAAATATGTGGCTAGCATAGCCAACAAGGTGGTGTGTATAGAGACCGGGTCCAATTTTGACTAGTTTTAATTTTATTCATCATTTTTTTTTCATAAATGTATTTTAAATGATATTTAGCATGTTTTAAGTGTGGGAAACATGTTTGGGAACTTGTTTAGAAGTTCTGAAAAGTTTTGGGAGCATTTGGCCAAATTTGAGAATTTTAGGTCGGCGGAGCTCATGATGCAGGTCGGGTGGGCTCAAAAATTCAGAACATTTTTAGAAATTATTTATTTTTGATTTTAGATGAAATGAAATATTTAAAGAGTTAAGTAAGCGATTTTGGAGCTGTAGCCGCTTTTGAAATCGAAAATGGAAGTCAGGAGGGTACGTTAAGTGGCCTGGGGGCATTTCGATCATTTCGTGCCCTAAATATTATAGATATATAAAGGGGATAAGATCCCAACCATTACACAGCCGGCTGTATCTCTCCTCTGCCACTTCATCTCTCTTCCTTCTCTCCTCATTTCGGAGGCAGCAGGATTGGATTCGGGAGTTATGAGTGAAGGACAACTTGTAGCACATGTCAAGGGAAAGGGTTTGAACTGGAAAAACTTGGATTTTGGCAAGGTGGAACTTGGAGGAATCCTAGAGAATTGCTAGAAAATCCTTTAAATTCGAGGTAGGGGTGTTTCTTCACTCTTATTCATCGATTCTAGGGTTTCAGTGAGTTTGGAGAGGTGTTGGTGGAGTTAGTATGTGTGGGAGTATGTAAGGGTTGAGTGATTGTATATTTTCCCTCTCATTATGTGTTTATACATGCTAGTAAGGTTTATATGTGATATATGTGATGTATTGAATGTTTACACGTGATATATTTGAAATGAGAGCAAGTTTAGCTATGTTGGAATTTTTATGCATATATGAATTATATGCATAGTTATGAGCATATATGTGTTTATATGTTGGTTATGGAAGTATGTGAGGATGTAATACATGCTAGAAATAAATATATTAAGAATGTGCATTGAAAAAATATGAAAAATATATGCTATGTGATATATGTGCTTAATGTGCATATATGAGTAAATGCCAGAGGATTGTCTAAGTGAGCCATGCATGGGGTTTAGAGTTGCCTAACCATGTCACGGATGATGTATGGATTAAAGGCATTTATTCTTAGATTGCATTTGTGTTGATTGACCATGAGAACATTGAATGTGGTATATAGTGTACATGTAAGTTGGTGTCGGGTCGATACCTAGGTGGGTTGGGGCTTTCTTACTGAGCTCGTTGATTTGCTCACCCCTTGTCCCCCCCTAAAACCTTTTTACAAATAAGGTAGCAATGACGGACGAAACTTGAATGATCAAATGGAGCTCATATAAGCATTTTGATGTTCATTTTGGATATTGTGTATATGGCTATCCATGCCAGCTTGTGGCATGTTGACTTTGTTGAAGTTGTAGCTATAGTTGAACTACATTTACATTTGGATCCTTTAATGTATGAACAAGGAGGAAAACTTATGGATGATGGGGGTACATTCAATGTTATGTATATTTTGATGTAAATGTGTGAGATTTATGAGATCATATAATTTCAATTATGTTGAAATGTTTTGTGGATGCATATATGGATTAGAATGTGTTTTGATGGATGAGTTGGACATAATTTGGTTTTAGTGGGAAGTATTAGAATTTTAGTCAAAGTGCTCTTCGATTAATCAAAGACCCCTCTTCGATTAATCAAAAGTCTTTGATTAAGCGAACTTCAATCGAAAAATGTTCGATGGAATGACTTCAAACTCCAGCGCGATTACGATAGTACTTCGATAGATTATCGATTAATCGACACTTCGATTAATTGAAATTCCAAGTACGATTAATTGAAATACCCAGTTCGATTAATCGAAGGGTAGATTTCAATCAATTGAACTTGCAGTCCACATCTATATTGAGGACATGAACAATATTAGATGTGTATGTGTAACTACGTGTGGGGCTCATTAGGAATGGTTGATGTTGAATTGTACATATATATATATATGTGCATGTATGTGATTAAGCTTCTGCGGTGATTTTAAAGGTTGAGATAGTTCATTAGGGTTTAATAGACGGGATTACCTTTGGGATTTGATCCTGAAGATAGAGTCTTCGGTGACTCAGAAATCGGGGTGTGACATTGTGGATCACATAGTCCCGAACTACCAAAAACAAACATGTGGCTGGGTTTGTACGTCTACTCACCCAGATGGTTCCGGACCACGTCCACATAATAAAAGTACGCTCAATGCTATGGCCATACAAAAATGATAGTGCACTTTCAAATAGGCTAGTCCCGGATCGTGCCTAACAAGTTCTCATACGGTTAGTCCCAGACTACCCCTTATTTAATTAGATAACATCCATTAATTACCAATTATGCTGATTTATTAAACGTATGCAACATTAAACAAATTTAATCAATAATCAACATGTTCCTATACACTTTAATTACTATTCAAGGCACACAAGATGCAACCGGTGAGTGTACGAAATTCGTGAAGTCTCCTTTAATGCTGCAAACTCCTCTGTTATGAGTTTGGTGATTGCCATGGTGCACTATAGACTGAGAAAGAAGAATAGAGCAGCTAGTGGGAGTAGAATAAACTGCAAATTTCATTGGTAGGAATATAATCAAGGCAAATATTCCCTTTTATTGAATCCAAATTGACTTCAAATTTTACTTTCTTTGAAACCAAACAAGTTTAAGTGACAAGTCATTATTAAAGTTAAGTTGCCCTAAGCCACAAAAAAGGGAAAGTTTGTTGAGAGGGCATTATAAAATATGGGGTGTATCAAACCGACAATAAAGATAAGTTGGAAAACCTCCAACTTTCTCTAAATATGATGTCTCTAATGATGAAAAAATTATCTTCATTGTCGATTCAACAATTTTTATGTCTTGAATGTTGCAGAATGAAGATTACCTTGTTGTGCATATATACACATTCATTTATGAAATTGAATATCTAGGCAAAAGCTTGACATTAAAATGTTGAGATGATTGAAATAGTGATTTGGGTTTTCAACCATATAACATGAGAGTAAAGTGGGGAGAGGATCAATGAATGCTAACAATATATATTGCATGTGATCACTGTGTAATATCTGATCTACATAATCAGCATCTCTTCCAAACTTGCTTGAGAAATGTAATCACAATAATTCCATCTCTTCCAAATTTGCCTGAGAATCCTATCAAATATATCACTTCACCTTGCCATATATAAGGGACGTACAAAATTGTAATAATTATCGTAGTATTAAATTAATGAGTCACACAATGAAACTTTGGGAGAGAGTGATTAAACAATGCTTAAGGCAAAAGACGAAAGTGTCGGAGAATCAATTTGGATTCATGCCGGGTAGGTCCACGATGGAGGTTATTCACTTCTTGAGGAGACTAATGGAAAGATATAGAGAGATCTCTATATTATTTTTATTGATTTGGAGAAAGCCTATGATATGGTACCTAGAGACCTAATATGAAGGGTCTTAGAAAAGAAATGAGTCACAAAGGGATACATTTACACAATAAAGGATATGTACGATGGGTGTGTAACTATAGTTAGAACGCCTGTATGTGAAACAAGTGAATTCCCAATCACAGTAGGCTTACACCAAGGGTCAACATTAAGTCCACACCTTTTTGCTCTAGTGATGGATGAGCTGACAAGACACATCCAAGATGATATTCCGTGGTGTATGCTGTTTGCCGATGATATTGTTTTGGTTGATGAGACTAGAGAAAAAGTTAATGCCAAATTGAAGATTTGGAGAGAAGCTTTAAAACTAAAAGGGTTTAAGGTAAGTCGAAATAAAACTGAATATATGAAGTGTAACTTTAGTAAATCTAGAAGGACAAATAAGGATGTTGTGAGGATTGAGAATCAAGAGGTTCAAAAAAATGAACATTTTTGCAATTTAAGCTAAATTATTCAAAATGAGGAAGAAATTAGAGATGACGTTAATCATAGAATAAAGGCATGATGGGTTAAATGGAGGGGTGCATCTAGTATATTCTGTGATAGGCATATCCCCTTACGATTGAAAAAGGAGTTTTATCGAACAACTATTATACCAGCCATTCTTTATGATACCGAATGTTGGGCAGCTAGGCAACAACATCTACATAAAGTGAGTGTTGCATAAATGCGAATGTTTAGATGGATGTGTGGAAAGACTAGAAATGATAGAATTTGAAATGAACACATTCGGAAGATAGTTAAGCCTAAATAATAGTGATCTGTTAAGTTTTCGATAATTTGGGAGTTAATGTATCTGACAGGGTGTGGGCCTTTAATGTATAGAGACTAAAGGGTAATTTCTATTTTTATGATAGGTTGAAATAGAAATACCAAAAGATAACAGGGTAGTTATATATATGGTGGTTATAGTCCCTAGAACACACGTAGGGTTTTATTCTTTTTGACATCCCATCATCAGAGAGAAAAAAATATAGAGAGAAAACTAAAGAGCTCTCTAAAGGAAACGTGTTGATCTAGAAGGCCAACTGCAAGGCTCTAAAGAGGGATATGGATTCAGGTAGGCTTCTACTTATTTGTTCATTCATTCTTGTTATCTGACATGAACGATTCTGTGATTTTAGGTGATAGTTTTCACCAAAGAATTTTTATCTAACAATGAATGCATTATAGAAATTAGTTGGTGGTTTAGAAAATATATTATGTCCCCTCTTCAAATTTTAATATAGTGTGTGCTTTAGATTTATTCATGTTCTTTTTGTAAAATATTAATGCTCCTTTTAAGGTTTCAGAAGAAGTTGACGTCTCTCATGCTACACTTTCTATTTTTATTTGTGCCTTCTCATTTATGCTATTATTTCTTTGAAAAAGAAAAAGAAAAAAAACCAAGGATTTCTTTTGTGAGTGTTCATTATAGTATTTCTAATACTTAATACAAAGATATTGCTTTGGTATTTAGTATTTGAGAGTGTTCTTTCTTATACATGTATACTTTATCTATTCATCATAAAAGTTACGGTCTTTTTTTTTCCTAATACAAAAAAAAAAATGTTCACAAAGAAAATATACACTTTTTTATGATAAAAATAATAATATGATTTACAAAAATTAATTAAATTAAAGAGTAATATAGTTTGATGTTAGAAAGATCTTGTTGTCCAATGCTCCAACAAATTCTTCAAACTTTTTTATTCCTATTTTGTAGCTTCTTTGACACCCTATTTAGCTTAAAAACAAAATACTAATTTCAATTAGGTGAAAGTTTGTAAAAATAATATATAAAAGAGTTGAGTTACCAAGAGATGCAAGAGAACAACAAATACAGGAGATGGAGTGACAGAATATAAGAAATATAAGATGAAGAGTATAATGAAGGGAAAAAGTGGAAAAAAAAGAGAGGAGAGATCATAAAAAAAAAAAAAAAAAGAATAGAAAAGAATAGAGTTTTTAATAGAAAAGAAGAGCTGCAATCGAGTGGATCCAAGCCAAGTAGTCACATGTTTGGGCTCGGCTTGACATTGCAGCAAGGTGCTCGAGCTCGGCTCGAGCTCACACCATAGTGTTTGAACTCGGTTTGGTAAGGTTCACAAATTATTTGAGCTCGGCTTGAAATTCGTTTACAATCCCACATATTTCACACACAATAACAAACTAGAGATTCATAAACAAATAAAATATATATAACTATAAAAGTAGATATACTTGTATGAATCACCGGTGATCATAACAGTCATCAACATCACCCATTGTAACCATTCTGATGTTGCCATCGATAGCGTCGTCATCTTCCCATGCCACACACACACAGATAGATAGATAGAGAGAGAGATGAGGCAAAGGATTTACAGAAGCGTGAGTTAGCGTCTTAGCGATGGGTTGGGCTGCGTTTGGGTGGGTTAAAACTTTTAACTTAAAAAGAAAATGTAAGGCCCAAACTTATCAAGTTATACAATCACGAGCTTAAATCGAGTCTATTATCGAACTTGTTCACGAACATATTCACGAATTAATGAGCCGAGTAAAGGGGTATTTAGATTGGTTCATTTATTAATCAAATACATAAATTTTGTTCGGGTTTGGTTCGTTTATTAAGCAAACGAACACGAACTGAATTCTTAACGAGCTAATTCCGAACAGTTCGTCGAAAGCTTGGCTCGTTTGGAATGCTAAGAAAAAGTAGGAAAGCACAGGAAAAGGTAGGAGTAGATGAAAGGTTTTTTCATTCTCCAATGTTAACTACTACTTAAATACCGAGGATAAATTAAATTGTACAAAGGGCCCACAAAGTGGGTGTGTGAGTTCCTTGTCGAGATAAAAATATAATAGAAATAATAAAATATAAAATAAAAATAAATTGTTCACAATGGAACTCACAATACTTGTAAAAGAATGTCACCCTCAATGCACATATAGATATATAAATACACAAATGCAAACATGAATATTGAAGAAGAAGAAATACAATCATGTACACACATTCTCATTTATATTAAAGTGCTTTTCAATGCAAACATTTCTTTTTTTCTTTTTCACTAAAAGATTTGTGGCTTATTCCCAAATAACGAGGGAAAATTGTTAGGTTGTAGTGAAGCCAATAAAATTGTAATATTAAGGCCCATCCGGTGTGTCACCAACAGAGAATCATTTTGATCGGCCCAAAGTTGAAAAAGAGGAGCAAAATTAATTCTGCTGCCGGGGTTCGAACCCAGAATTTCTACTCATGAAATTTCCATTGTGCTACAGCAGATTTCATATTCTGCTTGCCAATTTATTTATATATAAATGTGAATTTATCTTTTAGTCCCTAATCTACCGCTCTTTTAAATACGGCAACTAAACATGGCGCATGAGTATTTTAATAGTCAGCAACACATTTCATAAGCCATCAACCATCAATAATCTTAAACAACTATATCTTTTTATTTAGAGTTCCTTAGAAAAGACTATTCCTTAAATTACCAATCATGGTTGGTATTCACAGTCGCGGTATAACGAAATCGGACTTGTATAACGGAAGCATAAAAAAAGTAAAAGTAGATGATATGTTTTTTTTATTTTCCAATAGTCCAATGTTAACTATTACTTAAATACATAAGATGAATTAAATTATACAGAAGCCTACATTCTAACGGTACTTTTGCATTTTTCAAAGTATGAGGTCAATGTATATATATACAAACATGAATGTTGAGGAAGAAGAAATACAAGCATGTACACACATTCTTATGTATATTAAAAGTGAATTTCGATAGAGTTACCAATTCATTTCTTTTTCACAAAAAGATTATGGCTCATTCCCAAAAAAAAAAAAAAAAAAAAAAGTTGAGGAAAGCCCAATAAAAAGGTAATATAAGGCCCCCATCCGGTGCATTACCAACAGATAATCTATTTGCTGGGCCCGAACTTGATATTTTGTTGCAAAATTGTTTCCGCTGCCGGGGGTCGAACCCGGAATTTCTACTGTTGAAATTTCCATTGTGCTACAGCGAATTTTGTGGTATTTCCGATAGAACAATTATTTATATAAAACTGTAATAATAAGGGCCATCCATTTGCTGGGCCCTGCAAACTGTCTCATGCTGTACAACGGCCCAAAATTGTAGAAGGATTAGAAAAATTAGTTCGATTGCTGGGATTCGTCCCGGATTTCTCATCATGAAATTTTCTGTGTTACAACGGATTTTATATATTTATACATGTGTGTTTATAATAATATATTTTTTAAGAATATATATTTATATATGTGTGTGAATGAGGGCTCTCCAAGTAACATTTTTTAAACAGGAGAAAAGTGAGTGTGATGGCCAAATAATTTAATTAATTCTAAAATTCATAATTTATTTTACATTTTTTTTTGCTCATTGCACCATCGGTGCCTAACCTATAATTGTGGGAAGTTGAAAATTACAAAACTTTCCATCTTCTTAACTTTTTATCTTCCTTTTTTTCCCCTAATGCCTCATGTTTTTTCCTTCTCTGTATATTACGTTTAGACACTCTCCATCTCTCTTCTTCACTCCACCTAAACTCACTTTTATTTTCTTACATATTTTGGTATTTTGGAACTCAAGGTAGCAATATTTTACCTAAGTTTGGAAGCGACTAAATAATTAAAGAATTTGTTAGAGTATTGGACCAAATTTTCTAATATTAAGTTTTATTGTTCTTTAACTTAAATTATTTTGTAATATTATTATTTTTTATTATAATAAAATTGTATATTTCGTTTGTGATAAATGTTATTTATACTATTGAATCAGAATATGTCTACTAGAAAGTATAAATCGAGATATGAAAATTTTAAAAAGAAGAGCAGAATAAATAAAATAATTCAATCTAAAAAAGGGGTTGTTGATAAATTTGTTACATCTAATAAAATAAAACAACAAAAAATTTATGCGAAAATTCAACAAATGAACAACCAAGTCAATAAAAATAATTAAACGATTATACAATAATGAAACAAATAGATATAGAATGCCACGGTTATATTTTTCACTTAAAGCCTCAAATTATATCGAGTATGATGCCAATGTAAAACAAAAATAGTTATCGAACCTTAGATGACCACTCTCAATGAGATATACAAATGCACAAATAAAAAGATGAATGTTGAAGATAAGAAATACAAGCATGTACACACATTCTCATTTATATAAAATTGAAATTCGATAGAGTCTCCATTTATTTTTCTTATTTTTTAACAAAAAAGATTTATGAATCCCAAATTAAAAGATGGGCTAGACACAGGATTGAACACACAAATCACACAAAAAATTTGGCCTTTTATCTTGAGTTTAAATTCAAGAGTAATGAATTTTTAAATCTAATATTATAGAAAATTAATTGGATGGGCTCCAAAATTAATTCTCTCCTAATTAGATAGCTCCTACTCCTTTTCAGAGTAACTAGAAGATTGCCAGTTAAGGCCTACCAACAACACTACGAGGAAAGTTTTCAAAAAATTGTGGAGAGGCACGTGGCCTGCTTAATGATGGTACGTCCACACTCCTTAGACAAAACTTTTCTTAAACATTATAAAGTTAGAAGGTGCTCACTGGAGTTACCAAGAGTTAACTCTTTTCAAGAGGATTCTACGAGCTTTGTGTACACCCTATGGCCAATGTCTACTTGATTTAAAATTAAATTAGGCTTGAACTTTGACAAATGCTCGAATTTTTTGATTTGTGGGCCACGAAAATGGGTGATGAAATCCCGACCATATCTTGTTAGGGTGTTCGGTCTTAACTATCTTATGCAAATGCTAATTTAAAAATGCACAACAAAACAAGTAATAAAAATAAAAATAAAAATGAGTAAGTGTATGGTCTTTATTCGTCTTCTTTTTTTTTTTTTAAACAAAAAGAACAACAATAAAATAAAATTGAAGAAAGTGTGGCCCTAGGGATATTTCTAAGTTATTCTATCCTAGACACATGCGAAAGTTATCAACTTAAATAAAAACTATGTTTTCTTAATGTAAAAAGGAAAAAAAATAATGTAAAAGAATTAGGTACTTACCTGGATGACAAAGTTATTATTTCCCTTATAAAAGCAACTGATGGTGGCATCTATAGAAGAAGTACATTATAAGAACCTGTCATTTAAAACAAATATATAAAAATATTTTTTTTTCTTTCTTTTTTCTTTCAAAAAAAATAATAATAATAAAAGAAACAAAAAAATTTAAAAATATATATATTTATAGAAGGGAGGGAAAGAAAGTTTGGGTGGGCTCCCAAAAAAAAATTGGTAATGTTGAATATTTGTGCTCCAAATTCTCAAACTTGATTTGGCAACGGCGTTATTTGACGAGTGTAGAATAGTGGATGGACGTCGTTACTTCTCTACACTTCGTACAAAAATAAAACCTGAAAAAACTCTACTAAAAATCATATAGTAATAAGCAGGGTCGAACCACTCTTAAGTGAAAGGTAACGAGTCTAAAATTCAAAACCTCAATCGTATGGAATGAAAATTGAATATTTAAAAATAAACTTCTGATTTTTTTTTAATAATAAAAACTAATACTAAATGTGTTTGATCAAATGATGGGACAAATCTCAAGGAAAGAGAATTCACCACCATGAATCCATATAAATAAAATTTTTAATATTTTTATCTAGTTTTTCTTCCAATAATCAATACACTTCACCAATCCAATTAGAACTTGGAAAGATGAAGGAAGATATGGTATAAAAAAAACAACACTTGATTATATACGAGAGAACATTTTTTTACTTAATCTGATGCACATTGACTAGGTAAATAGAGATAGACATTCTTCTAATTACCATTATTTGGCAAACACGAAGAATCCTCCATCTAATTTTAGAAAATAAAAATTCAAAATAGAAGAGTAGAAGAATGCTCTTGGGAGAAAAAATTAGACAAGAAAATAAAATAACTTATTTATATTTCAGCCATGGTGGCTTCATCACTCCCTTGAGAAGGATGCTTACGCTTGTATATCAACAGAAAATAAACAAATAGAAATGAAACTACTATTCTTCATTGAATCAAGAAAATAATTACACTATTTTTTCTATAACTTCTCTACAATTTTCTAACTCCCTTCACCATCTCCTAAGACCCCCTATTTATAGAGTTAGTGGGGAATGGTTTAGGTGGGAGAAATTTTAAATTCAAAATTACAAATTTTAAAAACAAAAATTCAAAATACAAAATTTAAAATACAAAAATTCAAAATTTTGAATTTAAATATCTAATATTTGATCTTCATATCTTTAATTTGAATTATGTACTGCAGACGTGACCGTTTAAAAAATATTTTGTAAAGTTTCAAACTTGAGACCTCTTATGAAGTAGATTGCACAAAATACCATATCTCCTACAATTCTTCTTATGTTCATTTTTGGCTATATATATCCTTTTTAACCTTTTTTTTGCTGTTTTTCTTCTTATTTGAAAATCAACCCCTATAAAACATAAAATGCAAATATAAGAACATTTAAATAAAACAAAAGAGTAATTAAAAACTTATTTTGAGATATAAAATAACAAGTTTTGTACACTTATCAAAATGTTATAACTCGTGAAAGTAATTTGGTGATGTTACCAACATTGGCTGAGATAGACATACAAAGAAGCTGCAAAAGAGTGAACTCGTTAGAGCGATGGTAAGACCGAAAGCTGCTCGCTAGAGCGAAAATTGATTTAAAAATCAGAAAAGGGACTCATTGAAATCAGCAACTTTGATACACAGATGCTAGTGGGAGCCGATGAATTGAACTTGAACTAGACTGTTATATTTTTATTTTATTATCTGTATAATATATATATATATATATATATGTATAAGGCGGAAGCTGTTTTCTATGATTTACCGAGGCTGCCGAGGATGAAACTGATGGTGTCATCTCCGGCGGTGACGACGATGGACAATGAAGACTACCAAGAATTAATAGGCTCTGATACCAAGTTAGAAAATAAATGAAGATAAGTATTTGATTGAATCGATATATGAATTGATATTATGAACAATACATAAAGGCCAATTTATAAGCACATAATCTTGGAGGCTAAGTAAACTTAGAAAATAATAAATTTTAGTCGTAGATGGTTTTGAAAAGGGTATAAGAAATTCTAGTCCTAGATCGATGATTTAGGAAAGGGTATAAGAAACCTATTAGGAAAAGATATATAATCTATAATAGAAAAGATAAAATCTAACAATGCATAATCAAACTTCCTTCACAAATCGACGTGATCTTCAATCCTAAATATGTGATTTTTAGTGTAGGTGCCAAATAAAAGAAATTAAAAAACTAAATATTAAACTACATTATAACTGAACCAATTGAATATAGGAAACACTAAAAAAAAAAAAATTGCTGATTTTTATGTTCCAAATAATTTTAGTGATACAACAATAAGAAGCATGAGCAAACATTATTCAATATAAATATACAGACCTGCTATTTAAATACATCTTGGATTCTATAGGTATTTATTAATAAAAGAAATTGGCTTCAAAATTTTAAATACATGTACATAAGAGCCCATTATTTTTAGAATTAGGATTGTTGAATGACTATTTAAATACATCTAGAAGTCTACACGAATTTATTTTTAATAAAAGAGATTGGTTATGGAATTTGAATACATCTAGTAGTATAAGACTTTGAGGTAAATTTTGTGTCGCTTTTGAATTTACAATTTTGTCAATTTGTCTTTTTCTACTTGTATTGTTGCTTCCTGTACATTTTTGTTTAATCACCCATGGCTTTCTTTAAGCTTAATTCGGTTTTGTGCATTGTGTCTTTTGTTTTGAGGTATTGTTTGAAAACTTATCTTTTTTTTTGGTTTAATAATTATATGGTTCAATAATATGCATATGTATCAGTTAAAAATATCTAGTTGATAGACATGAAAGTAACTTTAATCTCCATATGAAATAATATTGAATTTTTATTGATAATTTAATTTTTTATTTAAAAAAAATTAGTTTTCCATTATATTTTAATTATTATGGTATGAACAAAAAATCAATGGGCTTATGGATGTGTAAATAGGTTGAGAGCTTACGCGGAAATATAGATTGCTTTAAACAATTATTGAGGTCTAAAAGTATGTGCAGTATATAAAAAAATTGGCTATCCTGAAATGTTGAGAAAAATGAAATTAAAAAATGATGAAGCAAAAATCCACCCCGAACTGATCAAACGCCAACCTGTAAAAAAGGACAAGAGAAGGGTAATCGAGAGGGCACCGGCGTGGTGCCGGCCGACTACGCTCCGACGATCAAGTCAGAAATCGAAAGAGCTTTCTTAGCTATAAAGGAACTCAGGGGGTATTAATTGCGTACCTGGTATGTGGATCGTCTCTGTATTTATAGCAGTCAAGTGAGGCTGTTTCCTAGTGAGAGACTGACTCTTGGAGATAGGAAGTCCTGGTTAAAATAGACTTCCTATCCACGTCACTTCGAACTCATCCTTCACGTTACACGTTTCATAATTTTAGTCAAATACTCTATCAAAAAATATAATTAGTTAATGTATATACAGTATACACCTCCTTGGAAAGAAAAAAAAAAAACAGAGGGACTTAGTGTGAGTTAATTGGAATACTTGGCTAGTGAGTTATGTAATTTGCATTGTCATAAGTGGAATTATGGCACAGTGGACTCTCTATAACTTAATTTTCATATAATTGAAAAAAAATAAATAAATCAATATGTTCAAGAGTATATATTCTAAGAAAATGTTTGAGCTGATGAATTCAGATTCGAAGAGAGCACTAATAGTGATCCTTTTTTCTTTATTTTTTTGAAATAATTCAGAAAATTATGTTAAATTTGGAAGGAAAATCAAGGGCAAGCTTGCTACAATTCCATAGAACAGTTTTTTTTAGTTGTTTTAAATATATCTGATAGTAAGAAAGATTAGAACAAACATAAACAGGAGACAAAGAGAGGATTAATTTCCACTGTTCTCATATTTAACATCCATATATATCTCGTTGATGTTATCGAATTGTTTTCATAAACATGACATATTAGGCTAAATAGATATACATATATATTTTTTTCACCACAAGAATGAAAGATATAACATGTATAAAAATAAGAAAAATACACACCAAACTTAGGTTTAGTAACAATGCATGTTAATATATTATAATACAATTTAGTGATTCCAACTTGCTTTGGTCCTAAATTGGAGTGTATGCTTGTGTTGTTTGTCATGCACTAAAGATGTTAGAGTTTGGTAACGGGGAGATAAAGGTCATACTCAGTGCACAAGGCTCCCGCTTGAGCGGGGTCTGGGAGAGGTAGGTGTCAACTAGTCTTATCTCTATTTTTGAAGAGGCTGCTTCCAAGTCTCGAATCCGAAACTTATCACTCTTTGGGCGAAGGCACTTGCTATCGCACCAAGGTGATGTAAAAATAATATCAGATTTGTACTTGTTCATAACATCCCTGAGCATGGGACCTCCAAATAAACAAATACACACATACAAATATGTTCTTAAGAGAATTGGACAATGAACAAAGTAAACACCATGAAGCCAGTCTTAGGATCTATTGCTAATAAACTAAGAAATTAAGAATGATAAGAAAAGTTTAAGTCTTGGGTAATAGTGACCAGATTAATTTTCTCTATTAAGACAATTGTATAAGATGTCAATACAATAGACTATTATCCATTGCTTGAACAAAGAAACACATGAAAAGCTCAACGTACTATTATTACACTTGAATTAAATGGAGATCGATATGATGGTTCTCAGAATTTGAAGTTGGCACACTCAGAATCCACCCACTTAAGTGTAGAAGTAAATCCAAGCTTAGAAGCAGCTAGATCAAACTGAAGAAGATTGTCCTCCAATTGAAGTGCCCCTATCACAATAGATGTTCTTGGCTTTGAACCTCCATCCACAAAGCCTAAGCACACCACGTCACGGCTTATCTCCACCATCAAATTAGCCCCATTCATTTCCCAGTACACATCCTTGTTCTCAAACACAAATGCAATCTCCGGGACACCAGCTCCAAGCTGAGTAAAACCCAAGAACTCCGTGCCAAAGCAGTCCGTGAAAGGTGCCACAGGTGCCACTTTATGGACATTCATGGCTTTGAGCTCATTCGCAAACGTTTTAGTAAGAGCCTTGTAGATAGAGCTCTCAAGGACAGTGTAAGGCTCCACAGTACTAATCTTTGTTCCTCCATAGCCTTTGTTGTTGATAGATAGTAAGGTTGTAGTAACCCTTGTGGACGGGTGTGAGTGGGCGGGTGCAAAGACAGACACTGGGCTGAGCTACCACACTGACAGGGTACAGGGTGCTCAATCCCACATCGCCTGGGTATGGAAAAGGGGATGTACTTATATGTAGTATGTTCTCTTCAAATGGTATGAGGCCTTTTGGGGTAAACCCAAGAGCAAAACCGTGCGGGCTCAGGCCCAAAGCGGACAATATCATACCATGTGTTGGAGCGGGGTATTACAGTTGGTATCAGAGCCTGAACCCAGCCGGAAGTAGTGTGCCGACGAGGACGTCGGGCCTCGTAGGGGGTGGATTGTAGTAACCCTTGTGGACGGGTGTGAGTGGGCGGGTGCAAAGACAGACACTGGGCTGAGCTACCACACTGACAGGGTACAGGGTGCTCAATCCCACATCGCCTGGGTATGGAAAAGGGGATGTACTTATATGTAGTATGTTCTCTTCAAATGGTATGAGGCCTTTTGGGGTAAACCCAAGAGCAAAACCGTGCGGGCTCAGGCCCAAAGCAGACAATATCATACCATGTGTTGGAGCGGGGTATTACAAAGGTTGTGTTCACTGCAATGGGCTTTCTGTTGATCATGATAGATCTCACTCCTACAAAGTATTCTGTCGATGGCTCGCCTTTTATATAAGCACTTGCGGTGCTCATAGGATTAACGTAGAGTCTAGTGTAAGAAAACCGTTCTGTTATGTCAATGGGCTTCGAGTGTCTAAGGTTTGGGAGGAAGACATAAGGTGCATTGCCGAAAAATAGAGCACCATTAGACTTGGGAGTGGATGGCAAGCATATGGCAAATTTTTTAGGGAAGCTTCCACCATATGCAGATGAAAGTTGACTTGGCAGCCCAATTGGAGTCATTCCTAGGCCTGCCATTCCCTTGACACCACTTGCAAGGCCATCTAATAGCCGAGTCCGTGCACAAGCGAAGATATAATTTGGAATCTTAGCAACTGAGACAGCATTGGATCTATCCATTGATAAAAGTGAAATAACATCCATGGCTAACTCTTCGAATTCGACTTTTTTAGTTACTGTGTTTTCGGGTGCCAGTGAACAAGTGTTGTTGGTGCATCCTGGCCTTGGAGGAGAGAGGCACTGAAAACAACCATTGGCATTGGCTACTGAGCAGGGGGCTGAGCCGCAACGGCCAGGCTGATATGTGGATGTCTTGTATCCAATTTCACAGTCCATCCAGAGGCTTTCACCTCCAAGATCAACAACAAAACTCTTCTGCACAAGAGGTTTCCTAGGCCCAAGTGGGTTATGTATTGGAGGGTGGAGGGTTCTTTAGAGACTGGGAGGAACATGGCTTTGGGTTTTGGAGATGATTTTGCCTTTGAGAGGGAGATGAAAAAGAGGAGAGAGAACATAAATAGTTGTATATAAGAAGCCATTGAGAGAGAGAGAGAGAGAGAGAGTTGAAACAGTAGTAATGCAGAAGATAGTGTGATGGGAAAGATTGAATGGGCATTCCTTAATTTTATAGGGGTGTACTCTAGCTGCCTCATATGACTGTAGTGGATATTTTACTTGCATTGACACTCGACAATGACATGATCAATTCTTTAAGAAAAATAATTTTGAGTGCGAGACAATTTTGACAGTCTTCTTCACTCACATCAAATGAGAGAGAACTCCGCCGTAAACTTTGAAAGAGAGAGATTTAGATGGTACGTACCTGGTTGAGTGCATTCACTTAATCTTGAAGACAGACCAAGTTGCCAAGCATGAGCTGTTCGTGGGTCCGGTCATTTAAGTCCTCCATAGCCATAGTCCCTAGCCATAGTACCTGGTTTGAGAAGATAAGGCAAATTGTGAGCCAGTAGAGTTAATACCATTGTCATACAAACTACGAAGTATACAAGATTATAAGGTCTATATATACAACTAAAATGTGCACCTCATTAATTACTTCTTACTTGTACAACAATTCCTCATGGCCAAAGGTTAAAACTGATTCAATATTGATATCATATTTTGCAATTGAAGCCTTTGAAACTAATCAAGAACTAATATAAAATTGAGACATAGAACACAGTCATGCCTTGTCTTTATAGCTTAACCCTCTCATATATACCAAATGAAATAGCAAAGAATTAATGAACCCTCCATCATATAATGTGATATATGTATACATATATATATCATCAAACAATTTTAATCCATGAAAAAGTCTAACTTCTAGATTATAGGTCCAGTTTGTACTTAGATCATCTTGATTTAATTTGGGGTTTTACCTGTTAATTATATAAATATATAGATAGAATATTAAAAGAATTTGTTGTTTCCATAGATTCAAATTGCCTTTATCTACTGGTATATTCCTTTATTTTTTCTCAAGGCTAGCTCATATCTAAAACTGACTCAAGATTACACAAGAAAGCCTATAGAACTGATAAAGGATTAATAATTGGGACATAGCACATAGTCATAACTATAAGTTTGGCTGAACATTCTCTCATACCAATGAAATCGTAACCAAGCCTGCAACATCATATATTCAAACATTGTTAATCCATCACTGACCAAAAAAATGTCCAACTTCTAGATTATAAGGTCATTTCATACTGGATCATCTTGATTTATTTCGGGGTTTTGCAATTAATTATGTAGTAGATACTAAAGTATTAAGGATTAGTTGATTCAGAGACATTCTCAATTTCTAATAACCCTTATTGACCAAAGTACTCCTTTATTTTTATTAATTTGGCTTATTCTTTTTTTTTTTTTAATCTTCACAAAAAAACACACGTAACCACTTTGTCCTCTGAAAACTTGTAACATATATGTATTATATCTCGCTTAAAAAGCACAGACACCTCATTGAGGATGTTGTACTCATATCAGATACTTCTCAAACGTGTCGGACACTTTGTAGAAGTGTCCTGATTTTTTTTTTTTTTACACTCCTTGGACACTTCGTAATAGTAATATATTAAAGTGTTTTGAAAGGAATTTATATATGATTGAGTTATGATGAACAATCTGAGCTAAATATATGTAGAGGACTAAAAAATAAACAAAAAATTAAAGCATCATAACTGAATAAGTCCGATTCTTCTAGTCTATTTTTGTTTATAAATTTGTTTGATTCTTAATTGCTTGATAATGAATTGAAATATTTATGTAATGTAGTCTTTTTTTTTTTTTTTGTTGAATAATGAATATATATTAATATATTATTTTAGAGTCGTATCCTCATCGTGTATGACGATGGTTATGCATTAATAAATAAGGAAAATCTCACTAGTCCTTAAATAAGTCCAAGCCCATTGTGAATCTGTATTTGACCAATCAACCAAACAATTAAAAATACAGACTCATTTTTTATAAATAAAATTTTTTTTGGATAAAATACATAAAACACTCTTGTGAGCTGTCAACCTTTGGCAACTAAACCCCTTATCAGCTTCACTTTCTTGGTATAATCAGTCAACGGTTCTAAGAGGTAGCATAACTGAGAGCATTTTACTATCCTATTGTAGTTCCCATAATTTTAAGGTTATATAATTTTAATCTGAATTTTTTATTTGTTTAAATTATTGATTGAGTATTTTAAATGTTAAATGTTTTACTTGTTTAAATTGTTATTAAGTATTTTAAATGCTAAATACTTTAGAGTTCCCGTAATTTTGAGATTATATAATTTTAATCTGAGTTTTTTATTTGTTTAAATTATTGATTGAGTATTTTAAATGTTAAATGTTTTTCTTGTTTAAATTGTTATTAAGTGTTTTAAATGCTAAATACTTTAGGTTGTTTTATTTTATTTTATTATATATTTTTTAGGTGGGATCATACTCTTGTATTTCTGTTATATTTTTCTTATTATTATTTCTTTTTCAGATTGGGCTAGGAAGAATTTGGGTTGGAGTTTTGAGTTTGGACTGGAGTATAATTGCTCAAGTGTTGGGTTAAGTATATATTTTAATATGGCCCAAGTGGATATGGCATCTCTGTGAGATTAGTGGATCACATTTATGATAAAATGTTTGTGTGTGTGTGTGTGTATATATATATGGATGATAATTTAAAAGTGAGCCAAGTGGGCAGCGGATGGTATATGTTAGGCATATATAATATCACTTGGTCTTGTTTTAATTTTGATGACCTAGCCCACTCGATTAGTGCATGTACATTATGAAACAAGTGCATATAAGATATCTGATTTATTATGAAAGTGCCAGCCCACTCGATTAGGACGTGTGCACTATGGTATACTATCTAGTTAACTTGATAAGAAAGTGGGTGGGTGCAATGAAGTGCTGAGAAAGATAAGAAAAAATAAAAAGAGAGAAAACCCTAAAGGGAGAGAGAAAAAGTTACAAAGAAAGAAAGAGAGCCGGAAACGAAAGAGAAACGGTTAGAGAAATGGTGATCTCTAGAGAGAGAAAGCAAAGAGAGAAGTTTTAGAGAGAGGAAAAGGGCAGCCGAGAGAGAGAGGGTGGTCTAGTGGCTTGGGGCTGTCGGCGCACTAGTGGTGCAAGGTGGTTGTGTGCGGCTGTTTCAACCGAGAAAGGTGGCCATAGATGGGTTCTGCCTATACAAATTTGGGTCTTCTTCATTTGTTGGTGTTCTGTTTAGGCTCCTGTTAATGAGTTGATATCACTTATAAGATTTTAATGTTGTGCTGGAAAGTTTCCTTGATATTGTTACCCCTTCATTTGTGCCATACATGACATAGAGGGCTCTGAAGCACTTCCTTGATGGAGCAATGAGTGTTTTCAACACACAAACACTTTTGAGTTCAGTTGGAGAATCCAGAAACACAGCAACTCAAAGGTGTTGTAGCTGCCAACTATAATATTAAATAGGGTATTCATGCATAGAGGCTTGCTGTTGTGGCAGTTGTCGACCAAGGTGTTTTGTGGTGGCTATGGCATTGATTGTTTTTGAACTGGGTTTAACCACGTTATGGTAAAGAAAATGGTTCATTATTTGGACTGGTTATGAGTTTGGTTTTTGAAATGGGGCGTGTCTAATAAATGTTGGGTTGATTTTATTTGAACCAAGTAAATTTCATGGATTGGGTTTGTATTGGTTTAAGTTATGGGCCTAATTAATTGGGCCTTATGATAGGGGTTGCTTCATTAAGTGAGCCTCATAGCTAGGTTAGGCTTGTTTTGAATTATGGACTGGGCTTGGCAAATTGGATTGGGCCAGAATTTTAAATAGACCCAGTATAAATTAAAAGAAAGGATGGGTTTTGACAGTGGGCCAAAATTATTTGAGCTGCTGCAGGATGGACCAAACAGCAATGGATTCGTGGACTTTCTGGATAAAAACCCGAAGCAAGTTGATACTTGCTCTTTTCTCGATCCGATTAATTATACGTTTAATTTTCATATAAATTTTATATCTGTACATATTTGCTTGTTGGGCTTTTCATTTATATAAAAGTATATAAATTGATGAGTATGTATTTATTTAAATACAAATGTGCATAAATGTGTGTGTGTGTGTATATATATATATTGGTGAATGCCAATGTGTTGATTGTTAAATTACTTTATTTAAGTCATATTGCAATTTATTTGGATTGTGGGTGTTGAATGTAACTGGGTTGATAAATTTGCACATTTTTGTTGATGCCTGGATTTATTTTAGTGTTATTTTATGTGTACAACTTGTTGATGTGTACGTGTGTACTTATTGATGTTTTCGTGTACTTTAAACTGTGTAATTTTATGTGCACGAACTGTGGATGTTTACATGTGCTTGCGGATATATTTTTGTGCATTTAAATTTAGTAAATGTTAAATGATATATTAATGAAATTGTGAATTGTTAAATGTTTTTTTTTGTTCAAATATATTTATTTAAATTATTTTGAAATTATGACGCAAAAGTCAATTTGCTAAAGTAATGAAAGATTGTTCAGCATATCCTTGTTGAGCTTTGAGTTCACCCCCTCCCAGACTTTGCAAGTTAGGATACTGATACGGGGACAATTATGGAACTTGATAGTACCGGTTGAAGAGGTGGCAGGGTGGGACCATTTGTAATATTTATTGTCCAAGATTTGGGAGAGATTGTATTATTTTGAGAATTGTAAGAATGAAATATATTTAATTTTTCCTTCCAATATAATAGAATGTTATATAGGATTTTATGTATGTAAAGGACAGTTTGGAAATTTTAGAGTTCTTTTATTCATTTATTTCATTTTATTTTATTTTATTTGTATTTCACATCTCGGATTTCTCTTGAAAAATTCGGGTCGTGATACCTATACCTCAACAACTCTTAATGATTTTGGAGGGAAATGTCGTTGCGCTAATTGAGCTCGTCTTTGCGCCTATGTGTATATATACTTGATGTATGTATATAGAGTAATAACCTCTTACTCACACACCAGTGAGCAAAAAAAATTTTACACACCAAGCATAGTAAACGTTCAATATGATCTAAGTATAAAAAATGTAACTTTCAAAAATCATTACAATCATATTCAATAGTTACCATACATGGTGTGCAAGAATTTCTTGCTCACCAGTGAGCAAGAGATCATTTCTGTATGTATGTATATATATATATATAAGATTTCCTCTCATATATTACCAAATTATCTCTGTAAAATTCTCTCTCCAAAATTGAAAAACAATAAAAAAAATGAAGGCAAACCAGTAATCGCAACTACTAATAATCACAAATGAGTTCGTCTTGGTAATTATTATATATGTTAAAAAAAGTTCGATCAAAAATGCACTCAATGCAGCAAAATTACAAAAACAACCTTAGTAAACAATTGAAATTACCATTCATACCAATATATAAATATTAATCAAGGTAAATTACACTAACCTCCTTTTAAAAATGCTAATTCTATTAGGAGTGCACAAAACATCGGTAAACCAAACCAAACCAAATCCGATCGGTCAGTTTGGTTTGGTATTTTTTAGTTCGGTTCAGATTCCAAAATTACAAACTCGTTATTTTATAGTTCAGTTCTAGTTTTGAGTCCTATAGGACAAAATCAAACCAAACCAAATCATTTAATATATATATATATAAAGAATAATTTCCTAACCCTAACCTTTTCTTATATTTCACAATCTATTCTCATCAGCAACTCTCACCAATGTCGCACAACTCTCTCTATCTCTCTGTTCAATGTCACCATCGCCGCCTTCAGTCATCCCTCAGCCTCACAACCATCAATCCTCCCTCAACCATCATCAATCGTCTCTCAGCTCAACCTCCGCTACCATCCTCTCTCTCTCTCTCCCCCTCTCCCTCTACCTCTCTCTCTCTCTCTCTCTCTCCTAGTATTACCTAACTACTCTGCTGCACTTTTATCCAATATTTGTTAACCTAAAACCCTTCCCTCTGTTTCCATTATGTATCTGCATTTCTCTCTCTCTCTCTCTCTCTCTCTCTCTCTCTCTTTCTCCACATACACAGATATGTATGGTATATACAAAGGGATTAAACTAAGGTTTGGGTTAAAGCTATGTTGCGAACTAACATTAGGTTGAGGAGAGAGTATCTCTACATAATTTGTTTTGAGAGAAATTAAGGAATGTTTGCTATATAAGAAGAAGAAGATAAAAGAGCCTTAGAAGGTTTTTTTTTTAATTATCAGTAAATAAGTGATTTAGTTAGAATTTTCTTTAAAATGTGAATATATGAATCTTTAATAGCTTCTTATATTTATATCATTGTCTTTATGTTTGTCATGCCCACTCCTTGCGACAGTAGGTGGCCTCAATTGTTGCCGAAGAGGTTAGCTTAAGGCGATGGAATGGATATGACCTATGTTTGGAAAGGGCCTTTATTTTTTTGTATGGAGTTGCCACATAACATCGAGTTTTGGTGTTTTAGATCACCTAAAGATGTTTAAGGACTTTACAAGACCTTAGGCATTTAGAATGCTTGGGGTTGATATATGGGTCTTAGATGTTTGACTTTCAACTACTTTTCAAAACCAGATCAAATGGATTCAGGGGTTTGGTTATGCATGGAGAATATACTAAAAATTTGTATTGAGTATATTTACCTACTTTATTCTTCATGTCACATGCAAGTTTTATAGTGTTTGAACCTACCATCTTGATTAGGTTAAAAATCAAGTCAAACACAGTTCGACTCAGGTGAACTAAGCTTGAACCTATGATGTTTTGGTTTATTTTTTATTTCCTAACCTTTTTGGTCTTGGCAAACGTATTTCTCACACTCCCTCTCGACCGCGCAGGCCTTGAACCTTCCCTTCAAGCTTTCATTTTGAAAGGTTTCACTTTGAAAAGGTGAGAAAATACTTAAAAATGAGAGAAAATACCAATACTATGATATTATTGTTGGAAAAATTACATTTTAATGTTGAAAATTTGTTTAAAATGTGTTGTGAATGGATGCCATCATTAACGGACGCCTCTACAGAAGATCATATTTAGGTTCATTACTCCGATGCTTGACATCATCAGAAATGAGGAAAGTTCTTAGAGAGATTCATAAGGGAGTTTGTGGAAATCATTCAGGAGGAAGATCCCTAGCCCACAAGACTCTGACGCTGGAATACTTCTAGCCGTTCATGGAGCACGATAAGGCCAAAGACATACGAGATTGTTGCACTAGCCACCAGGAACTTTGAATCCAATGGCCAACCCATGGCCCTTCGCCCAATGGGGAATGGACGTGGTGGGTCCTCTGCTGACTACAGCACAAAAAAAGAAGTACGTCCTTCTAACCATGGATTACTTCACCAAATGGGTGGAAGTAGAGGCTTACACCACCATAATGCACTCCCAAGTAGAAAAATTCATCTGGAATAACATCATACACCGCTTTGGCATCCCAATGTCGATATTCATGAATAACGGGACAAATTTGGATAACCAATCCGTCTAGAGATTCTTCGCAAAAATTGGGATAAATCAGAAGCTTTGCTCGAGGTCATATCCTCAAAGGAACGAGCAAGCCGAAATCACAAACAAGACCATTTTTGCCAATATTAAGAAGAAATTGGAGGATAGAAAAGGTCACTAGCTTGAAGAGGTGCCAAGCGTATTGTGGGCCTATCGAACCACCCCTCAAGGACCAACAGAGAACAACCCCTTCAGTCTGGTATATGGAATGGAGGCCGTGGTGCCAATAGAGCTCGTTGTCTCCACCTTCAGACTGAGAAGTTCGAAGAAAAAGAAAATAATCAATGGATCGAGCACGAGCTAGACTTGCTTGAGAAAAAAAGAGAAGCCGCGCAGATAAAATTGGCAGCATACCAGCAAAACCTCCATAATGTCTACAATAAAAAGGTGAAGCCTTTGACATTTGAACAAGGAGATTGTTGTGAAAGGTGACCAATAATACCAGAGAGCTTAACGCCGACAAATTGGTAGCATATTGGGAGGGGCCATATGAAGTAACTGAAGTTATTAGAAAGGGAGCTTATAGATTACGGAAAGCACATAGCGATGAAGCCATCGTCCAAAAGCCATAGAATGCAATACATTTGAAAAGGTACTATGTATGAACCCCTGTAGACCTATTCCTTTCAAATCAATAAAGCTTATGCGGACTAAAGATCCCACATCGAATATATCAAAGACAATTTATTATTTTATTAATATATCAAATTGTGCTCGTAAATCACAAAGACAATTGGATTGTGTAGCGAAAGAGAATCTGCTGCGCAATCCCACTGTCTTGCCCCTTTTGTTTTTCTACCTCTAAAAGCCTTGGCATGACTAGCCGAGCATTTCAAACGAATGAAATTGGCTAAGGCATAGCTAGCTGAATGCCATAAATGAATAAGAAAGCCTCGACATGACTAGCCGACCATTTCAAATGAATGAAATTGGCTAAGGCATGGCTAGCCGAACGCTAGAAATGAATAAGAAAGCCTCGCGTGACTAGCCGAGCATTTCAAATGAATGAAAGTGGCTAAGGCATAGCTAGCCGAACAACAAAAGTAAATAAGAAAGCCTCAGTATGACTAGTTGAGCATTTCAAACGAATAAAAATGGCTAAGGCATAGCTAGCCGAACGCCAGAAGTGAATAAGAAAGCCTCAGCATAACTAGCTGAGCATTTCAAACAAATGAAATTGGCTAAGGCATGGCTAGCTGAATGTCATAAGTGAATAAGAAAGCCTCAGCATGACTAGCTGAGCATTTCAAATGAATGAAATTGACTAAGGCAGGGCTAGTCGAACGCCATAAGTGAATAAGGAAGCCTCGGCATGACTAACCGAGCATTTTAAACGAATAAAATTGGCTAAGGCATGACTAGCCGAACACTAGAAATGAGTAAGAAAGCCTCGGCATGACTAGCCGAGCATTTTAAACAAATGAAATTGGCAAAGGCATGACTAACCAAAATAAGAAAGCCTCGGCATGACCAGCCGGACATTAGAAACAGATGAAAATTGGCTAAGTTAAGGTAGTCAACATTAAAGATTGGACAGAAAAGGCTGAATGGAAGTACATAGATCTACAAAATGCAAAATGATTCATTTTTCATTAAAACATAACTATGCTTCCAAATTACAAGCGATACTCTTATAGAAAGAGAAAATCCAATTACTAGAACAAGTACAAAAATAAAATCATGAGGCATTTTCGCGTGGGGGAGGGTCAGAAGAAACAGCCGATGCATCAACAGGCTCAGTGGCCCCAAGATCAGAAGCCTCAGCATCTTTCAACAAACCCAGGACCTCCTCCTCATCATCACCAACTTCGGGATCCTGGTATGAAGGACCCTCAAGACCAATCTATTGATCATATTCGGCAGGTTCGCCATTGTAAGACTGCTCATCAGCAGGAGTTATCGCATTATCAAAACCAATTCAGTAGGCCTTAGCGTTTCTGATTCGGACCATTCGGGACAGCCTACCGAACATAGCTTTCACTCATTATTCAAACTTCGTCAACTTTTCTTAGAGGGACTTCACATTCAGTTCAGACTCTGAGGCCCTCGACTCAGCCATGGCTCTTTGCAGTTTTGCTTCCTCCTTTTGCTTTCCGAGCTCCTCAAGTTGAGTCCTATATTGGCCAATCTTTACCTGTAAGGTCTTTGACTTTGACTTTTCATTTACCGCCTCATGCATCGAGGCCTAGAAATTAGCTTCAGCCTTTCTCTTCTAAGCGCCATCCTTCTTCACCTTCACCATTGCATGCTCAACCAAGCGGCACATGGTCATCACTCCGAACATGTTCTATAAATACACAAGAAGATTTCAGTTTGTACGTAAAAAAAATTTACCCTCAAAGCCAGAGTCAGACAAGTGTCCAGCAGGTCCCTACAGACACCTCCTTCATTATCTTTTCGTCCTTAGGAGGCCACATCTCCTTCAGAAAAGCCTTTATGGCCTCTTATCCTCCAGAATAGAGTCCTCGGTAGAAAGTGGCGTGCCATTGGCCTTCACCATGCGATGAGTCCAAGGCACGACTTCAAAAGAGCTGGGGGGGGGGGGCATCAGATCCCCCACCAGAAGTAGTAGCCTCCCCAACTAGAGGCCCCACTGGCCTTGGGGCAGAAGGTGAAGCCAAGGTGTAGGTCTTTTGAGATTTAGGTCGAGGCTCAACCTCTTCTATTTAAATCACCTCGGATGGTTGCTTTCTTTTTGCAGTGTCCTCTTCTGTAAATTTTTTCCTCGTAGAAACAGCAACCTCTCTTTCCTGATCGGTCGGTGGGGCACAGAGCTCAACCTGTTTCTTGCCTTTAAGACGTGTTGTCTTCAGCAAACTCATCTTCACCTCTGAAGTCTTCTCGAAAATAGTTCTTAAAGTCTCAGGATCAATCAATAGAGAGGACGTGTGAAGTTTCCTCCACACCTTCTCCTTTATGGTCAACAAGCGAACCTTGATCTCTGAATGGGCAAGAAACTCCCTAATTGCACTAAGGTAAGAAAGAACATGGTTAGAAAGCAAAACGTTGCATATGTCACAGTTACAATGAAGGTTAAGAAGGGATTCAAAGGAGGAAATACCTAATCCACTGAATTTTTAAGGGATCATATACTTTTCAGAAGAGGGAACTTTTCATTTCCCCTCCCCCCCCCCTAACAACCACAAGATATGCCTTCTAGCCCTTATCCGAGGTGGGATGACCGGAGCACAATGTTCTGCTCAATCGGGGATAGAATTGAAAGCGATTCCTTTCATTCTTCGTGGCATAGACTTGGTAGCAAATGAGGAAGTCATTAAACCCTAACTCAAGACCTCGGGTGTGATTGAGGGCAAAGACGCTGGAAATAACCCTGAAGAAATTAGGGTTTACTTGGAGGGAGGCTAAGTTCATCTGACAAAGAACCATATGGTAGAAGGGATGAAGTGGAAAGTGAAATGCAGGAAGGTGTTTGGCCGAGAAAAGCATGTTACCCTCACCCAACCCCTGTCTGGTCCCGAAATCCCAATCTAAAGGGTAATTCCTAAGGTTCACATCATTAGGAATGTATCAATCTATTCTAAGCTTCCCCAAATTCACCGGAACCCTAACCAAATCAGTACAACCAACATCGTCTGAACTAGGTTCAGAGGGCGCTCCACCTTCTGAAGCCGCCGTCTTTGTGGGAGGAACAACAGCAGGGTTCGCGAGAGCCAAAGAACCCCCCAAAGGATTGGAATCACCCTCACTATCATTCAGAAAGTCATCAACAGACTGATAAACCTCCATAGGCCCAAATTCATCCACAATCTCTACTCGCTTCGCCCTTCCCATGCTTAGAAATAAAGGAATGAAGAGAAGAGAGTATTGACCTTGAGAAACAAGGAGGAATGAGAACCAGAAATGGATGGATGCCGTCGGGAAAAAACAACGTTACAAAGCAAAAAGAAGTGACCATAAAAGAAGAGTAAAGTTGAACATTTAAAGCCCTGACACTTCGGCGGCCAGCAAATGCCCGAAGCCGAAGAGTCGAAAAACGTGCGAACCAAATAGTCACCCATCTAAAAACCCTTTTCAAATTCTGTAACTGAAATTTGAAAAGTGTTTTGGGGCAAAGTGTAGTAAGGAAAAACCCCCACTAACAAGGAGACGACACGTGAAATTTTCAACAAAGCAGACATTTAGCAGCCACGTCATCAATACAGGTCAACATGCCCCCATCAATGCCTGAAATCAATCACCTAACCACAACAATAGTCATGGTAAAATTCACAAAGGAAGATTGCCCAAAACAAGAAGAAAATCGCATTCCCACCCATCATGGAATGATCATTGGCGCATGTAATCAATAACACTATAAAAGAAATGAAAAAGAAAGAGAAATGAGGCCAATTTTTTTGGAAAAAAACAAATTCTCTCTTCTAATGTAGTGTAAATTTATCTATATTTTTCATAGTAAATTTCTTGCGCATACACTACTCCTCATACCATAAGCAACAGAAGGAATATAATTGCAAGTGTTTCAATTTTGTCCCCAATCTCATTATCCAAAGAAGAGAAATATATATATATAAATTGGATGTGTTTCAATTTCATAAATTTTTGACTCCTCAAAATCTCTTTCTAATGACTCGTATAATTAATATTGTATACCATTTGTTCCTTGTAATCAAATCTAATCTTCATAATTTGTAATCTAAGAAAATATTTTGTCAACGTCAAGGATACAAAATTATGTAAATTTTCAGGATCCAAATTTACCAAACATAGAAAACGAAGAAGTAGGAAGAAAAATACCTCGAATTGGTATGAGAACCAACAAAATTGATTGATTTGATTTCTTTCTTTGTTATATTTGCATCAATAAATTTTCTTTTCATTTACAACTTTAACTTTCCCCTATCTGATTATGTCAATCACAGAAAACAATTAGTGCGAAACCACATCAAAATGATTTTGGATGGATGAATCAGTAAGGCATAATATGAGTGGTCTTCGTCTCATAACTCGCCAAACACGATTTTGAGTTGACTCGGAACACCTTAACCAGGTCTCCACACATCTGCCTCACAGTCGCCGAACATGTACTCTGCATCACAACCAAAACTTTTGTCAGACCGTTCAGTCTCATCACCGCCTCCTGAGCCGTCCGATCCCGGGACAGATAGCATACACTCCAAAGCACCACAATCCCGTGCTCCGTCGCCGCACTCGATACCTTCATCAATCTCTGCACGATCGCCGCCACGCATGTATCATCATCGCATATCGCCGTCCGGCATTCCGTACACGTCGACATCATGTCCAATAGTTTCAGAGCCTTCTCGATCACCGGAACAACAGTATCGGAACCGGAGAGGATTCTCCCTACGGTTCGTACCATCCCGAGCCGGACGAGGTCTTTCTTCACCGGTCTCGATGTTGTCACGGCGATTAGGGCTGATAGTCCGGCTTCGATCACCGTTCGGTCGGTCTCGGAGCTGACCAACCGGTACAGTTCGTACAGTAAGCACTGATTTCCGGCGAGTGAACGTTGAGACTCCGCATCGAATGCGATTGATTCCAAAACCCTAGCCGATTCGATCTTCGACCTCAAATTGCCGTTTTGACAGACCAAAACGAATGAAGACAAACCATCTCGATTGCTCTTGAGAATCAGTTTGCTCAGCTGTTCTTTCACTCCGTCCTCAGACACGATCAAATCCAGAACGGTTATAATCAATTCGCTAACTTCAATTTCAATTGCATTGCTCAGAACTCCGATGATAGTCGGTAAAAATTCATCTGTCTTTGCCAAAAACTTACGATTTTCGTCGGAGTAATTAGCGAAATCCACGATTTCACGGAGAGAAATCAAGCAATTATCGACATCGTTGTTTATGTTTCTGATCGATTGTACTACTTGTTGCTTTGAGATTAGAGGATGAGGTAGTTTGGAGGAGTGGTCAGATTCCGGCGGGCGGTCGGACCAGAGGTTGATGAGGCGGCGGAGGTTGAGGTTGGGGACGAAGTCGGTGGTGTGGAGGACTTGCATGGTGGCAGGACAGGTGTTGTGGCCGGAGTCCAGCCAGGTCTGGATGCTGGAGCGGTCGTAGGTGACGCCGGTGCAGAGGCTCACCGGCGACCTCATCACGTCCATAGAGATCGGGCACTTGAAGAAGCTCGGCACGGTCACGAACAGTTGGTTCTTGTCCATCACCATATCTCTTGATCGTTTTTAGAGGGAGAAAATGTAGAGAGAGAAAGAGAGAGAGAGAGTGAATTGGGTTTATTGTTTGGGATGACGGTGGGGGTATTTGAAGAGGGGGGAAGAGGAAAGAGTCAAAGGCGGTTCGGTCAACGATTAGCTATCTAAAACAGTGTTTGGTCACGCTATTAAGTAATACCACGAGTTTGATACTTTTGAGTGTTCTTGTGTAGTATTATTAATTGTAGGAATGGAAATGAGAGAGTGTTTGGTCATCATGAACGTGTGCGTCTAACCTTTTTGTGGTCGTGTGGTGGGTCCTATTTACGTCTTCCATAAAAAAAAAAAAAAAAAAATTTAAAATTTAACACTCAAATCACTTAAATATCGGTTTTATGGACAATAAACTAAGACATATCCAATGAGTTTTAGGAATAATGATAAAAATATATATATATGTATATCTATATATACATTATACACATATATATACATATCTAATCTTGGTTCATTGTCCGGTTTAGATTGGTTGAGTTTTTGAAACTCTAAATTGTGAATTGAATTAATCTCAACGCTTATATTATTTTTGGGACTGAAACCTTATATATATATATATATATATATATTCACCTCAAGTAAATTTGAGGTTTCCATCTTCTCATAGTACACAGAAAGGTTGAGTTACAGGGTAGTTACAAAGATAACAATGGTAGGTTATGTTAGGCCGGTAGTCACCCACAAAACTATTTCTTTAAAAACATCAATCAATTGGACAACCATTACACCGTACATAGCCTTTGCCTCTACAACCAACTTCACGGTGCATGCAATGATGCCAAGGCTATTATTATGAGCTATGGATGAGTGTAATTTGGGTTGGATAATTCCAACCTAATATGAGTCAAGTTCTATATTTTACGAATTTGAATAATTATTTTTACAATTAGGGTTGAATTTTGATTGAAAAAATTTAATCCGAACTTAATTAGGGTTAGGTTTCGATTGAGATGCCAATAATCCGAGCTCAACCCGAACCCGAATCCAAATTGTAATATTATTTTTATACATATTTTTTATATTTTACGAATTTGAATAATTATTTTTACAATTAGGGTTGAATTTTGATTGAAAAAATTTAATCTGAACTTAATTAGGGTTAGGTTTCGATTGAGATGCCAATAACCCGAGCTCAACCCAAACCCGAATCCAAATTGTAATAATATTTTTATACATATTTTTTATTTTAAATATATTATATATAATATTCGAATTATGATAACCTTTTTCTTTTCAACTTCCTTTATTTAAATATTAATTTATTGTATGTTAACACTTTGGATAATTAATTTCTTAAAAATTTATTTGTAATTTTTTAGAAATTTGCATTAAATTCTTAATTTTTGTGTATGTTTAGGAGAAATCTAATGTGAAACTTATTAAAGATATATTGCTTTAAATTTTCAACATGGAGATTGGTAATATATATAACCCGAATTAACCCGACTTTTTAATCCGAAATCTCAAACCGAGTTGCAAACAAGATTAAAAATTTAAGGATGGATTGGGTTAGGGTTGAGTAGTTAGGATTGGAAGTATGATTAGAATTGGATTAGAACTCAACATTTCATATATAGGATTGAGTTGGAGTTATACCTCAAACTCTTTCAATCGCCCGAATTGGAGTCCTATTATGAGCACATAATAAGGTTCAAATTCAATACTAATGCAAAACACTATTAAATTAACAATGCAAAACACATACACACTGCAGCGTTATATATATATATATAACAATAATGTAACATTTATATGAAAGATGCAATACACATGCAATATATTATATAGTGTTCCAATGCCATTAAATCGAGACTTTAACCCTTAGCATAGTTGTTTCACTGTAGTGTAGATTTAAAGGCACACAACCGACATAAGACGGAGAGGTTTACAGGAGATCAGTATACTGATTCCACAGATCATAAGTTCCTGGTCAAAGGTGTATCATCGATCAATCCAGCTTTATGGCTAAAGTGAGCTTAGTCAAACTATATATATATATATATATATAGAAAAGTGACACTATTGCTCTTATTTACTAGAGATCGATAGTCATAGTGTGGCTTGTGAGTTTGTCAAACTAGTGAGAAAGAAAAAACTATCAACAAACGAATGAGTGGGGTGTGAGTTTGAATGTGTAGTGTGTGACTTTGAATATGGGTACCAAATCACAAGAAAATTCAAACACGGCTCTTTTATATATACATAAATATGTCTGTTGCGTGTGTGTGCGTGTATGTCTAAGGAGAGACTTGTTGACTCTGAATAAGCAGTCGAAACCTAACAAGGTTTTCTTGTAGTAATCTATACTAGTGGACACACACACACACATATATACATATACATATATATGTATATATATATATACACACACACTATATATTGTTATGTTACTTTTTAAGTTTACAAGAATTACAACTAATTCCAGAGCTTAGATTAGGCTGTTCGGCACTTGCAGTATATATCTCTATCTAATGTCCTTGTAATTTCGTAGTCAATGCGCATGTAATTTGACAACCCCATGCATAACAATAGATAAAATCATGTTTCATAGCTTTCATTGGTCACATGAAAATTGGTTGTTATTTTTTTTTTCGTAGTTTACACTGAACTACGACAAAAATGATTGGTTGCATTTTTTTTCTATCACCTGTATCGATCACAACTAAAGTACCGCTAAGCTAGATTCCTTTAGTTTGGAGTTTTATCAAGCTGGATCGAATGTTACACAAGAATGAAATGAAAAGGAATAGAATGATCATTTCACATTCTACTATTTGGTTGCAGCAAATATGAAATAATTTAGGAATGGAACGATCATCATCATTCTAATTTTTATTTCGATCAATTAAAAACCTAGAATGGAATGCATTTTAAATTGAATTTTTCAAAATACTCTATTAGCAACAAGTAAATTAAATTAACAAAATAACATTCTTTTATAAAAAAATTTAAAAAAATTAATATTTACTTTTTGGTTTCGATGGCAGTGATGGAGGAAGGCGACAGCATAGTGGTGGGTGATGACAGAAAACGGCGGTGTGGTGGCAATAGTGACGATGGTGGTGGAAGTGATTTTTTTGAGAGAGAACATGAGAAACCAGACTTGAAACATGAAAAAATTTATTGGGAACATGATTTTTATTTTTCTTTTAATTTTACTAGGGAATGGAACAGTTATTTCATAGGTGATAGGTTGAAATGAAAAATAAATTTTCATTCTTTAAGGGAATGATCTGGAATGATTATCTTCACTTTAATTTTTTTACCAAACAAAAGAAAGGGTATAATATGCATTTCATTTCATTATATTCCTACATACCAAACACAGCAAAAAAGAAGAGAAGATAAGTTTGAAAGCTATAGTCACCACCTAGGAAGCATAGATACACCAAAAAATCTCTCAATGTTGTATCGGACACATATCTGGTACGAATACAGTTAGGATATGGCTAGATACGTGTCCGATACTCTGAAAATATATTTTATTTTTTAAAATTATTTTTTGAATGTCGGATACATCTAGGATACGCGAGGATATGTTTTAGGATACATCTGGAATACGCAGAGATACGTTTTGGATATGTTTGGGATACGTTTAGGATACCGACAAATTTGTAATTTTTTTGTTCTATAAAGTGGGGTTGAGATTATAATATTAAAAAAATTTATAGGTTAGAAAATAAGAGTCATTTTATAATAAAACAAAAATATTTTTAAAACCCCCAAGCAAGTGAGTCTTTATAAAGAATATTAGAAAATATAGGAAATTTTTAGATTTTAACTTCTTATATTTTGTATAATTGCTCTTAGATTATTTATTTCATATAATATATGCTATTATATTATATATCTTTTCTTAAATTACATATGTTTCTCCTAAACCATTTAGGACTATGATTTCTTGTCTTCTAAGTTTATTTAGCCTCCAAAATTATGTGCCTATAAATAGGCCTTTATGTATTTATCAAAAATATCACTTCAATATCAAATACAATTATATTTCTTTATTTCTAACATGGTATCAGAGTCAGGTTACTTTCATGAGCCATAGCATTTGTGTGTTAAAGTCACTAATTTCAACGAGTTCCTTTTCTGATTTTCAAATCAGTTTTTGCTCTAACGAACCGCTTTTGGTCTCCCGTCGCTCCATTGAATTGCATTTGTCTACCAAGCCGCTCTTTTGCAACTTCTTTGTATGTGTTCGCTGCCACAGTTGGTAGCATCACCAGATTACTTTCTCGAGCCGCATTCAAGATTTTATCTCCAAACTCAAGTTGGCTTCATTTAATTTACCTTGAGTTTGCGGGAGTTGTTAGATTATCTATTTTCTATTATATCTGCTGTTAAATTATATATCTTTTCCTAAAGCACATAGGTTTGTTACACCTTCTCTTAAACCATCTAGAACTAGGACTTCTTGTTTTCTAAGTTTACTTAACCTCCAAGATTATGTACCTATAAATAAACTTTCATATATTCATCAAAAATATCAAGTCAAAATTAAATACAATTCTATTTCTTTATTCTAACATGGTATCAGAGCCAGGTTAAAAGTCCCTAATTTCAATGAGCTCATTTTCTGATTTTTAAATCAGTTTTCGTTCCAATGAGTCGCTTTCGGTTTTCCCGTCGCTCCAATGAGCTGCATTTGTCTACCGAGCCACTCTTTTGCAGCTTCTTTGTATGTGCTTGTAGCCACATTTGGTAACATCACCAGATTGCTTTCATGAGCCGCATTTAAAATTTTGTCTCCAAACCCAAGGTGGCTTCATATAACTCACATTGGGTTTGCGCAACTGTTAGATTATATATTTCCTCGCTATTAGATTATATATATTTTCCTAAACCATACAGTTTTCTTACACCTTCTCTTAAACTATCTAGGATTAGGATTTCTTATCTTCTAAGTCTACATAGCCTCCAAGTTTATGTGCCTATAAATAGGTCGTTATGTATTCACCAAAAATATCAATTCAAAATCAAATACAATTATGTTTCTTTATTTCTAACAATTTCTTTAAGTATATTTATTGTATGATTGAAGAATAAAATTTAATATTTTCTGTATAATATTATATTTTTATTTATTTGATGTATCTTTATCATGTTCGTATTTTATTTTTTTTAAAATTTTTCGTATCGCATTATGTGTATCGTGTCCTACCCGTATTCTGTATCGGTATCCTTCTTCCTTGATCACTACCCTTCATGCATTTATGTTTCTATCCTCTTAAACTCGATTAATGTTTGGAAGGTAAGATTATCTTCTTTTTCCCCTTTCCATTTTCTTTTCTTCTCTCTTCAATGATTCCACTTTGCTAGATCCAAGAACCGATTTGTTATCATCATAGGCCATCTTTAATTCTTATGCTACATGAAACATTTGATTTGGGGTAGTTATAAAAATAGTTGTGGTAGGTTATAGAAAAACCTCATAGTCACAAATTATTATAAAAATAGTCGTGGTAGGTTATAGAAAAAACTCATATTTACAAACTAGCTATCATTTCTTTAAAAACATTACCAAATTGGACCCATTGGACCTTAGTCTCTGCCACTAGTGTTTTGAATAAAAGTTACAACGAAGTTTGCAGATCCATCAACTCCAACTACGTCAATACATATCAGTATTAAATAAATATTGGAACCCATCATGCATTTATATCCTCATATATATATATATATATATATATATATATATAGAGAGAGAGAGAGAGAGAGAGAGAGAGAGAAACACATGTACATACAAACAGTGACAAATTACTATGAATTAGAGATGAGAATCAGATAATGGTTAAACACAATTCAGATCATGAATAACAGGATTTGATGAAACTTAAAATGGCATGTCAAGAAAAAACAATAATGTGAGATAATTAAAAAAAAACAGAATTTTTTGACATCCGAAATGATTTTTTTAAATAAATAATTAAAAAATAATAATAAATTATTTCTTACATTGATCATATAGGCGCGACTCAACATAATTTGAAGCCTTAGACGAAAAATATAAGAGTTGTCCTTTAACATATAATATTTTAATATCAAATATTTGTTAACAATATTTATATAAAAATTATTTTATTGAAATTATTATATTTAATTGGACCATTTTGTACTAGTAAATCTTTTAATTTTTAAGAATATTTTTTTTCGATACATAGATATTTGTAAGAAGAGAATATGATTTTTGAATAAGATCTTCATTTTTTTTTTTACTTGGTTCACTTTCTTTCATTCTTTTCTCATGTTATTTGCAAATAATTTTCTTATCACATATTTGATTATCATTATAAATCTAAGTCTCTAATATATATATATTTTATTATTGTATTATCTTCTAATAATTCTTTTGGAGGAGTTGGTTCTTCACTTATTAATTTTTCACCTAAATTTCTTATTATTTTACTATTAATTATAACAAAAAATTGTTGTAATGAGAGAACAGAAAAGGTGAGAAATAAGGAAAAAAAAAAGATAAAAATTAATAGAAGAAGATAGAAAGTTTTATAAATCTTAATTTTTTACAATAATCCGTTAAAAATATATTCAATAATTCATAAAAAAACGTGAAATGAGGAGTGACAGAGAGAAAAAGAGGAATGTTTTGAGATAAGGATATAAATTAGAAGTTTTAGAATGAATTAAATTATTTGAGTCTATTATTAAATTTTTACCATTAGTTGAAGCCTATCATTCCAAAGAAAGAAATTTTTTAAGAAGTTTAATAATATTAGAAAATAAAATTTTTAGAAACTCTTATTAAAAAAATAAAATAATTTAGATACTTTTTATTCGGTGATCATATATAAGTTCCATGCAAATAACTGGTCAAAGGTGCCCACCGACTATCATGCCTAAAACATGAATTAAGTCCAACCATTCTAAATTAGTCTTATTAATGATATTTTGCGTGAGCAAGACGGCCATAGACCCCCAATATTCAGGACTTCCAAGCAAACCAGTCATAAAACCAGCAATGTTGTGTGGTTGTGGGTTGGTCAATTTCCTACTAATTAATATATATATATATATATATAGAGAGAGAGAGAGAGAGAGAGAGAGAGAGAAGATCCGTGTTTGCATGTTCTTGTCTTTTGGTACCACCATATTCAAACTCGTATACCCCACGCATTTGTTGTTGGTTAGTTTTTCTTTCTCACAAGGTTGAAACATTCGCAAGGCACTATTCCTGCTTCTACTAAATAACAGTTCCAATACAGCAATACTATTAGTAACTATATCTAGCTATATATATATATATATATATATAGAGAGAGAGAGAGAGAGAGAGAGAGAGAGAGAGAGATATTGGGTCTGACTGATCGAGCAGTCTAAACCTACCAAAGGTTTTCTTGTATTAAACTATACACTTAAATATACAAGCAACAACTATTACTACAACTTATTCCAGGCTGGTTGGCTTTGGCGTGTTTGTCTTACGTCCTTGTCTCATTTGCTAATAGTCAATACGCATGGAATTTGAATGACCCCTTGCATATATATATATATATATATATATACAACTAATTAATACGTACCTTAAATTACCATCCACACTAGCTATTTAATTTTATGCACTTTGTTTTCTATGACGCACTATTTTGAACCATCCATTTTCTATAATCTGACTTCTTTAATTCAGACACTAAATCACAATTATTGAACTGATTGCGATTTTGTTGACTTACAAAATCCGCTTATATATATCAGTGCTCATGTATGTGTGTGTATATATTTAGCATTTCTCAATTTATTTTTTTCATTTTCAAAGGTATAAGTTGTAAATTAATGGTATAACTACTAAATAACCTCTATAAATTAATACTCCATAAATTAATTATCTCTTTTAAATAATACATTACTTGGGTCCCAATTTGAACCAATGTACTAAATTAATAATTTCGTTAAATTTATAAGATAATGCATTTTAGAAATTTTCTTATAGTTTTTATAGATCCCACTTATTACATAAATTAATAATTTGATAAGAAGTACATATAGGACGATGTGGAGGGAAAAAATCCCCACTTACAAGAAAGTGACACGTGAAAACTCCAGTTAGTTAGTCGAATATCTAGCAGCCACGTCACTAGAATAAGTCCACGTGACCCATCAGCATGCGAAGTCAACAATCAAGCCTTAATAATAGAAATAGCTTGACTCACGCGCAAGAAATCACTATAATCATGGAGAGAATCATGCTCTCTACGAATCAGGAATAGATACATGCTAATTACTTGTAATCAAATACAATATAAGAGAAGTGGCAAAGGCATAAAGAAGGGACATTCAATTTTTTGGAAAACATTTATCTCGAGTGTTGAATGTATTAATCTATTCTTCCAATAACAGATTTTTATCTCTTATTTTCGTAACGCACTCAAAAGTTCTAGGGTTGTACTAAGAAACTAAATGTTTTGAAAAAAATTAAATAATGTACATAAAATATCTTGTTAAATTAATAAGTTATTAATTTATCGATAAATTTATATCTCACTTAATTAATAGAATTTATATGGTTCTAACGCTATTAGTTTATAGAGGTTATTAGGGGTGCGCACGGTCCGATTCGGTCCGATTTTAATATATTTTGGAACCAAACCATACTGTCCGGTTCTATTAAAACTGGAACCGAATCGAACCGTTATAATCAACAGAACCAAACCGGTTTCATGGTTCACCTCTAATATATTATATTATAAAATATATAATATATATTATATATATAAAGTATAATATAATAAGAGTGTAAGACTAGACTATTAGTATATAACTATATTGGTTACACTTACAACTTACATATTTATGTTAATTTATAATATTATAAATTATCTAATATATTATATATATAAATATATATAAACGATTCGGTCCAATCTTTAGGTACATGAAACATGAATTAAACCATTAATTCACTATTCTAATTTTGAAATGTGATTGAATTGAACCATAAAAAAATTGAATTGAACTGTCCGATCCAATCCGATTTGATTTTTAGGTTTGGATCGTACCCGAGAGGTTATATTGTATTAGTTCAAAAAGGACCGATGGTTTAAAAAAAAGAGTAGAGATCCAAAAGCTACATGAGCGCACATGAGGCTAAAGCCCATACAACATAAAGTCAGCATCAACGCCTCCAGCCCAAAAGGACTTAAATTTGAATAAAGAACCGTTGTATAATGGTCATCAACTCCGGTAACGTCAGCTAACAACACAACAGAGTGTTGGAAGATCAACAAACAATCGTAAGGAGACTCAGGTAAGAGCAATTCTCGCCAATTCCAAGGAGAGTCCCTGAGTTTGCATTCTAAAAGCTTAAAGCGAATTGAGGCAGTGATAGCGATCAGAAGAATCTGTTGGAAAAAATATATGTGTATATGTTACTATTTAAGATATAAAGTAATTATACTAACACGTTAAATCACATAAATATATTAGAAAATCTCTTACCATTTCACAATATATAAAAACCTTCAATAAGTTTCTATATCAAGTAAGATTGTAACATGTAATAATCTAGACTACTGAACTCATGTATAGTACATATATCACATGTTATATAAACCATAGGAAATATAATAGAACTTAAAATATATAAATACTGAAGAACCTGTAGATCGAGGCTAGAGTTAGACTCTATGTCCTTAAGACAATTATCGCCCCGCAATGGTATTGAACGGACTCTTGGCGACTGTCTCCCAGGATACAACGATCTTCATCTCAATCAGTAGCAACACTACAAACCAACTGAGCTTCAGTGAACCACCTGTGTGTTTGTACTCTCCTGGACTTGACTTTGTACTCTCCTGGACTTGACTCTCCTAATCCGTTGGTTCAGACCAGACTACTAAGACTTTCTACCACTTGAGTTAGGCTATATAGTGAGAGAGACTTGATGCTCAGAGAGAAGAAGAAATCAGAAAAACATATTTTACAAATGAAGTAAATGGCCTATTTATAGGGATACTAGTACCCTTTCAAAAGTACCCGAATAGGCATGGGACACGTCCTTTGGTGCCAAAGGTTGCAACTCGTACTGTTTCAACTTTAAACAATACTAATTGTGTCTATTCGATACTAATATACACTTTTGATGTCTATTAAGTGTGAATCGCACTGTTTCACATTTAATTTTCATTCAAATTTTCTAACAGAATCAGAACAGATGACATTGGGGAAGCTTAAAACCGTTGTACAGGTATATCAATGCTCCCTACACCCTCGATGGGTTGTACAACTGGCATACTTGTGTATTCGTTTTTATATAATTATATCCCTTTGTGTGTATATATATATACTAGCGTATTGTCCGTGTATACGACATTATAAATAAAATAATTTATTGAACTGAAATAAATATTGATTTCATATAATCATGTACCAATAAACAAATGTTTACAAAACACTATTTGAAGCAACTTTTAATAAAATAATAATAATAAATTAAATCAAAACAATAAATGCAAAAATCAAAACATTAATTCATAATATTTATATTCAATACATATTTCATTCCAAAATAATATGCATCTAAATAGTAACCAAGATGACAAACATTCTTAATAATTACGCATAATAAAAAATTATTATCTATTAAAAAGCTAAAATAAAATTAAAAAAAACTTTCCAGGACTGCAAAAAAATATTAATACTAATTATTTTTTAATTAATATCACAAAATCAAATAATACAAAATAAATTAGATAACCACTTGTTCTCTTCTTCTTTCTTTTTTTTGTTGAGAACCTTTTATTCTTGTCAATTGGCTTTTCCTCTCTGCACCTCTCTCTCTCTCCCCCTTCTTTGTGAAAGATCCAAATGGATTAAAATTTAATTTTGATTGCATTCTTTTGTTGAAAAGTAGAAAACCGTCAGGTATAGCCTCACAGGTATAGGTATGAGCTCCGTTTAAAAAAACAAAAAAAAAGTTGTAGTAGGCATGGTAGCACCTCTCTGACCGAAAAGACAATGCGTGATCTCAATATAACATTTTATATAAAACTACAATATTCTGGTTGGCCCACTCTCACTCAAGCACAAAAATCATACCTAATATATATACACACACTAAAGGAACGAATGTTTGACATATTTTTTTTAAATCTTATGATGTGGGGTCACTTTAGATCTTCTAATTAACTTGAACTTCTTTTGATTTCTTCTGGTTAGGGAAATCAATACTTTTCTTGATTTTTGCATGCACTAATTACCAAGTTATGACCAATTAAATTTAATAAACTCAATCCAATACCACTATTAACTCGGTGTAGGTGTTATTGTAGTCCAGGCACAACAATGTTCTTAAAATAAGAATTCTCAGAAAAGTTGTTGACACTTATATATAAAGTGCATAAACACATTTGGAAAATTATGAACACAAAATGTGCAAAGCGAACGCTATCATATAGGATGAAGGGGTTCATGGCAGAAACCTCCTCAGCTAATTGTATCATATCCTCCCCACCACCCACCTCATTCACATTCGTGCTTCTCACACCAATCCATACCATTGAACATACATATGTCTAACTAATTCTATCATAATTATTGTTCTAATCAATACAATTAGATTTATTTTAAATTGGTTTTTTTTCTTTCTCAATGTTCAAATAAATATTGAATTGCTCAAAAACCTTAAATATATGTCCATGCTTGAGTTTAAAATCTTATAATCATCATCATCTGAAATGGGAGTCCAAGAAAAGGATGATATGAAATGATTTTTTTTCCTATATGAAATGATTGAATTTGCACAACTTTGTGTGAATGATCTTTCCACCTATAGATTTTGTGTAGTGGGAATTGCCAGATTATTTTTTTAACAGATGCTACCTACTTTCACTTTTTCTTCCTACTTTCACAACAAATTTCACCAAAATCAACTCAACACCATTGTCTTCTTCTTCTCACAGTCAAGGGTCTCCATCTGATGATCACAAATTCCATCAGTGGTTTCATCTTTTTCCTTGAGAGGATTATATCGATGACATTAAAAGAAAAATATTCTCACTCATCTCTAAGGTTCTCGTTCAAAAAATAGCATATGCAATAAAGTAAGGGTAAATTACACTGACATCCCCTGAGGTTTGGCCTAATTACATCAGACATCAAACTAATGAATTTTGTTACAATGACCTCCCTTGAGGTTTGCTCCATTAGACAAAGACCCCCTCCGTCCAAAATTCCGTTAGTTTTGTCAAAAAAAATTTAGGATAAATTATATTGACCTCCCTTGAGGTTTGACCTAATTACACCTGCATCAAACTAATTGATTTTGTTACAATGACCTCTCCTGTAACAAAAATAAACAAATCGACATTAACTTTTTGGTGAAATGTCTATTATACCCTTAATATTATATTGATATAAAAATTAAGATATTTATATATATATAAAATGACACTTTTGCCCATTTATATATATATAATCGTGAGTGGTGGGTTTGGTCTGTGGCATAGCGGTGGTTTTGGTGTGGTGTCGATGGGGGTGATGATAGTAGTTGGGGTTGTGAGCGCACACACAGACATATATATAACATAATAAATATTATTATATTAGATGGGCAAAAGTGTCATTTTATATATATACAAATATTTTAATTTTTATATCAATATAATATTAAGGGTATAATAGACATTTCACCCAAAAGTTAACGTCGGTCAGTTTATTTCTGTTACATGGGAGGTCATTGTAACAAAATCAATTAATTTGATACCGGGTGTAATTAGGTCAAACCTCAGGGGAGGTCAGTGTAATTTATCCTAATTTTTTTTGACAAAACTAGCAAAATTTTGGACGAATGAGGTCTTTGTCTAACGGAGCAAACCTCAAGGGAGGTCATTGTAACAAAATCCATTAGTTTGATACCGGGTGTAATTAGGCCAAACCTCAGGGAGGTCAGTGTAATTTACCCATAAAGTAATTCTAAGTGAACAACTTCAACAAAATGAACATCACTCAAGTACTGTGATGTGGAATGATTCATGCATCAAAAGAGCTGATGAGTGTCCACACTCCTAGTTTGTTCCTTTGATCTAAATCATTAAATTTATTTTGGGATAGTTCAATCTCTCCACAGAATTGTTATTTCAACAGTGTAATCATTATGCTACCAATATATTCAAGCAATTGAGATCCATGTTCACTCATCATTTATTTTCAATATTTAAACTGAATTTCTATCTTGAATAAAGACATTTACAACTAAAACGCCCACAAACTTTGGGTTCCCACACACTGAGAATTTGTGAAAGGTCACTCAGAGGACATTGAAAATATCAAAGTTCAAAACCCCATCATAAGGGAAAGAATTGCTCCACTAAAATGAGTTTTCTAGAAACACACAAATGCAAACTCACATTACAACTTACCATCACAGTGGACCAAATTTAACAAAAATGTATGATGCCAATCCAACAACAATCCTACACATTTTTTTGGGATAAGTCCCCACACAAATTACCTACTATCACACACAATTCAGAGGATTAAATTCCTCTCATGTTAGGATCTGGGCCTGTCCCAACTGGTGCGCCTTATTTGGTTGTGAATGAGCCATGTCATTTACTAATCTTTACAAAGCCATGTCCATTTACTGTGCTAAACAAGAAATACATATAAATCATTTATGTGATTATATGATTACATATACAACATCTTATACCTATTTCAAAATTCCAAGATCCATCTTAATCACGTCAAAGAAGAATCCATCTCGCCCAATTTTTTAATTGTCTTCTTCAACCATATGGGTTATTATTCTAAACAAAAACAGAGCATACTAAACTCTAAACAAGAACTCAAGATCAGAAGTCTCACATCTGTCATATGCGAACCAAAACGTGAAGAATTTTTGAGTTACGAAACAGTTTTGACGACGAACTTTGGTTTCTATCTTCTTGGATGGCAACGCAGAAGATTAAACTTTGAGGAACTTTGGTGTTCTGGTTTCTTTGGAGCCATCCTAGACTTATCTGGTTTTCAAATAGCTCCAATTAAGTTTTTCAAAGACTTAAATCATCTTCAACTGATATAAATTTTTTTTGTTACTTTGAATGTATGGTACATCCCAACTTAAGATCATCTTCAACTGATGTAAAGTTTGTTTGTTACTTCGAATGTATGGTACATCTCAACTTAAGATCATCTTCAACTGATATAAATTTTGTTTATTACTTCGAATGTATGATACATCCCAACTTAAGATCATCTTCAACTAATATAAAATTTTCTTTGTTACTTCGAATGTATAGTACATCCCAACTTAAGGTAACAGATTGCCCAACTTAAGATAACAGGTTCGAAACCTAAAATTTGTGCATTTATGGTTTATCTTACACTAATGAAATAGACTTGAATGCAGTTTATTTCTAACTAATTATGTGAGATGGCACATCATTTCTATTTTTAATTTTCCTTCATAATTGGTGTTGCTTGTGTTAAAATGAAGATTTTCTCTCAAATTTGATTTTTTCTTTTAATAGTATAAATAACATAGGACTATGTAACTGTACTAGTAGGGCATGTTTGGGGTAGAGTGTGCAGACATGGAGTATTTGTCTTGAGAAGTTACATGGGACTATGTAACTACATTGCTATGGCATGTTTGGGGCAAAGTGTGATAGGGCATGTTTGATGTTATACTTAGATTTATTGATAAAATTCAAGTCAATTATGATTTACTTTGTTGAATTGTATTGTATGTTTGTTATTTAAATCATTAAAATAGAAGTTGAATTAATTAATATTGAAGACACAACAAATGCTTTAGTTCTTAAGCGTGAGTAAATAAAATGAAAACCAAGGTTTTCGATGGAGTTTGATATTGAGCTAGACACATTTGATTTTTACAATGCATATGGGGTAGAATCAAATTCAGTATTCAAAGAGAATATTTTAATAAAACTCGTGTTACTGAAAAAATTACATCTAGATTGTTTGTTTGTTCCAAGGAGAGTATTAGGGTGAAGGACAAAAGGGATATATCAACAAGGAATCCTAGGGCTGAAATACGAACTGGCTGCGGTGCACTCATGCATATTAAATATAACAATGATAAGGGAAACTACTTCATTTTTAAATTTGTGGAAACTCACAACCATCCCTTGATAATTGAGGAGTGCACTCACATGATGCCTTCGCAGCGAAGAATTACTAGAATTCAGACCATTGATGTGGAGTTTGCTTTCGATTCAGGAATTGTGGTTCGTAATGCATATGAGTTAATGGGAAAAAAAGCTGGTGGGAGACAATCTATTGGCTTCACTAAGCTGGATTAACAAAATTATATAAGGACTCGAAGACAAAGTGAGCTTCAATTTAGAGATAAAAGTTGGCTGATAAATTATTTTCAAACTCAAGCCTGCGAAGATCCTTCATTCTTTTATGTTGTGCAATTAGATAATGAAGAAATGATAACTAATAATTTTGGGCAGATTCGATAATGATAGTTGATTATGGTCATTTTGGAGACGTCATAACTTTTGACACAACATATAAGTTTGTCCACGGCAATCGGCCTTTTGCATTATTTTTAGGTCTTAATCATCACCGAGAGATTGTTGTATTTGGGGCAGCCTTTATGTATGACGAGACTTCTGATTCTTTTGCTTGGTTGTTTGATGCGTTCCAGAATGTGATGTCAAGTAAAATGCCAAAAACAATTTTGATTTACCAAGATGCAGTAATGGCAAAGGCATTAATACAGGGTATGCTCAGAATGAAGCATCATCTTTATACGTGGAACTTAATGCAAAATGCACAAAAGCATCTTAGCCCCTTTTTGAAGGTGACAGAGACATCAAAAATGTGATATCCAAATTCATGTCTTGCATTGAGGAGGAAGATGATTTTTTAGTCAAATGGGAAGAAATGTTAACATTATATGATGTTGTTGATAACACATGGCTGGACAAATTGTTTGGTTTGAGAAATAGATGGGCTAAGGCATTTCTTAAAAATGCGTGGTCCATAGGAATGCGTAGCACGCAGTTGAGTGAAAGTTTCAATGATCGGTCGAAGTAGTACTTAACGAGGCAACTAACACTTTCAGATTTCTTCAATCACTTTGAAAGACTGTTGTTTGACAAGCGTTACAAAGAGTATGAAGCCGAATATGGTTTGCTCCATAAGCTACCTAGACTCCAAAGAGATTGTGAAATTTTAGTTCAAGTTAGAAAAACTTACACAAGGAGGATATTTGAGATTTTTCAGAAAGAATTCTTAGTAGCTTGTGTCAGCGAGAGAATCATTAGCTGCAGTGCCATGTATAGTAATGGACACCATATTTATAAAGTTAGCATTTATGAAGATGGAATGCAATGATGCGTGACAAGGATAGTTTACGACCAATTATCTTGTTCATGTGAAAAATTTGAAATGGAGGGTATTATATGCAACAAGATTTTGAAAGTTCTTAAAGAGGTGATGAACATTAGTGAATTGTCTTCTCAATATATATTACCAAGGTGGACTAGAAATGCTAGACACGATAACTTGGATGAAATTCTTGCTAGTGAAGTTACGATGAATCCTAAACTTAAAGTCAGGCGACGACATAGGATCCTTTGTCGTATTCTAACTGAAATATCTTTCATTGCATCAAAAATTAATGAAGGATACAATGATTTATTACTAAAGGCGATGGAATGGAAAAAATTTGCACAAAGAAGTTCTACTCGAAGTTTTGTTAAGAAAGAAGCAAGTTTACCACCTACATCCACTGGAATAAATGCCAAAGGCTTGAAGACTAAAGATACATCTAAAGGACGAAGGCGTAGGATCAAATCTGATTTGGAGAAGAAGAAAAAGGTTATGAAACAAAAATTTAAGGTATTTATCATAATTTCATCATTTAAGTTGGGATGTAACATACATTTCAGGTTTTCTAAGTGTTTCTTTGACCTTAAAGTTGAGATGTAACATACATTTTAAGTTTTTCATGTAACTTTTAAGTGGGTATGTAACATATATTTCTTGTTTCCTGCCTATTACCTTTAAGTTGGGTATGTAACATACATTTTAGGTTTTCTATGTGTTACTTTTACGTGGATGTGTAATATACATTTTATGTCATTATAATTTCATTGTATACTATTATACATGGACTTCCTTGCATTGTGAAACTATAAAATATTTTAACATTTTTCTTGTGTTTTAGAAATCCAAGGACACCGTTGTTTCTGAAGTGGCAGGTGGCAGTGGTAGGAGGACAATCCCCTCCTATATTTTAGTCAATGTGAGTATTGTTGTCACTAAATGAGATCTAATAACTTGTTTGGATGAATTTGCATAGTAGTTTGTTTATTTTGCTTATAATATAATTCTAACCTAACAGAGGTGCACTATTTTTTTTTGAAAGGTGCTGAAATTTTAATGAATATTGTTATGTGCCACCACCTGTAATGCACAAAAGATAGGGTTGTCAATGACCTTATAGTCCTAGTACTCATTTTGGTCAACCCATGACTCCTTCAAACCAGGTAAGTGAGGTAATACAATTTTATTCTGGTAATGGAATATGAATTCTGGCTTTAATTGCGTAATCTCTAATGAATGCTATAAAATTTTGTAGAGTAATGTTGGTGATACATGTATGTGTTCATCAGAACTATTCAATACTCCTTCTTCCTATGACGAATCATACGCGACTGATTTGGCAAGTGAATAATATCCACTTTTTCACCATAGTATTTTATTATGTTATTATATTCTAAGCTTTAATTGTGATTTAAACTGACTTTGGGCATATTTTCTTAAATCGCTCTTTAATTTGTATAAGATTTAATAGTAACTACTCTTATAAGCTACATACCTTTTATTTTGAGTGCACATTAAATGTTTATTTTAATACATTCAGATTTCAATAAATCGATTTTGAAATGCAGGCCTTAGGTAACAATTGCTACAACATCAATCTTGATCTTAGGCTCAACCAATCTACTTTCATGCTAATGTTCCATATGCTAATCCCGGAGATTAACTATAGTGCACAGCAACAATTTTTTAAAACTTGAGTTGGAAGGACTTATATATTTTATTCATGTCTAGTTGGTATATGACTGGAAATTACATTTCTCAGCTATATGTTGAGTTGATTCTCATTGAATGTACATGACTCAAATTAAATGTTATTAGAAATTCTTCTTATCCATGCATATTTGGGGAAAAGAAATACATTAACCATACATATAAACGTTTCAGGTTTGTTGGGATGTAATATACATTTTAAGTTTCCTACTTTTTATATTTAAGTTGGGATGTAATATATAATTCAGTTTCCTAATTAAACTATAGAAAAAATGACAAAAGCTTGTTTTTTTCCCATTTAAAACTGAAGGAAGATAAAACATAATGATATAAATAGATCAAGACAAACTGGATAAATGGTTAATGGAATGTGCAACTCTAGACTTATTTAATGCTTGTTGAATAAATGCAAGTTAAAGTTATTCAGGAGGTCAAGTCAAAGTATAATATGTGAGATATGTAAATATACTTAAATAAATCAAATATTTCATACTGTCTTAATTAGGCAGTTGGTGAGATCTACATTAATTAAAAACTAGTTTGTCAGCTCTATATTCATTAAAGTTAATACAATATAATTATATGTTTTATATATTTAATAACTCTCATTATTTACAGATTTCTTTATGCATAATACATCATAAATTGTCTGCATGTTATATCTTCTTCACACTTTAAAGTAACAATGACTCATTTTTTCTGTGACCTACTGGCTAAAGTGGTTGCTCGAGTGACAACAAATCGATATAAAGACCTACTCCAACTGCAACTATGGTTTGCTTATGTTATAGTTAATTGAATTGTTACTTGTGTTTTTTTTTTCACTCTCAACATCATAATCTATCTTTGTGTAGCTCAAGGTTGCTGGCAGAAATAAGTTGTGAAATGGCCACTCTCAAACAATTATCATTCTGCTTATTGTACGAAATTCGTTATAAATGACATATATATAATACAAAACGCCAAAAGTATTTTTTCAAAAGATGTCTTCAGAGTGAAAATGTGAAGGCAAAGTTCATAGAAGGGGTGGTATATATCCTACAACTAATATATTATATGTTAAAGTAGGTATATAACATACATCCCAAGTTTCCTACTTATCACCTTGAGTTGGAATGTATCAAACATTCCAGGTTTCCTACCTATTACTTTAAGATTGAGATATACCATACATTTCAAGTTTTCAATCTATTACCTTAAGTTGGGATGTACTATACATTTTAGGTTTCCTACCTATTATCTTAAGTTAGGATGTACCATATATTTTAGGTTTCAACATGTTATCTTAAGTTGGGCAATCTGTTACCTTAAGTTGGGATGTGTCATACATTTTAGGTTTTCAATCTGTTACCTTAAGTTGGGATATACCATACATTTTAGGTTTCCTACCTATTACTATAAGTTGGGATATACTATACATTTTAGGTTTCCAACCTGTTATCTTAAGTTGGGCAATCTGTTACCTTAAGTTGGGATGTACCATACATTTTAGGTTTTCAACCTATTACTTTAAGTTGAGATATATCATACATTTTAGGTTTCTTACCTATTACCATAATTTGGGATATACCATACATTTTAGGTTTTCAACCTGTTACCTTAAGTTGAAATGTACCATACATTTCATTTTTTTTACCTTTTACTTTAAGTTGGGATGTACCATACGTTTCAATGTGGAGGCAAAGTTTATGTGGGTATGTAACATACATTTCATGGTTCCTACATCTTACCTTAAGGTTTGGATGTAACATAGAATTCATGTTTCCTATATGTTACGGTTTAGTTGGGATGTAACATTCATTTAATGTTTTTAGCTTATTATTTCTGCTCTAGCTTTGGTTTGTTTTTTATTTGTTCCCTCAATTATTGAAGAATAAAGAAAGGAAGGGTGAGTTTGTTTCTAAGGGTTTTATAACATTTGAGTCATCTTACGTTTGATTAATGTACCATATCTTTTTTTAATACTAGTATATCGGCTTAATAATTGTATTTATGGTGATGGCATGACCTTATTTGTTTTCAAAACTACATGGAAGAAGGTTGCGCTCTCCTTGTAGAAGAAGATATGTCAGAACACTTAGGTTGTCAATTTGCGTACGATATTGCATTACTATATGGGAATGATATAGACAAAAGAAAGGAATTAAAATTCTAAGCAATCTTAAAAGAGATATTGCAAATAAATTATTTCTTAAACTTAGCTGGAAGAACACGATTTCAATCATTGAAAAAGGGTGGATACATGATTCTCATGTCTTGAAAAATGTTCCTAAATGTTGTGCAAAGGGAGGCAACGTTCAAGACAATTAGTGGGGGCGTCTTAACAAGGACACCATCATGTGCGACCTTTACCAGTGTGACATCCATTTTTTGTTGGTGACTGGTCGTCTTCCAAAACATTTTGTTGAGCAATAATTGTCATAATTTTATCTTTGTAACTACAACTATATGTTAACTATGTTTAACTTGGTATGTTACATACATTTTAGATATCTTGCATGTTACGTTTAAGTTGGGATATAAAATAGAATTATTGTTTCCTACATGTTCTGTTTAAGTAAGGATGTAACATAGAATTCAAGTTTCCTACGTGTTACGTTTAACTTGGGATGTACTGTACATGTTAACTTAAAGGTTGGGATATAACATATATTTAGGTTTCCTACGTGTTATGTTTAAGTTGGGATGTAACATAGAATTCAGGTTTCCTACGTGTTACGTTTAAATTGGGATGCAACATACATTTTAGGAAGCTACTTATTTTCATTAAATTAGGATGTAACATATATTTCAAGAAACTTGCCTATTTCTATAAAATTAGGATGTAACATACATTTCAAGAACCTACCTATTCCCTTAAATTAGGATGTAACAATCATCCATAAAAATCAAAAAAACCAAAACCAAAAAATACACCATCCATAAGTTGGGATGGGATGTAATTAAAAAGTCATCTAAATAAACCTAACAGTGGCAAAAAAATACAGTCATCCATAAAAATACAGTCATCCACATCACTTTACATTTTTAGAATCTGCTTCAGCCCATGCAATATTGGCCTTTTGGTGAATATAATTGCCCATTTCATTCATCAGATTGTCAAAAAATTGTAACACAAACTCCGAGTGCATAACCCTTGGATCTGTCTACAACATTAAAAACAAAACAAATTTGTCAAACGTAATTTAGCATTGGTATCTAAACAAGTTATAATATATTATACTTACATTGAAGTCTCAGGATCGTTCGTCACCATTCCACAACTCCATAAATTTCATCAAAAACACTCCATATGATGACCTAATATACAAAATTTTAATTAGAGATCTGTTGTGTGCGGTTGCGGTACTCACAATTTATAAATTTACCATTCGCAATAGAATGAATCCTTGAAGGATAGGACTCTAAGTTGAGGGTGTCGATTTCACGAAAACTACGTAGGTATAACTCGCTAAAGGTTGAAGGTTGGTTCTTGTTTAAATCACAACCGTGTTGCTTGTATGCTTACTTTACTTTAAAAGCGTAAAAGTAATTTAAATACAAAGATTGAAAGAAGAATAAAGGACTAGGGTTAGACTTCCCCACTAACCTCGTAGTATGTCATACTTATAATAAATTGGGAGAATTCATGCAAATGTGTACTAAATGACGTATTGACAAGTCCCACCTACAACGGCGTCGTCAAAAGAATACACACACCTTAATATACTATAATCCATCTTTGAAAAGTGCAATTTTTCTTATTTACCTACTTACTTATAGTAAAATCATCGCTACATGATTTTTCTACCTACCTACTTACCTAATTGAAGCAAAATCACCTTTTCTAAGCATGGACTATGCAAATCTAGCTATGCATGTTATAGTGAAAACTAGTCTCAAGCCATCACTTGTAGTCCTTGTGAAACATACAAGTATTTTAAGATCATATGAGAAATTTAAGCATTCTAAGACAAGAAGATAAATCACCACACATGAGCATGAAAAAATTGTAAACTTATATATATATATAAGGCTCAAGGCAAGAGGCATATGCACCAAATACATAAAAATCTCCAATTCATTGAAGTTAGAACATATTTACAAAGTTAGGGTTTGTTAAAACCCTGGAGAAGGATTAGTTGATCATAGTGGGCTGGAAGCACTCCATAGACAGAGATGGTCCCATGCTCAAGATGGTCTTCAAGGCCTTACAAAGCCCTCTTTGAAGCTTTCCCTCTCTAGAACCTCTCTCTAGAATTCTAAACTATGCTCTCTATTATAAGAATTGTGTATATGTCTTCTATTACATAATCTCTAGCTATATAACTGATATGAGGCTCAAAATATCATAGAAATTTCGTGCAAGGATTTATCTAAGCAAAATTAGAGAAGTGACAAGTGGAGAAAATATCTACAAAAAAATATCTTTAGCAGGTTCGGGCGATGCATCGAAGTAGGGACTTCGATGCATCGATCCTCCTTCTTCCGCAGATCTTTAACTTTCTAAATTTTTGACTCCGGTCTTGAGCCTCCATTTACGGTTCGTTAATGTAGATTCTCCATGAAGGACGATAGGAATTAAGAATGCATTGTTGAACTAATAAAAGAGTTGAATTACGCCACATTCTGAGTTTGAACCTGAAATCATCAAAAACATAAAAATACGTAAAAACTGTATAATATGTATAGCTATGGAATCAGGATACATAAGTAAAGGCACAAGAATGTATAACATTCAACGTATATCACACCCCCAAACTTAGATATTGCTAGTCCCTTAGCAATACAAAAAGAAATAAAATAAAACGAGTATTCTACTTCTACTTTCATGGGAAGCACAGTTGCATTTAGCGAATGCAACAAGTCTTTTAAACCCCTAGACACATCTAGTGAACGAGTGAAGTCTCATTAGGTTTAACACTTGTTAAACTTACAAAAGTTTGCAAAAATGATGGAATGCTCAGTCATTAACTAGAACAAAAAGTGACACCCCAATTGATGTTCAAAATGACAAATGAAATAAGTATTATGGAGTTAACTGGACATCAATAGATATACACTGTTAAAAATTAGAGTTAGGCGACAGTCCCCATATAATGGTCAGTCTGATATACATACAAGTGCAAACCCTAAAATCTTCTTTGAAAAGTGAACATACCTTCAAATGCGTGGTTATTGTCGTTAATGGAGAATAAAAAGGAACATCTGTTCTTAGAAGAACAACTTTCTGAAACGGATCACCAAAGCATAATGCTAATTACAAAAATATTTACAACCTTAAGCACAATTGGCTATGCAATGCCTAAGTCCTTTAAGCTATCTAGTAAGCCCATGTAACAGTGTTGGGTCAGTGACTCCCAAACCAGACGGTTTTAGGGCATTGGGTGAAAAAACACTTCTCGGACTTAATAACTGAGCCCACTAGGCTACAAACTTAAATGAGCTAATTGGTTTATTATTGCTCAACCTTGCACACCTTTTAGACGCAAACACTCCATGCTTCCTGAGGCACAGAGACCCAGTTTAATGAGTGAGAAGGCTTATTGCCAATTTATTTGTTTTCTTTTTCTTTTCTCTCTTTTTTTTCCCAAAGCAATCCGTTCTTCAAGAAGTTCAAATAAAAACAAACATTTTCAATATTCTCCAAATGATGTATACCCCACAGTTCAATTGTATGTGTGCGTATTTGTGCTGCTGAGGACAAATTTAGGGGAAAAACTGTACAATATTCAAAAACTGAGCAAAAATGTAAACCGTTCTAACCTAACACATAATTTTCAAAAGTGCAAGTATTTTTCGGATGCCAAAGCTCCTAATTACAAGATGCATTTATCGATGATGTTATAGTTATCACTTCTTCAAATAGAGGGACGCCATGGCAAACATGAACTAAAGATGCAATATGTACAAAAATTTAAAAATAAAAATAACCCAGTGTGGTGTATATACGTATACCGTACCCCCAAACTTAAATTAAATATTGTCCTCAATGTTTGATGTAAAAAGAGTTAGAACAATGTTATCAGTGGTTTGATGGGTATTAAAAAGTCAAAATATCAACTATGATATGGTAGTGGGTACACAGGTACACGGGACAAGTGGGGCATCATAACCTGCACAAGTACAAGTACATACCAGCATAACATACATGAACTGAAAAAGTAAATAATTAGGAAAAGTAAAAGAAAAGACGGCAATAATAGAAACAAAATGAAAAGTTGATAATATTTCATTAATTCAAACATGTGTGATACAAATGCGGGAATTTATGGCATACAAAGGAATTGCTTACTAAGCAACAAAATAGAGTGCCCACACGGCACTAGACAGTTCTATGACTGTGAATACATAAAAATAAAATATTAGAAATGAAATAAAAATACAAAAAGAAAATCATAGTAGCTAAGGCTGAGGAGGCGGCGGTGGTGGTGCAGAGTAGAAGCATCCAAACCACACGCCTGCCAAAGCAAGTACTAGATCTACCGCTGGCCCGTAATAACTAATTCCAAATGCGCATCAGTCTACTTTCTGTGCTGAAGTGCGAGTTGGTTGTCTTGCATCAGACTAACCATGCCTTCGTCAATAGTACCTAAAAAATCATTTGTTTGCTGGCAATGCTCAGCAAACTCTAATTGCAAAGACTGAAGGCTAGCGCTGAGACACTCTAGGCCCATGGTTAAATAGTCGTACTCAGCGCGGCTCATAGCAGGGGTGTCTGCGTAAGCCTCAGCCATGTTAGTGTCGGTGTCCTCCCGCTCAGAGGCATAAATATCTGGATCACACTCTTCAACCTCGGGAGCGACATTGGGAACAAGCAGTAGGTGGGTAAACATCTTACTCCACCACTGAAGAGTAATGTGGGGGGGGGGGGGTCTTACGCACAACCTCATCAGGAAGAAAATGGTAGTGTGCATGACTAAGGAGGGTCATGATAAGAAACGAAAATGGTAGGCTAACATTGGCCGTCCTCGGAGTGGGACGGTCAACGAGTTGGTCCCATACCCGGGACATCTGGCCCCAAATAACATCAGAAACTAAGAACCAAAATTAGAAATGAAGGGCATACAAAGCCCTCAAAAAGTCACTATGATGATCTGCTCGGTGGCCTATGGGATGGGCATTCCATTGAAATATTGTGTTAAAAAACTACAATTATCGCGGGCACAAAGATTTGGTGGTATAAGAATTGGTGGGAGGATCTGAGAAGCGACCCTGACACATGCGTCGGATCATGTAAGAAATAGATAGGTTGGAAGAAATTTCTAGAAAATGGGGTATCTCCTCTCCCAAGTGAAGGTCGTCGGGCTCCTCATAGGGACACCCGATGAAAGCAGCAATGTCACGAATGGTGACAATAATGGCGACACCGTCAACAATGGTGTGTAACATATCTGGGGTGTCTAATTAGTAGGACATGTTCATGTAGAATATATAGGCAAATCATGGGTAGAAGATCTCAACAGCAAGCACCAAGAGACCAAACAAATGACGCTCAGTAAAGGCCGAAAGGGACCAGTAAACTCGTCAACATCCACCTGATGCTCGAGGTGGAAATCGTTAGTCGCCCAGTGACCTCAAGGAATGTCACAAATCTAAATAGAAGGAACCTCGTCACTCGCCATAGTCTGAGAGAACTCAGAAGGGTGTAGATAGAAGGGAACCTGGCCACACAAATTACACCCTTGAGTCAAAAATGGCTCCAAAACCGACCATATCAATTCAATATAAAATCTATGCCTAAATATATATCTATACATCTCAAACATACTACTCATGCCTAAGTATAGTCTCTTCTCTCATTCAAGCTTACTCAAATAGAAGAATATACACAAAACCCACAAAAATCTAAACCAAAAACTCCAAAGTCTAGAAGCAAAAGTATAAACAATGAAAGCACAAAACTTTTACCTTGTAGATCACTAGTGACGATGGAATGTGTGAACTTCTCTCTTTGACAGCAAGAGAAGGGATGATCTAGATGATGGGGCTTGCTTGGGAGGTCTAGACGTGCACAAGAACGTGAAGAGTCACCAAGAAAAGAGGAAAAAATGAGAAAGAGAAAGAGAGAGAGATGAGAGATTTGAATATTAAGTGACTACTTACATAGTCATGTGCCTCGGTGCAATGCATCGAATTAGAGGTTACGATGCATTGAAGCTGACGATGCATTGACCATCTATTGACACAAGGTGCAGTGGCTGTTGGAATTGGTAGGAAAAATAGGACATTTAAAGATCGATGCATCGACGCTAATGTCGATGCATCGAAGCTGCGATGCATCAAAGTGGCTACTTTGATGCATCGTTGCTTCCTTTGACTGCAAATTTATAAAATTGTCCCAAGTATGAAAAAATTTAAGTTAAGCCATCAATTCACACCTCTCACACTTAGATACTTTAAAAATATTTAGATACATTCCTTTTTGGATTTAAAGGATTACACGGAATATGATAGGACCGCAGAAGTTGTTGCCAAGTTTAACGTCTATGGCGAGAGGTGTGCACAAGTTCATGCACAATATCTAACTCAAAGCATTCACTCTCATGATTGGCAGCATGATGAGGTGTGTCAAAGGTATCTATCTTAAAGGTCATATTCCCAAAGGAGATGTCAATCACCTCGGTATGATAATTAACACAAGTGTTAGCTGTAGCCAAGAATGCCTAGAATGATCGGAATATGCTTTGTAGGGTCTAGGATAGGTTCGATATCAAGGACTATGAAGTCCACTAAAAAATAAAATTTATCCACTTTGATAAGAACATACTCAATTATCCCACGTGGTTGCCTCACCGATCGATCGGCAAGTTGCAACACAACTGTGGTCGGCTTAAGCTCTCCTAACTCTAATTTCTTATAAACCGAGTAAGGAAGTAAGTTAACACTTGCTCCCAAGTCAAGGAGGGCTCACTTGAATTCATGGTCACCAATGACACATGAGATTGTGGGAGCACCCAGATCCTTAAACTTTGGAGGGGTGTTATTTTGAAGAATTGAACTCACTTGCTTAGTCAATTGGACTTTCTTAGGAACTTGGTTTCTAGATTTACGCTTTTAAGTGCATAAATCCTTAATAAATTTAGCAAAAGAGAAAATTTGTTTTATAGCATCAAGAAGAGGAAGATTGATTTTTACTTGCCTAAAGATTTTTATCATATCTTGCAATTTCTCTCATTGTTTTCCGAATTGAGTTGATTCACTTAATCTTTGAGGAAAGAGAATAGTAGGTTCATATGAAGTCGCTTGATTTAGAGTCGATGAGAAGTTAGCTTCAATGATTTTATCATTTCCTTTTTATTTTGGATTATTAGAGAACTCTATTGGATTTATTGGAAGATCTTTTGGATTAAAAATGGGACTATTTGGATTTATTAGGCGCTCACATTTTTTCTCTCTTATTTTGTCAATTGGATTTTCTAGCACTCTAACACTCCTTAGAGTAGTAATTGACTGAGCTTGTTCTTTGTTGAACTCAAAAGAATGGGAAACATCATCAATTACTTGAACTCTGTTCATATTTGCCACCGTTTGGCTAGGCAACTTTTCACCCTCTCTACGATTCATTGCATGAGCTAGCTGCCCCAATTGGGACTCTATTTTTACAATAGATTGTGAGTGGATGTTAATCTTTTGAGTATTACTTTCGATATTGCCTAAAGCTGCCAAAACTTTTTTCTCAAAACTTGGGTTTCAAGAAGGTGGTTGATTGAGAGTGTAGTAGAAGCTTGAATTTGAATTAATTTGATAAGATCTAGGTTAGAATTGAGATAGACCTGGCTGTCCAGGTGGTCCCCGAGATCCTTGATGTTGGCCTTGGTTCCTATATTGAAATTGGTTTTGATTTCTCCATCCGGGAGTATAAGAGTTTTGGTATGACACTTGGCCTGGCCTAGAGTAAAGTGCATTTGCTTGCTCTTGTGAAAATTCAGGATATTGCCCTGCATGAGGGCAATCCTTTATATAATGTGAAGGGCTAGAGCAGAATGAACACACATCATATGTGGGATAAATGGTAGGATTAGGAATAGTAGGATTGGAGGAAGAAGAAGAAGAAAAATCGGCCAACATAACTTGATCCAATTTTTTTTCTAAAGCTTCTATCTTCCTATCTATTACTTGCTCCTTACGCATTTCAAAAATACTTTCAGTTTGGGCGTTAAGAGGAGTGACTACCTTATTCTTCCTTTCATTAGAAGAACGATGAGACGAATTTTTGATCAAGTTCTCAAAGAGTATCCATGCTTCATCAGGATTTTTTAGAAAGAATGTACCTCCATAACTAGCATCAACTATTTGTTTGTGAGGCTCCCCTAAACCATCATAAAATCCTTGTACTAATTGCCATTTGAGAATAACATGGTGTGGGCAAGACCTCAAAAGATCTTTCATCCTTTCCAAGTTTTATGAAAAGCTTCTCCCTCCCTTTAAGAGAAACCAATGATGGCTCTTCGCGCATCATTAGTCTTTCCCATTGGGAAGTATTTCTTTAAAAACTCCTGTTGAATTTCAACCCAAGAGTTAATGAAAATTGGCTCTAAGGAATTAAACCATTGTTTGGCCTTATCCATAAGTGAGAAGGGAAAAAGACAAAGTCTTAAGTTGTCATTTGTTTGTGCATTCAACTGTAAAGTAGAACACACTTCTAAGAATTCATCAATATTTTTATAAGGATATTGATTTGGAAGCCTATGAAAATAACTAAGAAGATTAATTATTGAGGATTTGATTTCAAAATTGTTCCTCCCCGTATTCGGGAAACGAATACAAGAAGGAGATGCATAGGTAGATGGAACCTAAAAATCTCAAAGAATCTCACCGCCCGGTGGGGGTGGTAAGATTGGATTCTGCTGAATATTTTGGTTGTCATTATTCGCCATGGTTTCACTCCTATGTTATCTAGACAATATAGGGTCCCTAGGAACGCTACTATGTTGTCTAAGAGTTCATTCAAGTTCAAGGTCACACGGTAACAAGGGTAATGACAAGGATCTCCTACTTTGCATATGACTAAACGAAAAACTTCAAGCTATGTGAAAAAACAAAATTTTAAATTTTTAAGTGCAAGAAAGTTAAGTACTCTACTCTCAAGGATCCAAGCTTAAGTCTTGAGGCCTTGATTAGACAAGTACTTACAATAAAACACTTAAGAAAAGATAAAGATACTTACAAATCAAGAATATAAAGAATGAGTTTAATTAAAATTTAAACTAGACTCAATCCTCTAATTTAGCGATTTAACCGTAGTCCCCGGCAACGGCGCCAAAAATTATTGTGTGCAGTTATGCTACTCGCAATTTATAAATTTACCACTCGCAATATAATGAATCCTTGAAGGATAGGGCTCTAAGTTGAAGGTGTCGATCCCACAGAGACTACGTATGTATAACTCGCTAAAGTTTGAAGGTTGGTTCTTGTTTAAGTCACAACCGTGTTGGTTGTCTGCTTACTCTACTTTGAAAGCATAAAAGTAATTTAAATACAAAGGTTGAGCGAAGAATAAAGGACTAGGGTTAGGCTTCCCTGCTAACCTCGTAGTATGTCACACTTATAATAAATTGGGAGAATTCATACAAATGTGTACTAAATGATGTGTTGACAAGTCCCACCTACAACGGCGTTGTCAAAAGAATACACACACCTTAATATATTAGAATCCATCTTTGAAAAATGTGATTTTCCTTATTTACCTAGTTACCTACTTGTAGTAAAATCATCGTCACATGATTTTCCTACCTACCTACTTACCTAATTGGAGCAAAATCACATTCTCTAAGCATAGACTATACAAATCTAGCTATGCATGTTATAGTGAAAACTAGTCTCAAGCCATCACTTATAGTCCTTGTGAAACATACAAGTGTTTGAAGATCATGTGAGGAATTTAAGCATTCTAAGACAAGAAGATAAATCACCACACATGAGCATGAAAAAATTGTAAACTTATATATATATAAGGCTCAAGGCAAGAGACATATACACCAAATACATAAAAATCCCCAATTCATAGAAGTTAGAACATATTTACAAAGCTAGGGTTTGTCAAAACCCTAAAGAAGGATTAGTTGATCATAGTGGGCTGGAAGCACTCCATAGACAGAGATGGTCCCATGCTCAAGATCGTTTTCAAGGCCTTACAAAGCCCTCTTTGAAGCTTTCCCTCTCTAGAACCTCACTTTCTCTCTCTAGAATTCTAAACTATGCTCTCTATTACAAGAATTGTGTATATGTCTTCTATTATATAATCTCTAGCTATATAACTGATCTGAGGCTCAAAATATCATAGAAATTCCGTACAAGGCTTTATCCAAGCAAAATTAGACAAGTGGCAAGGGGAGAAAATATCTGCAGAAAAATATCTTTAGCAGGTTCGGGCGATGCATCGAAGTAAGAACTTCGATGCATCGAAGCTGCGATGTATCGAAGTAGGGACTTCGTTGTATCGATCCTCATTCTTCTGTAGATCTTCAACTTTCTAACTTTTCGACTCCGGTCTTGACCCGCCATTCACTATTCCATAATGTAGATTCACCATGAAGGATGATAGGAATTAGGAATGCATTGTTGAACTTATAAAGGAGTCGAATTACGCCACATTTTGAGTTTGAACCTGAAATCATCAAAAACATAAAAATAGGTAAAAACTGTACAATGTGTGCAACTATGGGATCAAGATACATAAGTAAAGGCACGAGGATGTATAAAATTCAACGCTTATCAAGATTTGGTTAGGGTATTCATCTAAGTCAGGTACTTACTTGCTTTGTATTTAAATTACTATTTATCATGTGAATAAGGTATAAATAGCCATCAGGTTGAATCGGTAATTTGTTCCTTTTTTTATTCAAAATGTGACCACTGTTCCTAAAAAGCAACCTCAATAAACTCTTTCTAACATACAACACATGATTTGGTAAATAGATGACCCAAATACAAATTAAGAACCCTGAAAAAAATGTAAATAGACATGTACCACAAAGTCCGCATAATATGGTTGTCTAAAGGGATGTCCCTTTGAACAAATATAGTCAACCATCTTTCGTGGACGATTGACCACTAAGAAAAACCAATGTTTTTTCACGCATGTAGGAAAAAGAACTGAGCTAAAGAGAACATCGATAAACTTTCTGGTTATTGTAATAATAAATATAACACAACCAAATAAATGATATGTTCACTTTATAATCTCCTAAAAGATAAAGTACTTGTATTTGAATATGTAATATAATATGAGACGGGGGCACTTACTAGTAATAAAACTAAAATCCATATTATATATACACATACAAACATACTAACCATCTGCGATTTATTTAAGTCTTCCAACTCAATTTTTACAAGTCTTTTGTACTTCTCCCATACATCTTTTAAGACAAACCTATGGTCTGACGAATTTTGTACCATCTCTATGTTGTTATCCTCCATTAATTATACGACAAAACTTTTATGAAACAACTTCTTTATATTCTTCCCTTATTTATTGTTCAGAACATTTCCAAAGAAATTAATCATCTGTTAAAAGAAAATAATTTGATTTGTTAAAGAAATTTTGAAAAACATATAACATTGAATAGAAATAGAAAGAATGTAGTTAGGTAAATCCACTTACAAGGCTCGATACTCAATTGTTATAAAAAAAGTATACCAGCTCACTTTGACATAGGGCTTCATTGAACATGTGAACCAGTACCTCAATGAGACAATTATGGACCACACCATAAATTATTTATGATACAATATATAATTTAAAACAACAACTTCTTTCTGAGTTCCTGTTACACTTACTCTTTCTCACTGCCAGCCACTGCCACATAAAACAACATCTTCTTCTACTCATCACTAAAATTACTTTTTTTATTGTTTGTGTTTATTCGGGGAGAGTATCCATATGGTCCACATTTTTGAGACTATTACAAAAGTGCATCACATTTATCTTCTTTTGTATTGGGAGTGGGTTCGGTCACACTCAAGTAAGTGGGGTCACCAATGGGCTCCTTATCCTATTTGTCCTCATCATTGTCAGCAACAGGTTGTTATTGACCAATTTTGTCGACATTATCATCAACAAAGGGTGTCCTCTCACCTATATCAATGGGGTCACTAATAGGTTCCTTATGCATGTGTCCTCTTCATTTTTAACACCAAAGGTTCCCTATCACCTCTGTCATCATTATTGATGTCCACCGAGACTCTTGCTTTTTTCCTTCCATTTCGCTACCTCACAAAAGTTTCTAATTTGCCTAGCTTATTTTTTAAAGTTATTACATGTTTTTTGGCTAGTTGGATATCCATCCGGATTTCTTTGATATGGCGCTTGATGTGGTGTCAATTCTACTTAACCACTTATAACAGAACGAGCCCTCGTAGGACAGGGCTATATAGAGGGTGTCGAACCTCAAGGACTTGCAAGGTTGAGTTGTTATGTTACTTAGTCTTTGAATTAATTTTAAAATAATTGAAAAATAATTGTTGATGTTTGATCTTTAATTTAATTGAGAAAATTAAAACTTTTTTATAAATTTATGTTATGAAATTTAATCAGGAAGAGAAGGTCCTAGGAATTGATTTCACCACTAACCCTCTGACAATAACAATTGTACTAATTTGGGACGTTTAATCTATGCATTTAGAAAAGAATGACTATAAGCCCAATTCAGTTCTATCAAGGGATTCGTTCAACATACAATTAAACATAACTCGTTTTTGCTTAGCATGATCTATACATCTGACTAATTAATGATATAATAACCCATCTTTGCTTAGTACAAATTATCAAAACTCTAAGTTGAATGATTTGTGAAAATTATTGTATAACCCGTCTTAACAAAATTACAGGAATTGAAAAGAACCAACCCTAATCATGCGAATTTAAATTCATTCTACAAGAACAAGGGTCAATATGCAATGAAATAATTCATTAAAATTCAAACTAACAGCACTGTTGTTGTGTAAGTCTTAATTATACAATTAATGCACAAATTAAATCATTCCCAAATTAATATACAACTAAAATATTGAAAGACAGGTTAGGGTTATGTCACTTCCCTGGAATGATATTTTAGCCACTCATGATCGGAGGTCCAGGCATGAAAAATAATGAAATCGCCATCTTCTTGCCCGTATCGTCATGAATCGCCTCTATCTATATCTCTGTGTTTCTTCTCTCCATAATACCTAGTTATTCCTCTTTTCTCCCTTTTTACTTTGTGAAGAAAACACACATGAGACACTTGGCCTCCCAAAGTGGCAAGTGCGCATAAGAAAAAGGCATCTACGCCTCAAAAAGTGGCATTTGCGCCCAAAAAGTGGTAGCTGGGCAAATAGGGCAGAAAGTTACTGTAAACGTCCATTTTAGGAAATTTTCGTGAAATATGAAATTGTACAGAATTGAATTTCCTTCAACCATTATAAGGTTTGCGTTGTTTTGATAATCTTGTACAGAGTTATGGTATGAATACCAAAACGGGTCTAGAACTTTTTAGGCCTGAATTGGCCCAATCTTCAATGTGAATAGGCATGTGTTCCTTTTCTTCATTTAAATGCATTTTCAGCCCATTTCTTCAGTCCATTTAGTTTGGATCTTTAATATAAACATATCTCATGGGTTAAACTCCACCTTCCTACTAAAATAGCACTATCTGTAGCCCGATTGCGCCATTATTAATTAGAATTACCCTTAATCACCTGAAATCATGAAAAGATTAAAATTATTAATAAAAAATAAGAATTAAATATTACTAAGACACTAATTCATATAATTTTAGGAGCATTGAATACGCAACATTTATTACTTATCACACCCCCAAACTTATATATTGCTAGTCCCTTAGCAATACAAAACTAAAAATAAAATGAAGTAACTAAATTACTTCCTCTTTCATAGGAGATCTGGCTGCATTTAGCATATGCAACAAGCCTTTTGAACCCCTAGGTTACCCTTAATGGACAAGTGAAGTCTCGTGAGGGTTTCCAGAGATGTTACCCACAAACATGCAAAAATTCATGTTTCAAACATTGATCAAGAAAAAGACTACAAAATGCAGTTAAAAGACTTGCTTTCAAGAATACTTCCAAATCCCTAAATCCTATAATTCAAAACAGTGGTTCTCACACAAAATTTACATCAACACAACTCAAAGAAACTAACTCTAGCCCCCTCGTGAAAAGTGAACTAGCATTCATCAATGTGGTTTAACCTACCCAGCCCTGAGTGAGCAATTACAAATCCCTTCAATTTATTGGATTCCTTTATTGAATTTATCACTCAAAACATGAACACATGAATATATATATATATTTTTTAGTTGTCCAATGCCTAGGTTTATTTGGCTTTCGAATTGATCCATGTAGCAAGCTTTCAGCCCGTTACTCCCAAACCAAATGGCTTTAGGGCACTAGGTTTTAAGATACCCTGACGGACCTAATAACTCGAACTAAAATGACCACAAACCACAGACTAACCAATGACACAATGCCCAGGTTTATTAGACTTTCAAATTGATCCATGTAGCAAGCTTTCAGTCAGTGACTCCCAAACCAAATAGCTTTAGAGCACTAGGTTTCAAGAAACCCTGACGGACCTAATGACGTACTTGAACCAAAATGGCCACAAACCACAGGTGATTTAAAATTTTTTTTTTTTTTCACAAGTGTAGCATGCTTAAAATATTTTTATTCTCAAGGGATACCAACTTATATTCTACACACATAACTGATAACATAAAGCCAAGTACATACCCCACCAACTCTATTAGTGTGCATGTGAATTGTGAAAAGGACTAGAGTCAACCACTCCAAGTCATGTCATTGCAAATAACGACTTAAACCACTGCATTCAAACCATAGTTTCTAGAAATTTTACACATACTTTACAATTGCAAGTCAAGAACCTACATCAAGTATTAAACTCTTGATTGATGTTAAAACAAAACAACCTATAAAAAGAAAAATACCAAACAATTCCTAAAAATTAATAAAAATAAAAAACAATTTCCTAAAATAATGTCACTACTTCCTTCATATTTAAAACACATAAAATGTATCGCCTTACCCCCAAACTTGAATGGTACAATGTCCTCAATGTACACGGAAGAGAAACATAGATGAGAGTCAGAACGATATTACCATGAATAGTGGAGTGGATAGATAGCAAACCAGTAGCTTGAAGTTAACAATGGTGTTCCCCCCCCCCCCCAAAAACTTATATGCAACATCCTGTCAAAAGACACCACTATACAAGCCAAGTGAAATGAATGGGTCCATACTAAGGAACATAAATAACGAACATGCATAAAACAAGTAACTAAAGTTTTTATTTTTATGTTTTGCATTCATTCTTTGAACTGGTGGTTCCCAATTTTGCAAGATGTATATGTGATAAGATATTGATTATCCAGATACTCTAACGTATAGAGTACAAAAGGGCTGCATTTCCTTAATAAAGCTATACTGTGTTGAAGTAATCTCGACAGTATTGGGTATTGAAATCAGACTTTAAAAAACAGAAATTATCAACTTTATCAAACATATGACAAAATATATAATTGGTATTACATACATAGTCAGGGAATGGAGGGAAAATTTCTTTTATTATTTATGTATTTATTTAATTTTAATTTTTGTATAAATATTTATTTATTTATTTTATTATATATTTTTTTTATGAAACTAACAAATACACAAAATCAAGAAAATAAAAGTTAAACGAAAAGAAGGAAATAAAAATAAAAAAATAAAATAACAACGAAAAATAAAATGTCCTACTTTACCCCCACCATGAAACTACCAATACCGGATCGTCCTATTGCGGGGTAGACGTCGACGCTCCCCCAGAGTTTATACACTCAAATTGCATGGCGACCTCAACAAGCATCTTCTGAGTTTGGAGCTAATCCTCATGTGCTTGAAAAAAATGTGCATTCATGTTTGCACATAATCCTTCTATCTCACTAGTAAGATAATTATAGTGCGCCTGGGTCATAACAAAAGGTGCTGGCTGGGCCCCCTGGGCAACCTGCTTTTCTGCTATAGGCACATCCACATTACCCCTTATCAGAGTATCCTCAACTACTTGTTCTGTAACAATGTCTAGTCGGGCTCCTATTGCTCTAGGTAATCGGCTGGTGCTCTGTGTCCAATCGGTAAGAGAAAAAGCAACTGCACCTCTCTTTGCTGGCTCAGAAATGACAACTGGGAAATCATAATGTTGCTGTATTTTGGTGATTAAATAAGGATATGGAGGGGTCCAATTCTTTGCCGACTCTTTATTTTTCTGAACCAGCCTTTTATAAACGGTGTAGAATTGCCCCCAAATGATGGTAGGGATGGAGATCCACTACTTCACATGAAAAGCATAGAGAGCTTCTAGAATTGCTCTTCACCTCTAATTTGAATGCCCCATTGAATAAACATTATGAGACAATACCGAATCCATAAACCACAACTATCTGGGAAGCTAAGAACGGGTTATGACATTCCTCTTATTATAAGCATACTGCCCTTTACACATATTTTGGATCATATCATAAAGATCTATGTCCGAGAACTCTTTAAAAGTACTCCACAATTTGTTGAGCGTATCATCCCAAACCCCCAAGGCCGCTTCAACAACATCTATCTCAACTCAAATTTTATGCCCCTCTATGGAGGTCAACAACACCCCCTGTTCATCTTTTGAAGATGTTATATTATGATTAAATAGCCAGACCATGTGAGGGTAATACACATTGGATGATGGAGTAAACAATGGCTCCAAAAGTCTATCTCTGAATGCTTACACTCCCTATTTCGTATCGTCATGATCGACGAAGTCATCTACCATGAATGTAGTCTCTGGAGTAATTTTTTGCAAAGCCCATTCCTCTCGCACCAAATCCTTAGCACTCCGGACACGCTTTGGAGGTGGTGGATTAGAGGAAACGATGCCCTTCCGGGTCATTGGGAGAAGGTAAAGCAATATTAGGGTTTAATATTCAGAAGACGAGTTGTAAGTGATGGAAATAGAGGTGCAAGGAGGTCAATGCACTGCGACTGGGACCCAACTGATGATGGTGCGCAGTGGGACGGCAGAGGGGGGTTGCTGTGAGGCACAGGTGCGCGCACTGGGAGAGGCGCTGTGGGGCGCAGGGGCGCATTGGCTGAGGCTGGGCTGATGCGCTGGTGAACAAGGGAGGTTACGCTGGTGCGATGGGGCGATGAGTTGTGGCATGTGGCGATGCGATGGGAGGTTGCGCACTGGTTGTAGGAGGTTCAGGTGTTATGGTGATGAGGCTGCACTGTGGAAGGCGCAGGTGCACGTGGCAATGGCTCTTGTGCATAGTTACACTGCACGGTTAGGCTCAGTTGCGCGTCTGCTACACTACGATGAGCTGCAGGTGTGCAAGGCTGAGGGTGGCTACGTTTTTGTTGGTGCAGAGTTACCGGCGACTAGATGCTCTATTTCGTGTTAGGGTTTGATTGGGGCTGTTGGTGGTTGAAGATGACGCATATGCGAAACTTTTAGGAAACGAAATGGGCTGCAGGCTTTTGTCATAGGCCACTACAAAATGTGCATATGCGCAACTTTTAGTGATCTTCCTACGCAAGTGCATATGCGTAACTTTTAGTGATCATATGATGCATATGATCCTCCTACGCAACTTTTAGGAAATGAAAGACTGTCTTTAATTGCGCAAATGCGTTCCAGCAGGCGCTACTGCGCTTGTTGTCCAGTATACTCTCCTTGAAAAACCTATAATTGCGCATATGCGCTTTCGAAAATGTTTTTGCACTTATTAACCAGTATGTTTACCTGAACTCATCAGCAAAGAAATTAAAAATGTCCACATAAAAAAGAAAAAAAATACTAACCTCAAAACTCAACGAATCATATACAACATATAAAAATAAAATAAAATAAAATAAATAAAAATAATAAGTAAAAACTAATCATAATAAAAATGAAATAAAATAATAATAATTATAAATAAATAAATGAATAATTAGATAAATAAATAAAAACTGAAAACAAAAATCAAACACTCTATACTAAAAAAACAAAATTAACAGAATTACACTAAGTAAACCATGTTTAACGTCCAGGCCGGACGAACACCAACACTTACTCAGTCAAAATAAATGGGATCCGCCAACTCGACGACCTCTGCATTTTCACTAAGCACCTCATTCTCAATGTAAAGTTTTAATCTTTGGCCATTCACCTTTAGGACTTTACCATCCTTGATATTTTGAATCTCAACTGCGCCATGAGGAGACACGGATAAGACAACATAAGGCCTTCCCATCTCGAATGAAGCTTACCAGCAAAAAATTGGAGTTTAGAATTATATAACCACACTTTTTGCCCCAGTTCAAAGGACTTCTGCATAATGTACTTGTAATGAAATGCCTTAGTTCTTGCTTTATAAATTTTTGCACTCTCATAAGCATCATTACGCAATTCGTCCAATTCATTCAACTAGAGTCTACGGTTAGAGCTTGCTAATTGCATATCAAAATTAAACTGTTTAATTGCCCACATTGCTTTATGTTCTAGTTCGACTGGAAGGTGACAAGGCTTCCCATAAACAAGTCGATATGGCGACATACCAATGGGACTTTTGTAAGCTGTACAATATGACCAAAGAGCATCGTTAAGCATCAATGACCAATCCTTCCTATCAGGCCAAACCATTTTCTCTAAAATGTTCTTAATCTTCCTATTTGACAGTTCAACTTGCCCACTAGTTTGGGGGTGGTAGGGGGTGGCAACCTTATGAGTGACAGAGTACTTAAAAAGTAAAGTTCTGAAAAACCTATTGCAGAAATGGTTACCTCCATCACTTATAATGGCCATTGGCGTCCCAAAATGACTAAAAATATTTTCTTGAATGAATTTAATCACCACTTTGTGATCGTTCGTTCTAGTAGCCACCGCCTCAACCTATTTTGAGACATAGTCGACCCCAACTAGAATATATTTAAACCCAAATGAGAATGGGAATGGTCCCATAAAATTGATGCCCCAAACATCAAATACTCCTTGTCATGGCCCGTAACTGTTGACATCTCATGCATGCCCTACAAAACTGGTAAGAGTCCTTAAAGATTGAATACCAGAAAAAACCACATCATAGAACCATAAAGGCAATGTTTTGAGCACTGAAGTGCCCGCCACAGTCTAAGGTATGACAAAAAATAAGAACACTGTGGACCTTACACTCAGGTATACAACATCGTATCACTTGATCTGAATAATATTTAAACAAGTTAGGATCTTCCCAATAATAGGACTTGACCTGGGCACAGAAATCGTGTTTTTCATGTTTAAACCAATGTGAAAGAGTTTTACCTATTACTAGGTAATTCACAATGTCAGCAAATCAAGGTTCCTTCTCATGAGTGACTGTAAAGAGTTATTCATATGAGAAGGAATCACATATAAGGGGTGGATTGCATATCGACTCAACGAGAATACGAGTAAGGTGGTCAGGAACCACATTCTCAAAACCCTTTTTTATCTCTAATTTTATAATCAAACTCTTCTAACAAGAGTATCCATTTAATGAGCCAGTGTTTGGTTTCCTTCTTAGTCAACGAATGTTTGAGAGCAGCATGATCAAAAAATACTACAACTTTGGACCAAGAAGATATGACCGAAATTTATCTAAGGCAAACACCACAGCTAGCAACTCTTTCTCGGTAGTGGTGTAATTCAATTGAGCATCCAAGAGAGTTTTACTAGCACACTAAATCATAACTGGAAAACTTTCTTTTCGTTGCCCCAAAACAGAACCCACAACATAGTCTAAGGCATCACACATAATTTCAAGTAGTAATGACCAATTAGGGGGTTGCATGATAGGGGCAGAAGATAGAAGTGACCTAAGTTTTTAGAAGGCTTCTAAACATGGACTATCAAAGTGGAAAGGAACGTCTTTAGCAAGTAGATTACATAATAGTTGTGCTATCTCACTAAAGTATAAAAACCTACATGCCCTAAAAAGGAACAAATACCCCTCACCGAATTTGCTGGAGGTAGTTTGGAGATAAGTTCAACCTTAGCCCGATCAACTTCTATGCCCCTACCTAACACTATGTGACCCAACACTATACCCTCTTGAACCATAAAATGGCTCTTTTCCCAACTTTACACCAAGTTGCTATCTTTGCAACGTTTAAGCACAAGGGTTAAATGTTTCAGGCAACTATCAAATGAATCCCCCAAAATTGAAAAGTCATCAATATAAACTTTGAGAAACTTCTCTACCATGTCTGAGAAGATAGACATCATACACATTTGAAAAGTAGCGGGTGCATTACATAACCCAAAAGGCATCCGTCTATATGCAAATGTACCAAACAGACACGTGAAAGTCATTTTCTCTTGGTCATTAGGATTGACTGCCACTTGGTTATACCCAGAATAACCATCTAGAAAATAATAGAAACTCTGACCTGCAAGCCTCTCTAAGATCTGATCAATGAATGGTAAGAAAAAATGATCTTTCTGGGTATTTGAATTCAACTTACTATAGTCTATACATACCATCCACCCAGTAGTGGTTCATTATGGCACAAGCTCTCCCTCAGAATTTGGAACCACAGTGATATCATATATTGGGTAAATGATACCCGCATCTAACAACTTCACACTTCCTTCATCACTACCTCTTTCATGTTAGGATTTAAACAACGTTGGGCCTCTCTCGAAGGTTTAGTATCCTTCTCTAGATAAATTCGATGCATACAAACTGAAGGATCTATACCCTTAAGGTCTGCTACGCACCATCCTATGGCTTCTCTATGCTCCCTAAGGACACCCAGAAGCTCACTTTCCTGGTCACTAGACAGGCTAAGGAAATGATGACAGGAAGAGTTTTGTTTAATTCTAAGAAAACAAACTTAATATTGTCTAGTAAAGGTTTTAGCTCTAACTGAGGAGGAGACATAAAGGATGGAATCGGCGAAGTATTAGACAATCTAGGCAATGGTTCCTTAGCTGATCTCCAAGGAAAAAAATCAGTACTGGTTACACTTCCTAACAGAGAATTTACCTCACAGATATTTTGATCTACATCAAAATTCTCATAGTCAAAATGGGCTAAACATGCCTCTAAAGGGTCTGTGGTTAAAATCAGTGGAAGTGAATTTTTCACAGCCTCTTCTATAAGGTCTACAACATAGCATTCATTTTCATCTGCATGATGTTGAGATGCATTAAAGACATTTAACCACACCTTCATATTCCCAAAAGAAATATCCTTAACCCCCCGTTCAACAATTAATGCAAGCATTAGCAGTGGCTAAGAAGGGACGACCTAGAATCACAAGAATAGACTTCATAGGATCAGGTACGGGTTCTATGTCTAGGATAATGAAATCAACTGGGAAATAAAATTTGTCCACTTTTATTAACAAATCCTCAATAATCCCACGTGGTTGTTTTATTGATCTGTCTGTTAATTGTAAGACAACTGACGTGGGATTAAGCTCACCCAATCCCAACTACAAGTACACTGAGTAAGGGATAAGATTCACACTCGCCCCTAAATCAAGTAGTGCCCTATTAACTCCAATATTCCCTATAACACAAGATATAATTGATGCACCTGGATCTTTAAACTTAGGGGGAGTGTTATGTTGAATAATCGAGCTTACTTACTCGGTGAGAAAGATTTTCTTTGGGACACTACCCCTTGAATTAAGCTTTTGAGTGCATAAATCTTTCAAGAACTTTGCATATGTTGGGATTTGTTTCATAGCATCAAGGAGAGGAAGATTTATTTTTACTTGCTTAAAAACTTCCATCATATCTTGCAGTTTCTCCCCTTATTTCCCAAAAGGTGCCAAGTCCTTGAGATGTGTAGGGAGTGGAGCTTGGGCTCAAATGTTGTCTCAAGAGTTGGAGTAGGTGTAGAAAGTGTTGCCTTATTAATTTCAGAGATTAGGACCCTTTCCCACTTCACTCTCAACCTCCTTCTTCTCTTTCACGTTATTATCTAACACTCTCCCACTCTTTAAGGTGGTAATAGCCTGAACATGCTCATGATGATGGCCACTGGTAGTGGCATCATCAATTGCATATTGCCCTTTAGGATTAGCTATTGGCTGACTAAGCAACTTTTCTTCCTCTATACGATTCAAAATGTTAGCTAACTGCCCCATTTGAGCCTCTAGCTTGGATATGCATTGAGAGTGGGAGTGAAGTAACTGAGTGTTAGATTCAAGTAACTGAGTGCGAGTGTCTAGTTTATCTAATGCCACTAACACTTTATCCTCAAACATTGAACTCCTAGGGTGAGTCTGGGAAGTTTGATGATAATATTGATTCTGGGGCACAAAATTGGAAGAAGGATAAGCAGATTGATGGCTCAACTGAAAACCTGAAATAGGGACTGGTCTTTAAGACTGAGGGATAGGATTGTTTAGAGATGGACTACGCCATGAGAGATTTAGATGATTTCTCAGACCTGGATTATATGTATTAGAATATGGATTGTTTCCAGCTCTAGAGAATGTAGCATTGACTTGTTCTAGATTGGATTTAGAAATTTGCCCCGACATGAGACAATCTATGGAATAGTGTGACAAACTAGTGCAGATACCACATCCTTCCTGTAGGATAGGGGTAGGGTTTGGAAATTGACTAGCCGCCATAAGTTGATCGACTTTGCTCGATAATTCAACCACTTTGGTGGAGACATCGAGTGATGTGCCTATTTTGAATGCTCCTCCAGTTTTGCGAGAACTACTTGTTCTAACTCAACTGGCGAAATCATGTTGTGTGGAATTTTCACTCAGTTTCACAAACAATGTCCATGCCTCATCCCCATTCACAAACTGTTAAGCATGAATGTACCCCCACAAGTTGCATCTACCATTTGCCTATACGACTCAATCAGCTCATCATAAAAAAATTGTACAAGTTACCACTTAGGAATATCATGATGAGGGCACTTCCTAAGCAAATCACCATATCTCTCCCATGTATCATGAAATTACTCCCCTTCTATTTGGGAAAAATTGGTAATGGATCACCTCATTTGATTTGTTTTCCCTATTAGAAAGTATTTAATGAATTCTCCCAGTTTTTAGCTTTATCTTTTAGAGAAAATGAAAAAAGACACAAGATGCTTATACGGATCCTCATTATTAAGTCCATAGAAAGATGGGAGCATTTGTATAATGCTAGACTTAATCTTATAGTTTACTGTTGTGATGTTAGGCAATTGCATACATGATGGGAATGTATATGCACTAGGAGCGAAGTGCTCCTTGAGGGCTCGAGAATTGTTCTCAGCTATAGTTTCAGTCTTAGTTTCAGATAAATGTTCTTCCTCTAAGTCTTGGGTCTTAATTTCTCTACTTTGTTGATGTAAGGTTCTTTCAAGTTTAGGGTTATATGGGACTATTGGTGTATCTAGAGACCGATGACCCAACATATACCACAAGTAAGAACTAAGAATTAATTAAAAATAAAAATAATAATAAATGAATAAATAAATAAATAAAATAAACTAAATAAAAAAAAAACTAAAAAAAAAAAATGATAACAAATGAAAGCAAAGTACTAACTAGACTAAGGAAGCACAAGTAATTTGATTATGAAAAGCTCACAGAGAGTTATGATGAATTCCACTCCTCCGTTCACGGTTCGTAACCAAAAGCACCTGTACTCGAAAAATAAAATAAAATAAAATGAAACGGATCAGAAAAGAAGAAAGAAAAATCCTAACTTAACAATTAAATTAAAACTAATCTTTAAGACTAGGCACCAAAATCATTCATGCAAGTCCCCGGCAACGACGCCAAAAATTGATGTGGTGTCAATTCTACTTAACCACTAACAATAGAACGAGTCCTCGTAGGACAGGGCTATATAGAGGGTGTCGAAGCTCAATGACTTACAAGGTTCAATTGTTATGTTACTTAGTCTTTGAATTAATTCTAAAATAATTGGAAAATAATTGGTGATATTTGATCTTGAATTTAATTGAGAAAATTAAAGCTTTTTATAAATTTATGTTATGAAATTTAATCAGGAAGAGAAGGTCCTGGGAATTGACTTCACCACTAACCCTCTGACAATGACAATTGTACTAATTTGGAACGTTTAATCTATGCATTTAGAAAAGAATGGCTACAAGCCCAATTCAGTTCTATCAAGGGGATTCGTTCAACATACAATTAAGCATAACTCGTTTTCGCTTAGCATGGCCTATACATCTGACTAACTAATGATATGATAACTCATCTTTGCTTAGTATGAATTATCAAAACTCTAAGTTGAACGATCTGTGAAAATTATTGTATAACCTGTCTTAATAAAATCACAGAAATTGCATAGAACCAACCCTAATCATGCAAATTTACATTCATTCTACAAGAACAAGAGTCAATATACAATGAAATAATCCATTAAAATTTAAACTAATAGCACAGCTGTTGTGTAAGTCTTGATTATAAAATAAATGCACAAATTAAATCATTCCCAAATTAATATACAACTAAAATATTAAAAGACAGGTTAGGGTTATGTCATTTCCCCAGAATGATGTTTTAGCCACTCATGATTAGAGGTCCAAGCTTGAACAATGATGAAATCGCCATCTTCTTACCCGTATCGTCACGAATCGCCTCTATCTATATATCTGTGTTTCTTTTCTACATAATACCTAGTTTTTCCTTTTTTCTCCCTTTTTACTTCGCGAAGAAAACACACATGGGACACCTGGCATCCCAAAGTGGCAACTGCACATAAGAAAGAGGCACTTGCGCCTCAAAAAGTGGCATTTGCGCACAAAAAGTAGCAGTTATGCAAATAGGGCAGAAAGCTGCCGTAAACGTCCGTTTTAGGAAATGTTCGTGAAATATGAAATTGTACAGAATTGAATTTCCTTCAACTAATGTAGAGTTTGGTTATTTTTACAATCATGTACGGAGTTTTGGTCTGAATACCGAAACAAGACCAGAACTTTTTAGGCCTGAATTGGCCCAATCTTCAATGTGAATAGGGCCGTGTTCCTTTTCTTCATTTAAATGCATTTTCAGCCCATTTCTTCAGTCCATTTAGTTTGGATCTTCAATATAAACATATCTCATGGTTCAAAGTCTACCTTCCTACTAAAATAACACCATCTGTAGCTCGATTGTGCCATTATTAATCAGAATTACCCTTAATCACCTGAAATAATGAAAAGATTAAAATTATTAATAAAAACAAGAATTAAATATTACTAAGACACTAATTCATATAATTTTAGGGGCATTGAATATGCAACATTCATTACTTATCAGCGTTGTGTAAAGAGATTATAGTGACCACTGACAATTTTACAAGAAAGCCTATTCATAGTTAAAATAATGTAATACGTATTTACCTTCAACTTCATATTTGAATAACTATCATGGTCAACATCTATATTTGATGACCTAGATAGAGAAGGGGATAAATCATGTTTAGATGGGCCCGCATTAGTAGTGCTGCAAAATGCTCTGCTCTATAGCGGGAGCAACTGTTCCAAATTGATATTAAAAGATGATGTTAATTTTCAGCAAAATGGTTATTATCTTATTTTCAATTTCATATTCTACAAATATTTAAAATGAAGAATAAATAATTTTACCTGACCATGTCCAAGACCTCCCATCTCATTATCCCACATTAAGTGTTTTAGTACAAGGTCATTGTGCCAATAACCAATGTTTTGGATATCTCCCTTGGGTTAAGAAGGGTATTTCACGTCACAACACGTCAAATACAAAAGCTGCTTTAAATTGTATGAAACAAATAGGACAACATTCATCTTAACAAAGAATAAAATTTTATATAAAAACTAAGTATATAGTCTAAGGAAATATAATATTATATACCTGTAAGAAAATCATACATCCGCTGTGCATTTGTTTTTTCTTAACATCTATATCTTCTTTTATACTATTAAGCGAACAATCTCGGACATATGCGCACCAGTTGTAAGTCCCAATTGCGTTGACATCATTAACAGCTTTCCACAAGCTCATATGACACTAATAATGGTCATTTGGGCTAAGTACAGCAGCACAAGCAAATAAGACAAATGCTCACTTAAAATCATCTCCAACTTCCAGTGTTCTGACCTTTTCAGCCAATTTAGCTAAGTGCATTCCTTCCCTCTCTCGATTTCCACCTTAGACTATCCAATCTGCAACAAAGTGAAATTTTTTTGGCACTTTCACATTGCCAGCAGGTAATCCTAGGATAGACTGCACATCATCCCCATGTATGGACAAATACCCTATCTCCTCAACTTTAATCGGAGATTTATCTGACTCAAAATGTTTTATTAAGTACTGGCAGAGCAAATGGGACAAATAGGAGCATTTCAGGTTCAAAAAATTCTCAAACCTAATCTCCTTAACTGTCTTCCTCTTTCCATCATCAAGATATGATACAACTTCAATGAACTTGGGGAGTGAGCATCTATGCCAGCAACTTTTTTGGTTTCGTTTGGTTCTGAATCACAACAAAACATCACATTCAGAAATACAAATAACATAAGTGAAAAACATAATTATTTAATTCCCTCAAGCATAGTAGGAGAAGCAATGAAATAAAATGATTACCAAAATAAAATTACCTTGTTTTTGAAAACATTATATGGTTTAGATTTTTTGAATTCTTGATGTAGTCTTTTATATAAGTGGATATAAGGAGTCTGCTTGTCGTTGTTCATTTTCATCCAAGTATCAAGGGCTTTCTTGTGAATTTCATTCATTTTGTCATTCTTAACTCTTTCCTTTAGTCCATATTTGTCTCAGTAGCTCTTCACAAAATCAAACCTGATATCATATGACAAATTTTCAATTGAGGATAATGTATATGCATCACAACTTTTATTAACATGTATAAACTATGAAATGCTTATAGCATCCCAACTTTTTCCTTACATATTAGATGTATACATGTGTTCATAAAAAGAGAAGAGCTAATATTTTGAGAGTAACTTTGTACCTATGAATTTTGCAATTGAAAATCACCAAGTCAAGAATCATTTATGATAGTTGCAAGACCTATGAAAGACAAATTTGACTTAACCCATCTATCTCATGTTACTTGCTAAAATCATAACTACATATCAATGTGACTTAGGGAAATTTTTTTAATATAAATGCAAATGTAAATCTGAATGTATACTTAAAGAGGAAGAAGGTTTCGGCAGGCCACTTCCCCTCTTTCTTAGAAACTAAATGTACAGCAACTGTTGTGGTAGCATCTACCTTAGCCTTTTCTGAATTCTCTTCCATCTCGAAACTATAGATAGCTGATGGAGAACTTGGAGTAGAAGAAGGATTGTAATCACTGTCGTCGCTTGAACTTGCAGGAGGGATAGGTACAAATTTCTTCTTTGGGGTTCTTTAGCTTGCAATTTAAACCTAGGCATTTCAATTTGTCTAATTCATGAATGAAACTAAAATTAGTCAGAAAATTTCAAAGAATCCAACAATTGATGGGGAAAATATGGTCTTTATAAGACAATTTAACAATTAACCACCAACCAATAGCAAAAAAATAAAAAATAACAGTAATAGAAAATAACTTCAAGTCCTTGAACATTATCCTGTAGATTTATTTAAATCTAGAACTCAAGTCCTTAAAATTAAATTGGGTATATTTATTTAGAAAAAAATGACACTATCAAAACTAGAGAATGTACAGTATAACCATATCCACAATGACAAACAATGTGCAAGGCATCCAACACATACAGCAAATCCACATTTTTAATGTCATCAAGTTTATTCCATTTTCAAACCATTTGAATTGAGGCCCCAATTTTCACATACCATTTGCAAATATTAGTAATCAAAGTTAATCAGTCAAACAAAAAGAAATAACCTACAGACCAAACTTCAAGAACACTAAGATGCTTTCAAGATGCTAACACAACAGTGGCAAAATCAGAAGAAAATAATCTAAGCAAAACACAATTCAAAGTTCTAAACTCATTTACAACATGGGAATGTGTTAAGAGGCATTACTCTGTGCATTAACATACATGCATTTGTTCAACTAGTTAATGTTAGCCTTTCACTAGGGAAATAACCTTGCTACAAGGGAATCTTGAATTATCTTGTAGAAATTAATAAAATATATCATCCCCAAAACTTGTTCTCTGTTTTTTTCTTTTCATCTTTTGCCCTTTCTTCTTTGAAAACCAAAAGTATTGTACTTGCAGTGATGGGAAATAGAAAGGAAAAATAAAATGCCAAAAGGAAGTAGAAAAATGGATTGCAAGAGACATGACTAAAAGAAAAAAGAAAGAACAAGGATGTCCAAGATGTTTTTTTTTTTTTGAAAGAAAACATTAACAAAAACAACACAGTGCTGATTTTTTTGAATTAAGTCAATGGACAATCTCGAAAACCACAAGAGGCTAGGGCAATAGATCATTAGTTCATTTGCAATTTTGCATTATCAAAATTGACCATACATTTTCATTTTCATCAAATTGTCTTAGTTGTGATATTGTCTCAACAGTGTTTTTAAAGAAATGCCAGAAAAAAGGTAGAATTTGCATGTATTATAACACCAAAGCTAGGGACAATCACAACATATCACAATATGTACCAAATTTTCCAATGTCCTATTAATTATTGGTCACAGTTGGTGTTTTGACTGAAATCTTGAGTTACTACATTTCTTGAAAAAAAAAAACATGCATAGGGCAAGACACATATCATTTGATGACACAGGATGTTTCTTAATTCCTGCTAAGACACTCAGAATCGTATCCATACTTCACAAACATGACTAAACAATAGTAACAAAGCTAACAACATTATATAATCTACTCAATTGACGAAGTAGTATAGAAATTTTTACAAGTGATCAAGTACCTTAAATGCAGATCTCCAAAGTGGCAAGTCGCTACTAACAGGGACAGTTATAGAGAACTACATGAAATATTTCAGATTATATTAGATTAATCCCATAATTAATTAAAAAAACCTAAAAAATAATTAACCTTTATTATTCTTATGCCTAGAAGTTTTTTCACGAGAAAATTTCAAGAGGAAAACTCTTTTAGACTGCATAATAATTATAAAGTTAGCCTAGAAGAGGGTGGGGGTGGGGACTGATTAATCGACTCAGATCAGTAAACTAACTAAGCAGATTTATTAGACTAGCAAGGTTTGTTCTTTCTCCAAAAACCATATAGTCAGTACAGTGATGACATCTACATGGATTTAGGACAAAAGATCAATTGGTCCAATGGTATAAGCTCTAGCTTCCGAAATGGAAGGTCCAGAGTTCGAGCCTTAGTGGAGGCAGTGTGTGTGAGTATTGCTTTGCCTTTAAAAAAAATTATTTACGTCATTCCTTTATAGCTTCAATTTTATGACTCTTATGATTTTTCTCATGTAGAATGTACCAAATGTAATTCCCTAAGAACCAAGGGGTATCTATAGCACATAAATTTTGGAAGACATAAAACAGATGCAAAGCTTTATAATGATTAGAGGAGAAACTCTAAAGAGAGAAGGGGAAATAAATTAACCAACTTAATAAAACTCTTACCAGAAACAAACACAATGAGATCATGAATTAAAATGTTAAATAAAGAACATATGAGAGAATAATCATCAGAGATAGAGACAAGTTTGAGAAAGAGAGAGAAAGGGACATTACGTATAAACAGGAGAATGAAGACAAATTCATATATACAAGTATATGTGTGTGTGTGTGTGTGTGTGTATATGTACACAGAGAGAGAGAGGACGAACCTTCCATGATGGGATCGGAAAATAGTACTACGATTGTAACTGGGAAACCTTAACTTTTGAGACGACAATCTAAATTAAAAGGAGAAATGGAGAGAGAATTTTATGTTTCGAGGTTGGTTTTGCTGTTGTTAGATTATAAGCTGATAGACCAATAGTTAATTAGATTTAGAAGTCTTGCTTATTTCAAATTTCAGAGTAGGATTTGGGTGTATATGTAATCGTATAAGATGATGTATATGTATTTCTTATTTAGCACAGTAAATGGACGTGGTTTTGTAAAGATTAGTAAACAACGTGGCTCATTCACAACCAAATAAGGTGCACCGGATAGGACAGGCTCGGATCCTAACAGGAGAGGATTTTAATCCCAATTCAGAAGCTTCTAAATACAGCATCAAGTTTAGTCCCTTTCAAATTGCATAAATCACTTCTTTACTTTTTATTTTCTTTTTTCCTTCTCTCTCCACAATGGTTGACGGGGTGGTGGTGAGGAAGGTTGAAGTTGGCTGGTGATTTCGGTTTGGTGGTTGGTCGTAAAGCGCTGCCAAACACTAACACCATGTACCGCCAAACACATACCATTGAAGAAGACCCATTTCACAATCATTGCCGATCACTACTACAAAAGACCCATCACCACTACCACCACCACCAGAGCACTGCCTCTACCATCATCACCACCACTGGTTGGTTGAAGCCACTACCATTTTTTGGGTTGACATCTTCCGATGAAAGCACGAATCGTCTCCTCATCTGATGGCTCGCAGTAATTCGATACCAACAAATTTGGATGGTTGGAGCGATGGAAAGATGGGTATGATGCATCAGATTGGTGCCTCTATTGCTTTGCCGGTGGTGCTGTCACGCCCCAAATTTCAAAACCTGAAACTCTAGTCCGGCACTTGAATTCGGTGCGCGACTTGAAAAATAACGTCCATCATACCATACATCAATCTAAAAACTTTACATATTACAATCAAAATGTGATTGTCTAGATCATCTATTACAAAAACTTCATCTGGAGATCTCATCCCTCATCCTGAGAGTCAACTATGTATAACAAAAATAATTACATGCTAAGAAATTTACATGTAAAAGGCCTCCATCGTCCTGTACCGCACTTCTATTCACTCGGTACCTGAAAATAAAAAAGGGTGAGCTCAACAAGCTCAGCAAGAATTGCAAAATACTATCATTGCTCAACAAATTGACCTTGCCTTAAATTCCTATATATAAGGACACGTACATCAATCTTTGTTGATTTCATTCACAAATTTTCTTATGATAATTAAACGCTAGTTAATTATCATATTCACAATTTAGTTCACACATAGGAATCGTGTTATCAACAATTCCTTATTAAGCTAATCATCTAGATTAACTTAACATAACTTCACAGTGAGCCCCGGGCTCCCCTCCAATAGATGGCATGTTTAGCCAACAAGAGGTGTGTATCCCATAATCCCGGACTAAGAAAGCTCGCACATGTGGCTGGGCTTGTACATCTACTCCCCCAGATGGTCCCGGACCACATTCACACAATAAGGGCACTCCTTGCCCAATGGCCATAACAAAAGAGCTGTACACACCCTATAGGGAGGTCCCTGACCATACCTTACAAATTCTTTAAGAATTTTATCACGTTTTCAAGATTTCAAGCTTTTAGGATTTACCAAATACTTTTAAAATTTAGCAAATCAAATCATTCTTGTAATGTGATCACTAGTCACATTAATTCATCACTTTAGGATTCAACACACAAAAATTTTTAAACTTAATTATTTTAGCATAATTAAGTTTATTATGCCAAAATGTATGACTCCAGGATTTTTCACAATTTTTAGAGCTTAAAGGATATTTTTTCCTAATTCACTCTAAATAAAAGGAAACAAGCGTTATTTACTAACATAAAAATCTTATATAATTTATTAAATGCTTTTCACATTTAATAAATTAAATGAGCGTATTGTGTGTGTTCATATGTTTGAATCATCTCTAACCGAAATTTTAATTCCTAGAACCAACTCTTCTATCATAACAAGTTCTATTGCGCTAAAACAAATGATTTCTTAAATTTACATAATTTATAGAGCATTCGAGAACATTTTCCACCAAGTTCTAATTTTAGCCCAAAAAGAATTTCTTTAAGTTTCTTTAAGATGACCTTGGGCCTATTCTTAATTTCGGCCCAATCCAGTTCACTAAGCCCAATTCCAAACCATATACAATGAGCCCAACAAATTGGCTTCAAACCCAAGCATAACCACTTGCATTATAAAAGCACATAAAACAGGACACACTACATGAGAGAAAATATTTGCAAAAATTTAGAAGTTAAGTGCTACAGGAACATGTTATTTACAAGGAAAGAACCTGTTCCCACACAAATCATAAAGTTAGAAAAGAAAAAAAGTGAGAAACTGCATTTTAGTCTAATCAGAGCCTTATGCATAAAAGTCTAAATCTATAAATTTTCCAACAACCACTATGTGCTAAACTTAGATTCTTAGACAGCTTGTCAACTAATGTACTCCAATTAACTACCAATTCTATCTCATCACCTATGTATCTACACTTGTAAGCTATGGGTAGATATACAAAATCAGCCATAAATATATAAGTATAATCTTCATGCAAAAGCTCACTATATAAAGTCTATAACTATGATTTTCATGTCCTTACAATAGTAAAATGCCAATCTCTAGCACAGTTTACATGATAAAAACTATACATCATTTCAAAACACACATATATATATATATATATATATATATATATATATATATACACCCACAATGAATTGACTGCTTGTCACAAGCCAAAAAGATTCAAGTGCATACTTAAACCAACCCAAAAAAAATGTTGTTTGGACAGACATAGACATAGATTTGCAAACCAGTGATCAACTCCTATAATCCCACAACTAAGATTTCTAGAGAACACCTAATTCTCATGCAAGAATCGTCACATTAATGACAAATTTATACACATCAACAGCTAAGTAAATATATATATAGATATATGTATGTATCAACAACCCAAAGACTAATCAAACAACTCTTAACATTAAGACCCAGAATTTATATCTAACAAGACTCAAATCAAAAATCTAACAAGAAACATTTACATCTATATCCATTATCATAATTAAATCTATATATCTATATAACATTTTAGCTTTGTGTTTGAATCTTTCGCCTAAAAAAATTTATCATCTAACGGTCAAAAATACTTAAAAAACTTATCTGACGGTTCAAAATATCTATGCCTATCTACGGTCTAAAATTACTCTCTATCTTCAATCAAAGGTCACGATTCACTCCCACCTAAACTCAAATTTAAACCTTCAACTACTCATTCCCACCTAAATTCAAATTTTAAAACTCTCACATTATATATATTAAAGCCACTTCCTCAGCGCCAGCACCTACAAAGACCATCCCACATACCACTATTCATCATCTTCATCACCATCATCAACCCATCTCCACCACAGACCCACCTCCCAAGACCCACATCACCTCCAACCGAACCACCCAATAACTCTATCACCAGTTCCATTAAACCACCACCGTAGCAAGCAACACAACCTATCAGCCACCACTACCACAAAAAAACCCACCCAAAGCTCTATTACAAGACCCACATCACCACTGCCACCAAGATGTGAAATTGTGAAGTGGATGATCAGAAATAGTTGGCAGTGGTGGCTCTTCAATTTTCTATGGTACTTTCTGTGAGCTTCGGCAGTTCCCATGCTTGGTTCACAATTGGTAGTGGCAGTGGTGGCTCATGGTGTCGGCGTGGGATGGTGCTCGGTGGTGTTGGTGGAAATGGGCTAATGCTTGAGGTGCTTTTCTCCGATGGTGCTCGACAATTGCTCTTCAGGTAATGGGTCTCATTTTTTAGTCGAAGCTTGGTGGTGGTCCATGATTGTTTGTGTATACCAGCTCACGGTGGTTCTTCTTCCTCGATGCTCAGGTGATGGCTCAATGTTGGCCATGGGACGGTGGAGATGGTGAGTCTCATCGGTAGTGGTGGTGATGTGAAGATGTTGGTGGTGGCTGAAAATGGCGGCAGTTACTCGCGGCAATGGCTGTGGTGGCCGAAAATGGCAGCTACGGTTCGGTGAAGGGGTGAGCTTTGATGGTTGTCGGTCTTCTCATTGTGTGCGTGAACTGTGCTTGTGGGTTTTTAATAGTGATTAAGCTTCAGAATGGCGGTGGTTCACAGCTGGCCATGGGTGCTCTGGCCATTGTCGATGTTGGTGTTGCCTTTAATGGAAGTGATGGGTTGGAGGTTGGACGAAGACCCAGATGGTGAATGTGGCCGGAATTGTTTGTTGGTCGATGATGATGAATACGAAAAAAATTAGAAGGCTTAGTGTTTGAATACCATAGTGGACTCGAGCTTCATTCAACTCCATCTTCTTCTTCTTTCTCGTCTTTCCCAGCAAAGCTTTCATTTTCATCCCCTTTTCCCCCTCTCTCTCTCTCTCTCACTGTATTAAAATCCCGATACACACTTTCTCTCTCTCTCTCTCTCTCTCTAACTTTCATTCTACTTTTCTTTTTTCTCTCTCTCTCTACATGAGTCATGAAGGGAGCTCTTTTCCTTTTCTTGAATTGATAGTAGTATTTTATTTGTTATACAGTGCAGTGTTTCCATTAACTATTTCCCTTTTCTTGATTGGTTATCAGTAGAGTTTAATATATCTTAATTACACTAAATTTTTTACTAATTGGAACATTTTTAATGTATGTGCTTCTCCATTATAATTAGACATGTTGTTTTGTTTAATTTTGAAAAAAAATTATTAATTTGAACATTTTTAATGTAAGATTTTTTGTATTAAATTAAACGTGGTTGTTTTGATTAATTAGCTGAACATTAATGAATTATTATAGAAGTAATTGGATGTGTGATTTTTCTACAAATGTTGTAATTATTGCACTGTGCACATGGTGAAGGCCCAATACAACTGAATGTATATATAAAGCTATTCACTTTTATGATTTCACTACAATGCCAATCAACAATCAAATGACGTTCCAACCTTACCCTGCCAAACTTTTACTATATCCTGAACGGCTCATCAATGAGCCTGCAGAATTTTCTTGGGATGAGAATTGACAGATTTAGTACGTTGATATTCATACGAACAATCCACAAATGACGCATTTTATTTCTAATAAATAGTGTTCCATCTCACTATTGTTATATATATTAATCCTGTATATATCTAAAAAAATTCTGTCTTTGTCACCCCCCTTTTCCGAGATCTCTTCTCTCTCTGTCACATCTCTATCTATAAAAAATAATTTAAAATAATAAATTCATTTAATTTTTAATAAATAAATTAAAAAAATAATAAAATAAATATTTTTATTAAAAATTCTTAATAGATAAAGTAAATGTTATCAATGAACAGTGATAAATTTACCCAATAAAATTATTATGATGGTTTGAAAAAAAAAATTTGTTTAAAAGCTGCCCTTGTTATAAAAATTTATTTTTCGTCGCTAGATTTGACTATTCAATTGTTTGGTTGATCCTAAATAGTAAGCTCCTGTTTCAGTTAGCAAGTTATGATTTCATGTTCTCAAATGCGTCACATTTCAATTCTATAAATAAGATTTTTTTTAAATTATTTTTTATTTGTAAGAAGTTTTTTTTTATACTGCCGTAGGCACGGGCAATATCCTAATATATATATATATATATATATATATATATATATAAATGCAAAGGCCAGATTTAACTTGCCTCAATGCAGCCTTCGTTCTTTTCTTCTGTCTTTCTTTCTCTTTCTTCTTCTTCTTTCTCTCTCTCTCTAACCGAGCACAAGTATTTCTCTCTCTAGCTGTGCCTTCTTCTCTTTCTCACTCTTCTGCCGAAACCTTTCCTCTCTTTAGAAAATACATAAAATTCTAATATTTTGAAAGGCAACAAAGCTTCTATGAGAAGCTTGAGGTAACCCATAGTTTAGTTTCTAAGGTTGACTAAATGGCACCTGTCACCCATGCACACCAGTTTGTGCCATATGTTGCCTTTTCTTGTTTCCTTGTTTCTATCGAAATTTCACTCCTATCTATGCTTTACTACATCAGTTGATATAACATCAATACCACTCTGCCCAAGTAAACCATGTGCCACCCATGCTCCGAAAAGGTCTGCCATCACTATCACAAGACAATACATATAGCCTATATATACATACACACACACACACATATATATATATATATGTATACATATATCCATAATTACACTTCTATCCTCACAAGGTCCAAAAATTACCTTTGAATCCTAATGAGATGAAGACAAAAGGAAACATAATTCAAGGGTGTTACAGGTGCATTCGAAGCTAAACCCAAAGCTAATGGCGAAAAAGAACTGAAGTCACCACTGCTACTCACTGCGTCGTCGTCGGTGGCTTCGAGGATTTTGGAGACTATCGTCAGCATCGCTTCTCCCATAGTATGAGAGCTGCGCCGATGGATATATTGATAATGGATGTCGTTGAAAGCTTTTTAAATTTCTTGCTTGTTGGTTATTGTGGTGGCACAGTTGATTACAACAACGGGGCAATAGTCTGCCGTAGAGATCGATGTTTTTGGTGAAGTCAACTAAGATCTATTGATTGATACTCAGCAGCTTACCTGAAAACCCATTGTTTTGTAGGAAAAGTCTAGTTTACTGAGTTAGATTGTTAACAGTGAATGGTATTATACCTATGAAGTTATTGGTGGAGAGATCTAGATGAACCAACTAAGTTAACTCGGTGACAGTCGGTGGGAATTCACTAGAGAACTGGTTATTCTGGAGGTAAAGGCTATAAAGAACCTTTAGATTGGAGCTTTGGGTCTTTTTTGTGGCAGTGGTGGTTGACTGGTTGTGTTGGCTGCCATGGTGGTGGTTTAATGGGGTGGTGATGGAGTTCTTGGGTGGTTCGGGTGGAGTTGATGTGGGTCTTGGTGGGAGGTGGGTCTGTGGTGGAGATGGGTTGATGATGGTGATGAAGATGATGAATAGTGGTATATAGGGGTGGTCTTTGGTAGGTGCTCTCAGTGAGGAGGTGGTGTTCATTGAAGAGGAGATGATGAAGATGTGCAGGTAGATGATATATATGTTGGTATTTTAGGTGTGAGGTAGTGATGGTTTAAATTTTGAATTTATGTGGGAGTGAATGTTATTTTAGGTATAAGAGTATGTGAAGGTTTAAATTTAAATTTAGGTGGGAGTGAATGGTGATCGTTAGATTATAGATGGAGAGAGTAATTTTAGACTGTAGATAGGCATAGATATTTTGAACCATAAGATTATTTTTTTAAGCATTTTTAACCGTTAGATGATGAAAGTTTTTTAAGGGAAAATTCAAACACAAAGCTCAAATTTAATATAGATAAGTATATAACAAAGTTCAAATTAATTAAAATTTTTTTTTACCTTGTCAAAAGACTCACGCACCCAATTTGGGAGACACATTGAATGTGATAAAATAAAAAATTTCCAATTAACAAGACAATTAGCAGTGCAACAAACAAAGAAAAGAAGTGCAGTAACAATGCAATGTTCAAAATTCAAATAGTATGTCATTGTATGCAAAAAAATGTAGTAAAGAAAATTCAAAAATATTAAAATTACTTACATTAAGTTCATAAAATTACAGTAATACTTTAAAGAATAAAAGAAAAAAATAAGAAGGGAGAAAAAAATGGTTACTAGATATACATGTGCAAGAAGAAGAAATTTTAAGAAATAAAATAAAAAAACAAAAGAAGAAGAAAATAAAAATAAAAATTAGAGAAGTTTGAAGTGAAAAAATAAGTTTGATTGAAAAAGGAGAATACAAAATGTTTTAAGGGAATCAAAGAAATTTGAAGAATATGACAAGTAAAAGAGAAAAGGAAGGAAGAATTATAAAGATTTTTGAAAAGAGGGAATTTTACGGGGTATTTTGTAAAATTTCACAAAATTATATGCATAAAATTAAAAAAAGAAGAATAAATAATACTGGATTTAGATTCTCATGATAAACCATAATAAGTAGATTTTTCTCAGATTTAGAGCATAATGAGTACACTTTTGTCATCACATGAAAGTTGTGTATGTACACTTATTAGTATTACAACAATACATTTTTGTGATCACATAAAAGTGTGTACCCAAATTGAAGAATATGACAATCAATTTGGATATGCATTTGTAGATAATGTTGCATTAGGCTATTGCTCTGAATTCATTAACTAAATATGGGTTTTGAAATTTGAGGACCAAAAAAATTACAATTGCATTGATCTTGTAGACATTATAAAAAAATTAATTACATGATGGACAGAAAATATAATTTGGACTTATCTTCAATTTAACCCACTTTGAAATATAGCCCAATGAGTTAAACAATTCAAAGTTGAAATCCATTGCAAATAAATAGGTCATGGGCCAAACCAAATTATCAACAACAAAAAAAGTCCAAACCCACTTGAAAATGGGTCAGAGGATAATTAAATATATATATTGGATAATTATCACAATTATTGTAAAATATAATTATAAGATAATTATCAGAGGAAAGTAAAGTTACAAACCTACCTCTCAGGTGAGCTTATAAATAAAGGTTCAGGAGAGCGAGGAAAAAAAACAACAGGAGGACTCTCAGAGAACGCTGACGCTTTGTAGGATTCTTCACTCAAAATCCAAAGCTCTAAAGCATCTGAAACCTTGAAGGAGAGGAACAACAAGCACATCACCCACGTACTGTTCTTCACCAAAGTTTCGATTTAATTCAAGATCAAACTCTAGCTGTCCTTGAATCCAGATCACCAAGGAGATCGAATCAGAGGGATTTGTTTTTCTTTTGTAAATATCTACATAGATTTGTAACCCATATTTCTTGAAATTAATATATTTGATTTATTTGTCCACGTGTTTTGATCTTATTTCCAGACTCAAAATTTGTGTGTACAAATTTCTGGCACACCCGGTGGGACCATCTATACCTCTCATCTTCGTCTCCTATATCATACATCTAAAACTTAGTTTATCAGAATCTATTGCTCCTCCTAATGTTCAGATTATAAACAAAAAAATCTCAAAAGACACTGATGATGCAATGGTCAACACCAAAGTTGTCGCAAGCAGTGGTAAGAACACTAGGAACCCGTCAAGTGCTAGTAGCACCACAGCAAGTCCTATGATGCATAGCATGACCAAAGCAATTGCTTCACTCAAGAAACAACAAGATTTGGTGAAAACCAATCCTACTAAACCAATGGATGTGAAAATTTAACATGTTAACATCATTGATCCTCAGGGGGCAAAAAACTGTGACATTATTTTAGAAAAGTTGGTGCCACCAAATTCACCCCACTTCGTCACTGACACCAACTCTAGCGTTGGTTCACTCTCAAAGTCGTTACTTGAGATTTTAGAACAATCGGTCACTTCAAAGAATGTTAGTTCTCAAGGTCTTTCCTATTCAAATATTGCTACAACTATGATGACTAGAACAACCTCGGTGGAGGTGCAACTGGCAACAATGGCGCACCCAATCGAAAACCCTACAAAAATTGTTGAAGTGAAGGACTTGTAGATCACCGCACTAATGAGTAAGCTTGAAATCTAAAATCTTGACGAGTCAACACAACTGCTTGCGAATACTTTAAGTTCAGCCCATCGAGGTGCTCAATCAAAATATCTTCGTCACCAGTCACTTCGCTATCTATCCAACAATTTCAAGATATGATAACGAAAACAATTCGAGCACAGTATGGCGGAGCCCCTCAAAGCACTCTCATGTAGTTAAAGCCTTACACAAAGAGAATTGATAATATGAGGATGCCTGTAGGGTACCAACCTCCGAAGATCCAATAGTTTGATAGAAAAAGTAACCCAAAACAACACAACGCTCATTTCGTAGAGACCTGCAACAATGCTGGGATTGAAGGAGATTTATTGGTTAACAGTTTGTCCGTTCCCTTAAGGGGAATGCCTTTGAGTGGTATACTGATTTAAAGTTTGAATTAATTGATAGTTGAGAACAAATGGAACAAGAATTTCTAAACAGGTTCTACAACACCCATCACATTGTTAGTATGATAGAGTTTAATAATACAAGACAATGGAAGGGCGAATCTATGATGGACTATATCAATTGGTGGCGAGCACTTAGCTTGGATTGAAATGACTGATTGCTAAAACTCTCTACTGTTGAAATGTGTATGCAAGGTATGCATTGGGACCTCCTTTATATTCTTTAAGGTATAAAGCCTTGTACCTTCGAAGAATTGGCTACACATTCCCATGATATAAAGATTAGTATTAAATCTCAGGGCAGTAAAGATTCTTCATTTTTATAGCTATGTAAAGACAAAAAGGATGAAAAGAAGGTTGTGAAACTGTCAAAGAGTGTTGTTAAAGAATCCAACATTGTCTCTGCCGTCCCAATAGAGATTGTTGTCAAAGATAAGAAAAAAGAAGATAATAAGCCACGATAGTCTCAAGAGAAGCAAAAGCAACGCCCGATGCTCAAAGAATTGAAGATGAAGGAATACCCTTTCCCAGACTCTGACGTTCCGGGTATATTGGAATGCTTGCTTGAAAGTAAAGTTATTGAATTACCAGAATGTAAGCATCCTCAAGAAATGGGACATGTTGATGACCAAAAATACTGCCAATAAGATGGCATTCATAGAACACACAATGTTGGGTGAAAGAATTTGCAAACCCATTACTTTGCGCGATTTATTTCCAAATGGACATTTTGATGATTAAGTTATGCCAACTTACATGGTGTCAACTATGAAGATCAATTCAGAGGTTGAAAGTGGTAAGAGTCAAAGTGAAGTCCAAAGTATAGAAGAGCTAGAGAAACACACGATCACCTTCGAAGAATCTAACGATGAAGAGGTAATTAGAGCAACATTTGGCTCATGCTGTGCAACAATTAATTTTATTGATGAAGACCTTCAATCGGGATTAAAGTAACACAACCGTCCTCTTTTTATCTCTGGATACACAAGGGAGCAAAAGGTCAATCGCATTCTTATTGATGGTGGCTCTGCAGTGAATCTCATACCAAAATTTATAATAAAAAATCTTGTCATTATAGTCGATGACTTGGCTCACAGCCACCTCATTATTTAAGGTTTTAATCAAGGTGGGCAAAGAGCTATTGGCATGATTCGTATAGACTTAAAAATTGGAGGGTTACAAGCTAAAACCTTATTCCATGTAATTGATGCCAAGACGTCCTACAATTTGTTATTGTGACCACCCTGAGTTCATGATAACAGTGTTTTTCCATCAATAATTCATCACTGTTTCAAGTTTTGCAAGAATGGTGTACAGATAGTGGTGGCAGATAATAATCTATTTAATGAAGTAGAACCTCATTTTACAATGCAAAGTTTGACATTGAGCCAGACACATCTTCGGGCATCTCTACAACAAACCTTTTGTTCATACAAGAAGTTGAATCTACAAAAGTCAAAGAAGCATCGTTCATCCCTCTAAATATCTCAGTGATAAACACTACAAAGTTAACTCAAAAGTGGGAGGTCTTGATTAAAACACATTGTACTACACCAATTTTCAAGTATATTCCAAAGTCTCAATGACGAGAATGGCAATTAGCTGTTGTAGAGATACTTGAAACTGAAGAAGTTAAGCTAAAGATGTCTCACACAAAATAAAAAGAAGACCTGTAAAGCCTAAGAGAAGAATTAACTCTTCCCCTCACAAATATTAAAAAGTCTATTCCTACTAAACTTTCATTGAAAGGATTTGTCCACCCTTCAAAAGCTCTAGTTGAACATGGCTTCCTTCCAAGATAAAGAACTGATGAATGGTTTGTTCCAAATGTATACTAACTCTTGGCTTAGTCTGAGTATGATTTTGCAAATCCATCAGCCTTGAAAAACTCAGACCTAAACTTGTTGGCGAGAAAATGCACCGCCTAAATGAGACATAAAAGAAATTAAGGGAATAAGGGTATAGGATCATTCTGCCCAAGACAGGTTTTAGTTTCACATTGACTAAACCTATCCGAACTCTAAATCCCAAAGTAGGATAAAAATTTAAACACTTTGTATAGTGGCATTGAAGAGTTTGGTGACAACGAAGACCAACACCGTGTACTTCTATCTTCAAGAGAATAAATTCTCGAAGAGAGGTTTTGGTAACAAGAAATGAGGAAAAAGAACTGGAGAGAACACCTGCTAACATAGTCAAAGATAGTGAAGTTCGGAGATGGACGTTACACTAAAAGCAAAAAAATAAACTATTCTGTTCACTACCCACTTTGATGAGTGCAACACAGAGGGAAGGCAGGATGAAGTATTTTATGCCACTTATTATCACATTGTTGTCGAAGAACAATCAGATTCTGATCCATTAGATGATGAGATCAAGAAAGCTCCCTCGACACTTGAAAACAGGGGGCAAGCGACCTTTATCAACTAGAGGAATTCAATTTGGGGACTATCGACTAGCCCAAACCAGTTTTTGTTAGTTCATTCTTAAGTGCCTTGTAAGAAAATGATTACTTTCAGTTGCTATCATAATACAAGGATGTATTGCTTAGACATACAAGGAAATACCAGGTTTTGACCCTAAAATCGCAGTTCACAATCTTGTTGTCAAATATATGACACGTCTAATTAAACAATCTCAACATTTCTTCTATCCAGAAGTTGTTCCAAAGATAGAAGAAGAATTCAATAAATTGATTGACGTAGGATTTATTCAGGAGATCAAGTATCCAATATGGATTTTGAGTATTGTCCCAGCAAAAAAGAAGAATGGACAGATAAAAATTTGTGTAAATTTTTGTGACCTAAACGAGGCATGTTCAAATGATGATTTTCCTCTTCCTATCCCAGAGCTCACTGTAGATGCAACGACTAAGGATGAAGCTCTCTCTTTTATAGATTGCTATCCCGGAGCTCATTGTGGATGCAACTACTAGGCTGAAGCTCTCTCTTTCATGAATTGTTATTCTAGGTATAACCAGATTAGGATGACTCCGAAAGATGAAGAGTTAACTACATTTTGCATCCCGAAAGGTATTTATTGCTACAAAGTTATGCCTTTTAGACTTAAGAATGCGGGGCCATTATACCAACGCACCATGCAAAGGATTTTCAATAACATGCTTCACAAGATTATTGAGTGTTATGTCGATGAACTTGTGGTTAAGACAAAGAAAAGATAAGGTCACTTACAAGATCTTTGTATAGTTTTCAATCATCTCAGAAATATCAACTTAAAAGGAATCCTTTCAAGTGTGCGTTTGGTGTTAATTTTGGAAAATTCCTTGGGTACGTGGTTCGCCATCGTGGTATTGAAATCGATCTATCCAAAGTAGATGTCATACACAAGATGTCACGACTTAAGAATTTATGTGAGCTTTGAAGCCTGCAAGGCTAGCTTACTTTCATCCGTCGGTTTATCTCAAATTTGGCTGGCCATTGTCAACCTTTCAACCGACTCATGAAGAAGGATACCCTATTAAGTGGGATCAAGATTGTCAAAATGCCTTTGATAGTATTAAGAAATACCTTCTCAATCCTCCAGTATTGGGGGTACCTATACCTAGAAAACCTCTCATACTTTATATCGATGTGCAAGAAGAATCTCTTAGCGAAGAGCAAGAGGAGAATGCCTTATATTACTTAAGCCGCAGGCTCACACCAACAGAGCTGAAGTACCTTCTGATTAAGAAAACGTGTCTCGCACTACTCTTTGCCTCTAATAAATTAAGGCATTATTTCCTGGCACATACGATACATCTCATTGTAAGAGCTGGCCCTCTCAAGTATGTAATGTCAAAACTAGTCCTTTCTAGGCATTTGGTGAGGTGGTCAATTTTGTTCAATGAATTTGAAATTATTTATGTGTTATGAAAAGCAATAAAAGGAGAAGTCTTGACTAATTTCCCAACTAATTATCTTATCCCAACCAATTAGAAAATTTTAGAAGATTTTCCTGATGAAAAAGTCTTTCTAATTGACATTCTTCCTTCATGGATGATGTTCTTTGATGGAGTGGGGGTAGGTGTAGTGTTTGTCTCTCTACAAAGGCAAATCCTCCCATACACATTTGCGCTTATTGAAAACTACTCAAATAAGGTTGCTGAGTACTAAGCATTGATCATTGGTCTTCAAATGGCAAGGGAGATGAACATCATGGATCTCAAAATATATAGAGATTCTAAATTGATAATCAACCAACTCCTTAAAGATTCTAAATTGGAACATGAAAAGCTTCCTAAAGACTGATGCTATAAGACCAAGATACGAATGTGAGCACCTCATTTCATTTATTATAATGACACGTTGTATAGACATTCATTTAAAGGTCTTTTTCTTCATTGTCTTAGACAAAATGAAGCAGCTCATGTAATGGAGGAAGCATATTCTGGGGTATGTGGTACCCATTAATCTCGCCCTAAGCTTCACTTTCGCGTAAAGAGAATGGGGTATTATTGGCCCACTATAGTCAAAGACTGTATGGTATATGCAAAAAGGTGTCAAGCCTGTCAATTCCATGCTAATTACATACACCAACCACCAAAACCATTACATCCTATAGTTGCTTCATGGCCATTTGATGCATGGGGATTCGATGTGGTAGGACCTCTATGCAAGTCTTCTAAAGGTCACTTATACATCTTAGAAGCTACTGATTATTTCTCTAGATGGGCTGAAGTTGCACCATTTAAAAAAGTGAAAAAGGAGACAGTTTTTGACTTCATCAAATGTAACATCATTTATCGGTATGGTGTCTCTCGATACATCATCACTGATAATGGGTTAAATTTTAAAAATAGATGGGTGACTCAACTTTGTGATAAATTTGGTTTCAAACAACATAAATCCTCCATGTACAATGTTCCAGCTAATGGAGTTGCATAGGCATTTAATAAAACACTTTGTGATTTATTGAAGAAAGTGGTTTCTAAATCCAAGAAAGACTTTCATGAGCAAATGGAAGAGGCATTATGGGCATACCGAACTATATATCGCACACCTTCCCAAGCAACTCCTTATTCTCTCATCTATGGTGTAGAAGTTGTTCTCCCCCTGGAGCGACAAATCCCTTCATTAAAGATAGCCATATAAGAAGGTCTCACGTGTGAAGAAAATGCCATTTTACGTCTTTAAGAATTGAAAGCATTACATGAGAAGAGGCTAGAAACTTAATAACAGTTAGAATGTTATCAAGCTCAACTTTCTAGAGCCTTCAACAAAAAATTTCAACCTCGTTCATTCCAGGTTGGAGACTTGGTACTTACTATTCGCAGGACCATCATTATGAATCACCACACTAAAAAAAGATTTTTGTCAAAATGGGATGGACCATATGTAATTCCTGAAGTCTACACCAATGGAGCATATAAGATTATTAATGAAGATAGAGTGTTAGTTGGTCTCATTAATGACAAGTTCTTGAAATGCTACTACCCATAATGGTGCCATGCTCCTGGACCGCATGAGCTAAAACTGTGAAAGGCACAAAAAAAAAATTTATTTTCAATGAACTATGTAAATAACTTGATCTCTCTTTCTGGACATGTAGGCAGCTTGGAGGTTTGTTCTAAGTTCAGTCATTCAAAAAGAAAAAAAATTGAGTTTTTCCTTTAAACTACGTAAATGACTTGTTCCCTTTTTGAGGGTAGGTAGGCAGCTTGGAGGTATGTTCCAAGTTCAGCCACCACCACAAAAAAAATGGGTAATACTCCTGGCCTGCAAGAGTATAAACTGTAAATGACAAAAAAAATAACTAATGGCAATATTTGTTTTAAAAGAAATAACGATTCTTTTATTAATAAAGTTCAAGACTACAATTCTACTTTGGTAGCCCTAAATAGATTGCTCTAAACAAAAAAATGATGATTCACTTCAAAGCTGCAAAGTTAGAAACCCTTCACGTTCTTTTTGTAATAATCCTTCTATAGACTTCATTACTTCAAGATCGTGAGCTAAGAGAATGTTAGCTTCTTCAAACGAGTCTCGTTCTTTCCTGAGCCTTGTGATGGACTCCTCTCTTCAAAATAATTGTGCATTGCTCTCTTCTATTGAGGCTCTAAGTTGCTTAGCATCCTCCCTTGCTTGTTGCAACTCTTTCAATAACCTGGTCTCCATGTTCTCACCATCACTCAAAGCTCTTCGAAGTGGTTGCACTTGGAATCAATGTCCTTCGAAGTAGTGGCATCAATGAGCAATGTATCAATGTGAGTGAGTTGCTCTAACTGTTGATCTGAGGTCATCATAGAAGGATAAGAAGATTTTGCATCAATATAATGAGCAACATTTTTCATATATGACTTGATTCATTTCTTTAGACCAGAGTAATCTCTAGGGAGTTTTGTGAGTTTATCGTAAAGCATTTCAAGCTTGGGCCCCAAGGATGGAATCTTGTGAGTGGAAGTGTAGATCACAATAATTTTTATACTCTCGACCAGGGCTAAAGCAGTTTTGCGTTAGGCGCTAAAGATGTGTCTTCCATAATGAAGGTTGACACTTCAGACGGGGCAATTTGACTGTGAGGATAAATCAAAATTTTTGGATTATTATATGATGATTTTTTAACTTTCCATATATAGAAATAGAAAGAGATATTCAGTCAACTCTCCATCATCTTTCTGTGGTTGAGTGGCATGTATTTCCACGGTGCTTTCGAGGTTCTTGCACGATTTCCTTAGGGGTCAGGCTACTGATTTTATGCAGTGCTAAATCATCCAAGCCTTGAGGAGTCTCCCTTCCTACTGTGGTATATCTTTTATCTCAGGTATAAACTCATATGAAGATGGCCCACAAACAGATGTTCCACTACCAGTAGGGTTATCAATGAGAATCATATCGTCTTCCAGGTAGCCACCAATACCTTCTACCTAAAAATAAATAAATAAAAATAAAAATAAACAAATAAATAAAATAGGGAATAATGGGTGGGAACCTTACTTTACATTGGTTCGTTACTGCTAGAAGCCATGCTAAAATATTGATCCACGCTACGAGAAGTAATAAAATGTGCCTTCTTCCAAATACGTTCATCTTATCACCCATATGCTTCCAATTGCAATTCTCATCATGTGCCCCTATATTGTAAGAACCGTGACCATTTTTGTCCAGTTTCTTTTTTATTTCATTTAAATGAAAATAAATTATTTAAATGATTATTAATGTATTTTAAATGTAAAATACATGTTTGTGGACCTTTACATATGTCCGGGGAAGTTTTGGGAGCGTTTGGCAAAAGTTTATTTTTTTGAGTCAAGTGGGCTAAGAAAAATTTGAAAGTGTTGGAATGACACCAAATTTGGAGAGTAACTTAAATAAAATATTTGATGTGCTATGGAATCAATTTCAGGTCCGTAGGAGTTATCAAAGTGAAGATAGAGCTCAGGAAGGTTTAGTGAAAGGCTAGTGGTATTTTTGTAAATAAATGAACTAGGTCTATTAATACCGAAGTAGAGAATTTAGCAATTCATTTCTCATTCTCATCAGCCACATAAAGAGAGCAATATATATCTATATATGGCAATATCATCTTCTTCCATTCTCCATTGATTTTGAGAGTCTTGGGGCAATAATAGGAAAGCGCTAAAGAAAAAGAAATTGGTCTATGCATTAAGGGTTTGAGTTTGATCCATCCGGATCATATTTGGAAGCTCTTTCAAATTGAGGTAAGGATGTCTAACCCATGAAATTCAAGATTTTTGTGATTATATTGGTTGTTTATGGTAACCAATTGGTTATATGGGTATAATTAGATGTCTTTCAAGGTTAAAGTATACTAGATTATACTACTTAATGATTTATCAATGTTAAATGATGTAATTATATGTTTATAATTGCCTTAGATAATTATATAAACATGTTGAGGTTGAATTGTGAACAATTATGTGTATTCATGTATAATTATAAAGGTGACACTTATGTGCTTGATAAAATTTCTTGAAAACATGTTTAAATGTGAAACATGTTTAATTATCTATCTACATGATATGAAATGTGCAATATATGAAACATGTTCAATGTGAGAGTATGTGATGTTTATTTGAAAATTGTGCAAGTATGACAATTAGTATTACATTACTTTGAATTATACTTGTATAATATCATGAATATGTGGGATTCATCTTCATTGGCACAGTGAGGGTGGTGAGTTGAATTGGGTGGTGAGCCCTCTTGACAAATGACATGGTGATCCATTTGGAGCAATGTGGGGCAATCCGGGGGTGAAATCCTATGGAGTGATCCTTAATTAGGGCTCTAGACTAGATGGAAGAGGATACTCCCTAAAACAGAGTCCTACGATGAGGTAAACCGATAAAGGAACCTCAGTTAAGTGGGATTGGGTGGCCCGTAAAATTGGAACCCAATGGAGTGTTGAGAGTATAAGGGAGTTATGCATATCATGTTGCATTATACATTGCTTGTAATATGGTTGTGGTATATGGATATTTGCTTAATATGATATAAATGCAAATGTATGTTTATGTGGTATTCATAAAACTTGCGGAATTGTGTATTAGACATTCCTACTGAGCGTGTTATAGCTCATCCCACAAGTATTAACTCTTTTCAAAAAATAGAAAAGAAGTGATGAATCTCCCCAATGGTAAAGTTGGCGTGGAGCGGTATCGGTTTATTTAAAGACTTAAAACATTTTATTTGAATATATGTTGGGATTGTGGACAGTATGCATGTGATGAACATGAAAAGCCTATTTATGTTTCGAAAACTTGTATTGTTTATGCCTTATGATTTCATACATTATAAGCATGGTAGATTCTTCATTTATGTTCATTTCTGCATATATAAACTTGTGAGAATGGTTGTGTTGATGAATTGGAAAATGAGAGGTATGTATAGAAATGATATTTTTGTATCCAATACATCAAATGTATTATGTTTTTGCACTTCATTTATGATTGCAAATGTGTTTGGAGTGATTTAACCACTTTAGTATGTTTGGATGGGAGACTTGTGCATAAAATGGACTAAGTGTGAGGTTGCAGGATCTCTGTAGAGGGGCATTTTGATTGTGCAAAATCCTATTTTTGCATGATTGAAACTCCCTTTGATTGTGCAAACATGTAGCGAAAAGTTTGATGGAAGTTAAGATAAATTCTAGGGGGAACTCGATAGTACTTTGTTAGAATTTCGATTGTGCAAGAGTAGTCTTTCGATTGTACGAAACTAGCAGTCCACAACTATGTTGGATATGCAGTGTATAGATTATATGGGGCCCATTGGGGAGAATGGTAATGAATATACGCTTACATAATTGTGTATGTTGGGTTAAGCTTCCACAGTATTTGAAAGGTTTAGATGTTCATTAGGGTTTAATGAAGGGGTTCACCCTCGGTTCTGAGAGTAAGAAATTGGGGTATAACACATATCTTCATCTGAATTTATGACCAATTGAGTACGAGGACGGGTGTTGATCTGTGATGGAACATGTTTAGCCACCTCGGTATGAATTTCAAAACTCTCCTTGACATCATGATCACTATAGGATTTAGAGGTTGCTCCAAATGTTGGCATAGAAGAAGGGGTCGACTTAGGTCCATTGTTTGTAACCTTTCTAACTTTGGCTGGTTTTCTTTTTGAAGAAATCGTGCGTTTAATATGCCCTGAAGTGTCTCTTTTACTATGAATGGATCAACATAAACTCTTGACTACCATTCAGCATAAGTTTTGGTGATAGAGAATTTTTGAAAATTAGAGTTTTAAGAAAGTTGTATTTCACATTTAGTATGATAATGAGTGGTCAATCTCCACAATGACAGAATCTTTTCTAAAGCATCATTGTGAATATATTTTTTTAGTCTGCCTAGAGTATGCTGGTGATAGAAAACTGCCTACTGAATCTATGTCGACTGTAAGGCTCAATAATACGTCAGTCACCTTGGCGCAATGTCAGGTAGTTGGACCAGAGGCTAGCCAAATAATCAAAATCAGAAAGAGGTAGCTTTTTATCATCTACTAGTAGTCTCTTCATCGGTAATATTCTGGATAAGCAAGATAATTCAACACCTTTACATAACTTGAACAACTCTTGGGCCTCTGTCTCATCAAAATGTTTCGCAAACCCTTCCCCCGCGTACCATGTCATTTGAGGCAAGTAATTACAGTGTGAGACAAAAAAGTTTTTTTTTTGAAGTATTCAGCTAACCAGCCATACACATAATGTATGGGGAATGTAACATAAGAGTTTCTAGGATCACGAGAAGAAACAATGTCGTTCAACCCTCAGTAATTGCCGACTAAAATAGGAACAGAAAGATAAAATTTATCACCATCTACCATCATGTTAGCAACCTTAAAGGCCTCAGGGCAAATTATATTTTTAGGACTAGTAGGCAAAACAAATTTGCATAACTAACTCACTATGAATGCTGCTAAATAAGTTTTGTTCCTCATCTCTGGTTCTATTCCAATACTAGTAAACATCTCATCCTCTTGTGCTAACCAGTTCTTAACAGGATCACTCACTCTTGAAGGGTTACGAGTCTCTTTGGGATGTTGAGTTTTGTTTCTCGATGTTCTTCTCAGAGGTGGTTTAGTATACTTAGTGGTGCCTCTGAGCCAAAACTTTATCCATTCAAAAATTTTTCCAATCCAGTTCCTTTTATATTGCTTACAAAGTTGGTAGAAACCTAAAAATAAGTACCGGCAACTCAAAGGAAGAAGATAATTTCCATCTTTATTTGTGGTAGAAAATTCCTTTGCACAAGGAATGATTTTTTCATAAAATCTTCCACAAAATGGGAGACCTCCTATCACATATAGGTCACGAAGGAACATCGATAGTTCCCCCGATAGAGCAGTGGAGTGTATTGGTTGGAGGGCACTAAAACTAAAAGAAGGCCCTCATTTCATTCACATGTCGATTGTATGAAAACAAAAAAGCAAACATAGTGCCCTATAATTTGTTGTCTTTAAGAAATTTGCTATGACGACCTAAGATGTCCTCTGACCATTCCCAATAACCTATGGTATATGTCATGTCAATAGAAGCTTTAAATGAAACACCCCATTCTACTTCTTTGGCAAACATTTTATGACCCATGAATGAAAATTGCTCTAGTTCTTCTTCGCCTTCTATTTCATGAAGTACAGATTTCAACACCAAAGCCTCTGAAATTAATGATCGTATCTTATTCTGATTATAGCTAAGATTCATAAGCACACAGGAAAATTCTTTGTACCATTGCGACAAGTGGTATGAAACATTACGCGGAGGCACCCGTGGAGGGCTTCCTACATCCAGTGTAGTTCCCTTCCCCATGACACCATTTTCTCATTCTAAAATGGTCATTGTATTTGTCTTGAAGCTTTTGATGAAAACCATGATTGGCATAAGTAAAAGGTTCTTTACCTAACAAAAAAAAAGTGTGAGAAAAATTTTAACACTAAAAAGTGTCCAAAAAGGACTAATAAATTTGTTCCAAAGGAACTAAGTGACCTGAAGGGACGATAAAGTGTTCCAAAGGAACTAAATGACCCTAAAGGGATGAAAAATGTTCTAAAGTGTTGCAAAGGAACTAAGTGACTCCAAAGGGATGATAAAGTGTTCCAACAAAACTAAGTGACCCCAAAGGGACGAATGAATGGTGTTCAGAACTCCATATTCTAAAAGAAGCAAATGGCCAATTTGAAGTATTTTAAAAAGTTGTCCCTCGTTGGAAAATGAATGAAAACGTGCAAGAATTGACAAAGAAATTGAAACTTTCAAGAAAAGAGTTCAATGACTCGTGTAAAGTTGTCTTTTTCGATGAGTTCAATGGATATGTACATTGTTCCAGAAGCAACACAAAAATCGAGCAGAGCCCACAAGTAGAAGTTGATCTGGAAAAAAAAAAAGTTAATAGTGTAACGAAAGACAAATTTGCTACTGGAAAAAAAAAATAATAAGAAATTTTGCTCGCTGCAAAGTTATTATTGAAAAAAAAATCAAAAAAAAAAAAAAGGAGAAAAGAGAAAAAAAAAAGGAAAAAAAAAGCTAAGAAAAAAAAAAGTAAAAAAAAATGGTGATTGTTGTTTATATCATTATCCATTGTTCGCTTGGTAGAATTATATGGATTTATGGTCTTGTATGGTTGCTTTTTGAATGAAGAAAGAAAATAAAATTTGATATTAGCAGTAAAAAAAATAGAATGAAAAAAGGAAAAGAATAAAGTTGGAAAAAGAAAGTCGTTTCAAGAAAGTGTAGTGTGGTTGTGGATATATATATATATATATATATAGTAAAGCCATTCTTTCTTGTGCTTTCAAGAAGAAAAGGTACAGTGCAAATTTTTGATGCATGGGCATTGACGGTGAGGTCGTCTAGCAATACTATTGATCTCTAAGTCAAATTACTTGTCTACAATTAATAGTGTTTTGCATCATCAAAGCAGGAAATATACAAGGATTTTACAATACATGTATGGAGGGTGGTGGGTATATGTTATATATATGTAACATGATTCTAAAGCAAGTGAAAGAAATAATATATAGTAAAAAAATAGAGAGAGAGAATGAAACTAATGTTTGTCAAAGTAGGGAAAAATGCGACTAATCCTCACCTCTTTGGCTAGCGACTTGGAGTTGCTAGGTGTGGGTTTCTTCCAACTTCTTTCCAATTGCAGAGCATGGGATTTTCTTCAACTCTCCCAACTATTGATGAACAATGTTGAAGTGGCTGAAGTGATGTGTTGAGATTGATACCGAAAGCGTATTATATATATAGCAAACAGTATCTTGTTTGCAATTTCTCAAACTCCAATTTTGGACAGAAAACACATCCTGTTTGCAAAAGGATATTCAACACTCTAATTCAGTTTGGACAAGAAAAAAAATCATCATGTTTGCATTAGAATTGTCACAACTCCAATTCAACCTGGAAGAAGAGTTAGAAAGTTAAAGTTCCACTCGACGAGGGAAACTAAAGTAATCTGAATCCATGTCAAAGTTGTTTATTCAAAATATGGATGCTAGAGGATTGCATCTGCCCACAAAAAAAAAAATCAACTTCAAGTCTCACTCTCAACACTCAGCAAGCAAGTGTGGCGTGGACTTAAGTTGGGGCAATTTGTAGACATTAAAAAAAATTAATTACATGATGGACCTAAAATATAATTTGGGGTTATCTTCAATTTGACCCACTAGAAATATGATCCAATGAGTTAAATAATTGAAAGTTTAGATCCATTGCAAATAAACGGGTCATGGGCCAAACCAAATTATCCAAAAACAAATAAGTCCAAACCCACTAGAAAATGGGCCAAAGGATAATTATATATATATATATATATATATATATATATATATATATATATATATCATCAAAGATAATTATATGTATATATTGGATAATTATCGCAATTATCTTAAAAGATAATTTTAGGATAATTATCAGAAGAAAAGAAAGTTACAAATCTACCTCTCCGGTAAGCATATAAATAAAGGTTTGTGAGAGGGAGGAGAAAAAACAACAACAAGACTCTCAGATAACGCTGAAGCTCTGCAGGATTCTTCACTCAAGATTAAAGCTCTAACGCATCTGAGATCCTAAAGGAGAGGAACAACAAACACATCATCCACGTGCTATTCTTCACCAAAGTTTCGATCCAATTCAAAATCCAGCTCCTATAGTCCTTGAATCAATATCACCAATGAGATTGAATCAGAGGAATTTGTCTTTTTTTTTAAAGTTCTTCAGAGATTTGTAACCCATATTTCTTGAAATTAATATATTTGATTTATTTGTCCACGTGTTTTGATCTTATTTTTAGACTCAAATTTGTGTGTATATAGATCTCCTTAAGTGATTTTCTTGATATAAAGATGCTTTTAATTGCTTTTGTGACAACTCTCCTTATAATTGGTTATGCTCTCTTAAAAAATAGTGCTCCATGGAGAAAATACATATCTAAATGTGAGAATCAAATGGTATGTAATTAAGGGATTCTTGGATGAATTGGGTTGTGATTGATTTGGATATAAATTGAGAGATTGTTTATTTATCAGGTAAAGGAAAAAAGCAAACAAGAAAGAATTGGAAGTGAGAGATGACCTCATTGATGGCTGATTTGTCCACAATGGTAGAATTAGAAGGCAAAGAAAGGCTCAATTTTTTTTCTGTTGTTCACAAATTTGAAAATTTGAAGAAAAATGAAGTATTTTGGTTACCTAAATCATATTTCTATGTCGTATTCGGACACGAGTATTCTATTATATGTGTTGATTTGAACACAATACAATTAATTATTACTCGTGTAAAAAAATCTTAACACAAACTCGACACGATTATTAAACAGGTAATACGATATGACCTGCAAAATCTATTTAATTAATAAATAGGTCAAGACTAAAGCAACACAGCATGTCAAGGCAAGACATGACATAATTAAAACTTGATACTATTAAGGTTGTTTCAAACCATTTCTGACAAAATTACATGTTTAAATGGGTAGTCCGTGTTTACGCGACACATTTAATTAAATGGTTCTAATCAGGTTATATGAGTTGGCGAGTCAAACACAAACACAACACTTCATGTTAACCTAATTCTAGTGATTTTGAGGATAGAGACCATAGGGTGGGATCATGGTTTTCTAGAACCAGGCCGGTTCAAAATGGTATTGGACCATGTCGATACCGAGTCCCACTGGTATACCGGGGGGTATTAACTTTCACAACAAAATTGGTCAATTTTTGTGGGGGTGGTTTGAATCGAGTCTGCTCTACAACTATTTTTATTTTTAAACAAAATTATAATTCTAAGAAGAGTCAAACCTAGTCAAAATTACAAAGGTGATTGCTGGTACAAAAAATTGCTTAGCTAATTTCTGCTAATTGATTCAATGTACACACCCAATCAAATCAAGAACACAATATTTTTCAGAGATAAATTGAGGTGAGGATTCGGGGATCCCTTTTATTTATCTTTCTTTGGATATTTATACAAGTTAGAATTTGAATCCTATTTGTATTCAAATTCCCTTATTTCTAACTATCTTTTCTCTCAAGGATTTAAATTCTTAATAGAGTTTGGACTTATATCTGATCTAGGCCGCTTTGGCCTTATAGAGGGGCAACTGGGCTCATTCTTTCTTTTAAAACAATTCTCTGGGGCTTCTACTGATACTTGGGCTCAAACCCTCTTGGGTTTGGTTCATTTGTATATTAGTTGGCCCATTTGAATAAGTAGGCAGTTGGCCCATTTGAATAAGTGGGGATTTTTTTCCTTACACATTGCCCCCAATTCTCTTCAATATAAGCTTTTGCCAAACTAGAGGGAATTTTTATAGGCATTTTCATAATTCCATTTCTTATATCAAGGACCCTCATTAATGCGAGGGTACCAATGACGGTACTGAGCACGTAAGTGATCTTTTTCCACTACCTTTTGAGTTTTTCTTGACACTTTGTTATTCTTAGCCACAAATCTTTTTCAACTGATTATCTTCTCTTTTAGATTCATTTTCTCTTGAACCTTCTAGTACCAGTTTATTTGCAAGTCAGTCTTTATCCTTTTACCCAAGTATTTTTCTTTTTTAGGATGTCTTATAGTGACAATGACTATCTCTTTCTGATAATTATGAAGTCACAATGTCTAGTTCCTCCCTTCAAATCGTAGAAACTACCCAACCTATAGCTACTGTTGGGGAAGCAGTCTCATCCGATCAATGTGTGGTTGCTGCTCTGGTGACTAGGTAGTGGGTTGACATTAAGAGGATCAGGGAGGAATGTCATATCCCCAGCGATGTCATAATCGAGGGTTACCCTTTAGATTATAACTACAGTGTTGGGAAAAGAGTTGAAAAAAGCGAAGTCTTTTTTTTTGGCTTCTTATTTAAAAACCTTCAGATTCCCTCTTCACTCTTTCAATAGTTTCGTTCTTTTCAAACTGAAGTTTGCGCCACTTTACTAAACCCTAACTTCTTTTGCATTGTTTCTTGTATACTTTCTTTGAATCATGTATATAAACTGAACTTGAATTTAAACAAGCTTCTGTTATGCTATTATCTCCACTGAGTTAGATTGGAGGATAACTGTTACCATTTGTTCCCCGTTAAGGACAAAAAAATTGTTTTAACACTCCTACTCCTGATAAGTTGTGAAATGAGAGACTCATTCTGGTGAAGGGGGATTAGAATGTTAGGGTTGCTCAATGCTTCCCTATTCCTAGTGCCTTTGGTAATGCTGTTATTCCTTTCTTCACTTTGTCCGACAAGTCTCTTCATAGATACCCTAGGAGATCTTCAGTAACTTTCTTTATTTTTCTTTTCATAACTTTGTTCTATTTCTCTTTTGTTTTTGCAATTGATTGGATTGATTTTTGAAAGAGAAGGTCTAGAATATTCATCCTTCTGTGAAGAAGTTCCTATCACCACATCAACTTCAAGCTATCGCTTACAACGCTTCTGTTGGCTCTTCTCCTTTATACCTGCTTTAAATTTAGACTTTCAGATGGAGATGCCTGAGCCCAAGACAAGGAGGGGATTTTCCACTTCTGGCCATCTCAAGACCAAGAACGTTGAGGGGAGGTCTAAGGTAAAGCATGACAAAAATTAGTTTGTTGCCCCCTCTTCTACTCAGAAGAGGGCTTCTTCTAGTGCTACTCTTGCACCCAAACGCCAGAAGCTACTAGTGAATGCTATGAAGGATTAGAGCTCATTCTCTTCTACTCTAATGCTAATTGATCTTGTCAACTGCGCTGTTGATGAGCCATTCATGGGCTTGACTGAACTGTGGGCTCCAGACTTGAGAAAGTCTAATAGCTTATTTTTTATGGTAGGGGACTGTGTTGCCCTTGACTGTGATGTTATGGGGGCTCTTGCCTATGGGATTTGGCTTCCCAAGGATGTGCTCTACCAATAAGGAGCTGACAGGGATGGGCTCCTTGCCAATGCACCTTTTCATATCATAGAGGTTCGTTCCACTATTTCCTTTGCTCTATTTCTTTTATTCATTCTCTTTTTTCATACATTTCTTCTAACTTTGCTAGATTTGTGGTGATACAGAGTGCTTACATAACCATCTCCCCCTGCAAGGCTTTGGAGGTCAAACGACTAAGTGGATGCAAGGCCGAAAGTCTTGAGAGGGAAGTGAAGTCTCTAACTAAGTTTCTTGCTGAAAAGCAAAAAGCTATTATCCACTTTGATTAGAAGGCCCTAGAGGCTGAACAGAAGGTTGCTTAGCTCCAAGCTATGTTGCAAGTCTGCAAGTCCAGTGGACTTGAGATATATTAGCGGTTTCTTCGTTATGGCTTCGAACAAGGAGGGAAGCCTGAAGTTGAACACAACTATCAAGATCCTAATGAGTTCGATGCTAATCAGGGGATTGAAATGTCCAGAGAGTACGTCATTCCGGAGGCTGGTGAAGTTGAATGGAAGTTTGTAGACTTCCTCAAGAGCTCATGCTTAGCTCCGGCTCCTTCTACTTCTATCGATGTCCCTTCTTCTACTATTTCGTCTGATCAGATCATGCCAAAAGTGCCAGTGCAAGCCAAAAAGGGCACTCTTATCATTGACACTTTTGGTCAAGACTTCAACAAGAGGAATAGGGTAGCTCACCAGGACTGAATTTTATAGTAGTCTTTTTTTTTTTTGTAATACTCAGTTGGAGCTCTCTTTTGAAGGGATAACTTGTATTTTTATCCCTCTTTCTATAACTAACATTTTATTAGTAATACAACTCTTTTTGCACTTTTGTTTCTTCAAACGCCTTATCTTGATTCTATTTGATACTTCTATGCTTGATAATTCATGAACAAGAAATGCCTTGGCAGGTTGAGGCCTTAGCCTTACTTAGAATGAAAACTCCTTTTCAATTTTTTTTATCAATTGAGACTTTTATGTAGATGATCAGCGTTCGGCACTTGACATCTCATCTTTCTTCATTAAAGAGCTTGGCAGGGGACTTTTTCAAGCGATCGTCTTGTGATGTTGGCTGCTTCTCTTGTAAATAATCGATCATCGTGACCTTGATTTTGGGGAGGCTTAGCCCTTTTATGCGTTCATTTATTGACACCTTAGCTCTACTTAAATAATTGGTCGTTTAATGACCTTAGTTTGATTGGGCCTAAGGCCTCTTTTTTATAAGCAATCGGTCGTGCAACAACTTTAGCTTTATTAAGCGATCGGTCTTTTAAGACCTTAGCATAATTGGGCCTATGGCCTCTTTTTTATAAGCGATCGGTTGTGTGAGACCTTAGCTTTAATAAGTGATCAATGGTTTAATACCTTAGCCTGATTGGGCCTGTGGCCTCTTTTTTATAAGTGATCAGTTCTATAATGACCTTAGCTTTAATAAGCGATCTGTTATTTAAGACCTTAGCTTTAATAAACGATCGATCATTTAAGACCTTAGCTTTAATAAGTGATCGGTCATTTAAGACCTTAGCTTGATTGGGCCTATGGCCTCTTTTTTTGTAGGTGATTAGTTATTTAGGACCTTAGCTTTAATAAGCAATCGGTCGTTTAAGACCTTAGCTTTAATAAGTGATCGATTGTCTAAGACCTTAGCTTGATTGAGCCTATGACCTCTTTTTTATAAGCGATCGGTCATTTGAGACCTTAGCTTTAATAAGCGATCGACCGTTTAAGACCTTAGATTGATTGAGCCTATGGCCTTTTTTTGTAATCAATTAATCATTTGAGACCTTAGCTTTAATAAGCGATTGGTCATTTAAAACCTTAGTTTTAATAAGCGATCGTTCGTTTAATACCTTAGTTTGATTGAGCCTATGACCTCTATTTTGTAAGCGAAAGGTCATTTGAGACCTTAGCTTTAATAAACAATCGGTTATTTAAGACCTTAGCTTGATTGGCATGTGGCCTCTCTTTTTTAGAAAAAAAAGTTGGTCATTTTTGTTAACACAAAAGCTGGAAAGAGAGTGGTACTGTGCATATTGTTCTATGTGGTATCCTATCTTGCCATGACTTCAATTTCACCTATTTTCTTTTATATACAACTAAACACAAAGACTTTCATCCGGTGTGGGACTGTGCCCACTCTTCTTTAATAATAACCAACTAAAAATGATTCTCATTGCTTTCGAGGTCAATTCCAAAAAAGATATACTCCTTTCCTTAGGAAAAGTGAAAGTTGTATTGCCAAAGCTTAAACTCTAAGTGCCTGGTTGGGGGAGTTTCCTGAGGCCTCAAAAAGTCCTTCCAATTATCAAAAAAGTGATGTTTGCTTACACAGATGTAAGGGCCTTTTCGAAGAAACCAGTGGTCAAGAAGCCCATTTTAGAGAAGTAAAAAAATGTTGCTTTTAAAACCTCCTTTTAGGAATCCAAATTTTTTTTTGAAATAAATTTGTTATTTTACTAATTTTTCCCTTCTTGTATATTAACAAGATTGTGCTATATTCTCTTTTGGTCCCTCGTTCCTCCACCGCCACCACTACCTCCACCTTCCACCACCACCATTACCACCACCATCGCTGCCGCCGCCACCACCACCTCCACTACCACCACCACTACTGCCACCACCATCGCTGTCACCGCTACTTCCACTTCCACCTCCACTATCGCCTCCCACCACTGTCACCACCACTACCTCCACTAGTACCGCCACCTCTACCGCTGCCACCACAACTTCCTTTCATTGTCGACTTCATGCTTTCTAAGGGTTATAATCGTTATTAAGGATAAGGGATAATATTGTCCAAAAAATAATAATTTAAAAGTTAAAGTATATTTAAAAAATGCACTAGTCAAACGTATTTTTTCTCCTAAATTCCTTCTAACAAAATTCCTTTTATGAAGGCCTTATCAACGAAGTCCTTTTGATATTAGGAAGCTCCCCTAAACGGGGCCTAAATTTTTATATATCGAGCTTTAAAAATATGATTTCCCTAACTGGATTTGGGAAATAACCTTTACAGTAGTCGCAATTAGACATTTTGAAGGCTAAATGCCTTTTGAAGTAAAGGCAAAAATGGGGCAAGGCAATGCCGTTGCACATGCTTTCTTACACAATGGCCATCTCTTGCCACTACTATAGAGTTTGATTATACTCTTTATTTATTGCAAAGTACAAAACTTGTTTCTCGATATGGGACCATGTCCTTTCTCATTTTTGACAGCAAAGTACTTTTAAAAATGTACTTTGATTACAAGACTTTTCTATTTTTGAAAAAGTTGTAAGATACACTGTCAAAAAGGAATAATCTAATTCTAGCATGTTGGAATTCAAACATAATACCTTTCTAAATGGGTTACATTCCAAGGCTTGTGAATTGCCTCTACGTCGTTAACTCTGTGAAGCTTATATGTGATCGGCGTTGAATGTTACGCATTCTAACCTCTTAACTTGTATATTTTATTCTCTTAGTGATAGATTATTTTGTGATTTTACTTTGTTTTAGTGTTTCCTATATTTTCAAGGCCTTAATGATTATTCCAGTTAAGACCATGGTTTTGATCTTTTAAAGATAACATGCAAGAGGGTTAGATGAAGCCTACATCAAATGAATCCATTCAACTTGATATTTTAACTCAAATCAACTCATGGAAGAGGTCCAAGAGAATTACAGATGCTTAAGAAGGTTACGGGCCTTAAGCCCAATTTTGCGCTTAATATAGTTTTAATCCCGTTTTGAAAAATGGACTAAAAGTATTATTTTTGAGCCTCAAATTGACTTAATTTTTTGTATAAGGTTGAATGAAATTTGATTCTAGACACTTTTGTATTTCACAAAAATTTCGTGAATCAGACTTCTAGTGGGTCAAAAGTTGGGCCGAACGTTAGTAGAAAAATCCACCTGATTAATGCTGCGGGAAAACCTAATTAATTCCTAATTGGATTAGGACTTTGGTATATTCTCTTGGTGCATAAAGTGGTGAATTAAAGGCTATTTTGAGAGAGCTAGGAGAGCCTTTGGACAGATTTGAAGACATACTTTGCAGAGCTTTGGAGTGGAGAATCATTGGAGAACGAAGTCTTACGCGTAATTCATGAAGATGATGCCTTCTTCTTCAACCGTTGAAGCTTCTTCTTCTACCATGAGCAGCTAATTCATCCACTAGGGTTTTGATGTAACCCTAACTAAGTATCAATGGTTTGATTGTTTTAATTATCAGGGACCTTTATATATATGCATAGATTGTGTAATTTAGAGGATTCTTATTATAGAATTAAACTATAAAAGTCTTATAAATTTAGTTTCATAATTTCTTATCTTATCTTAGATATTTAGTTGTTGTTATTGAACTCAATCTCTCTTATTTTCTGTGATCATGAGAGCGATTATTACACAATGGCAATCACTGAATATATCATTATACGCTTTGATGGAGTATGCCTAGAAAAGATGGACCATACTGCACCCTAGAGTAGAGTAGTTAAGCAGATGACCCATGCCAATCAAAGATAGTCCATGAGTTAGCCTTAATCATATATTATCTTCTTGACGGATGAAGGTGAGCTTGTAGTCACTGACACCACTTATGCATGATATAATTTTCTATAATTAATTCAATTGACCATTGGTTGTGAAGTTAGTGGTGAAGTCAATTACCCTAGATTTATCTCCTATTATCTACACTCTCTATTTTCCTTTATTTTATTTTATTTGATTTTTAATTAGTTTAAATGTAAAAATCAGAATTCTTTTCTTTTAAATTTAAATAGAATTAATTCTGTATACCAACTCATTCAGACTATAATCCCTGAGGTTTGACACCCCTTTCGATAGCCCTATTCTGCAAGAAATCCGTTCCATTGCGAAGTGTGCTAATTTTAATTGATACACTCACAACACACGATCAATATGCACCTTTCCCAATCATTTCAGTGACTTCGTATGGGCCTTCCCATTTTGCTACAAATTTTCCAACATTATGTTCCTTTATATTGTCTGTGACTTTCCGTAGTACCCAATTTCCCAAACTGAATGCTTGATGTCTCACCTTTTTATCATAACTATTTTTTATCATCCTTTGATAGGACACAAGTCTTATCTGAGTTACCTCCCTTTTTCTTCCAGGAGATCCAGATTTTGCTCTAATAGTTGATCATTCTGCCCCCTGTCTAGTATTTATCTTCTGATTGTTAGGGTAGACAGCTCGGTGGGTATCACTACCTCAGATCCAAAAGCTAGACAAAATGGACTTTCTCTAATCGAATGCCTAGGCATCGTTCGGTAGGCCCAGAGCACTTTAGGTAGCTCGTTCAGCCATTTTCCCTTACGGGCCTTCAATTTCTTCCAAACACATTTAAAGATTGTCTAATTGGTTATTTCTACTTGGTCATTCACCTATGGATACGATCTTGAGAAGAACTTTTGGTTGATTTTATATTTTTTGAAGAACTTCTCTATTAGCCGATTGTCAAAGTTTATGGCATTGTCCACGATAATGGACTCTAGTAAACTGAATCGATAGATGATGTTGCTCCAAATAAACCATTTTACTTGCACGTGGGTGATCATTGTGTAAGCCTCCGCTTCAACCCATTTTGTGAAGTAATCAGTGGCAAGCAAGACATACTTTTTGCTATTGGTAGCTTTCAGGAATGGTCTGACTGAATCCATTCCCCACTTCACGAATGACCAAGGACTGGCCATAGTTGTCAGATCTTCTAGGGGCTGATGCGGTACTCTTGCGTGTCACTAGAATTTATCACATATTCTAGTATTCTCTTCAGTATCTCGAGCTATGTATGGCCAGAAATACCCCTGTTAATGGCCTTATGGGCCAGTGGTTGCCCTTCTGAATGATTCTCACACATATTTTCATGAATTCTGGAAATCACTTCCTTTACTTTTGAAGGTGCCACACACCCCAAGTATGGTCCTGAGAACAATCTCTTGTACAGATGTCTTCCGATCATTGAATATCTTAAGGAATTCATTCTGATCTTTCTTGCTTCTTCTTTTGAAGTTGGTAATGTTCCATTGATGAGATAAGCCCTGATGGGATCCATCCAGTTAGGTTGGTTTTGTTAGACCAGCACCTCTCTCTAGATATGGATGTTAGACATTTGCAAAGAGTCGATCGGTGATATCCTGATCAAATCTGGCTGAGTGGCTAAGGCTGGACACGCTAGCCTATCAGCTTCTAGGTTCAGGTCCTTTGGGATTTGAGAAATCTTGACTTCATTAAACTCTTTGAGCTCCCTTTCCACCAAGTCCTTATAAGCTTTCATGCAATCATCTTGGAAAGTAATCCCTACTAACTTGTTTCACGATTAGTTGAGAATCACTAAAAACTTGCAGATTTTTTACCTGGAGTGTTTGCGACAGCCTTAGTCCTGGTAACAGGGCCTCGTACTCAACTTTATTATTTGATGTAGGGAACTCTAGATTGATTATTTGTTGTAGAGTGGTTCTATCAGGAGTTTGAATTTCTACACCGATGCCTAATCCTGTCTGTGTTGATGATCCATCAACATAGAGTTTCAATTCAAGTTGAGCTGAAGCCTCTGGTTTTTTACCACTCTCTGGCTCATATTCAAGCAAAAAATCTGTAACTATCTGCCTCTTTATTGCAGTCCGAAGTTTATAGGCTATGTCGTAGACGCCCAACTCATTTGCCCATTTGGTGACCCTTCCCGACTGATCAGGTTTATGAAGAATTGGTCTAATCAAAAATTTGGTCAAAAAAATAATTGGGTGAGCCTCAAAGTAGTGCCTAAGTTTCCTTTTTGCTTGGACTAGGGTTAGCACGATCTTTTCAACTTTTGAGTATTTCTATTCTACCTCAGTTATGGTCTTACTTGAGTAGAACACTAGGTATTACCTTTTGCCAAGCTCTCTGATAAGAACTACACTAGTGGCTGTTCGAGATGTTGCAAGGTACAAATATAGAGGCTCTCATTTGTTCGGCGTTGAAAGCGTTGTCAACTAAATCAAGTATTGCTTGAGTTTTGCCAGGGCTTTATTCTGTTCGGCTCCCCATACTTCTTTTTTGTTTGCTCTAATGACATTGAAAAAGGGCTTGCACTTATTAGAAAGCTGAGAGATTAACCTACTCAGAGTAGCGATGCATCCTATCAAGATTTGAACATCCCTGTGAGTTTTTCGTTCTACAAAAGGGCTTTTACCTAAACTAGACTTGCTTCTATTCTCGTTCAGTTTACTATATGCCCTAGGAATTCTCCCGAATGAGCACTTTGATGGGTTTAGTTTCATGTTGTGGCTTCACAGAGAGTCAAATACCTCCTACAAATGTCTCAAATGATCTTCCTTTTTAAAAATTTTTACCACCATGTCATCTATATATGCTTCGACTATTTAGCCTATTAGGTTCTTGAAAAATTTATTTATCAGTCACTGGTAAGTTGCTTTAACGTTCTTTAGGTCGAACGACATCACTCTGTAACAATAGGTTTCCTTGTTAGTGATAAATGTAGTTTTTTCCTAATCGTCTGGATTCATCGGGATCTGATTGTATCTAGAGTACGCATCAAGAAATGTTAACCATTTGTATCCAGTTGTGGCATCAACCATTTGATCGATCTTTGAAAAAGAAAAATTATCATTGGGGCAGGCCTTGTTCAGATTGGTAAAATTTATGTAGATTTGCCACTTGCCATTCTTTTTTTAGACCACTACCACATTTGAAAGCCAATCTGAGAACTGTACTTCCTTGATGAATCCCGACTGGAGGAGGAGATCTATTTCTACTGCTATGATCTGATTCTTTTTTAGAGCGAATTGTCTTTGCCTTTACTTCACAGGTGGGTGGTTGACGTTGAGTGTATGACATGATACTGAAGGATCAATCCCTGGCATGTCTGTGTGATCCTAAGCAAAAACATCTATATTTTCTCTCAATAATTATATTAACTATGTTTTATCTTCTTGGTACAGAGAGGTCCCCAGATATATGGGATTCTTGCCGGGAATAATTTCTACCTCTTCAAGCAGTTCCTCGACGAATTTTCTTTTTCTTGCTCTTATGGAACGCCCTCTGGTAGAGAATTCTATAATTGTTATTTAGCCTGTTCTTCTTTTACCATCTTCCCTTTTAGCATAAGGGCATAACACTTTTTAGCGGCCACTTGGTCTCCCAAAATGTCAATTGTATCCCTTCTATTCGGCACTAGGCACCTCATTAGCTTATGAAGTGTCGACAAGACTCCCTACATCTTGTGTATCCAACCTTTTCCCATTATCATGTTGTACAAAGAGTTGAAATCGATAATGACAAAGGACTCGGTCAAGGTTCTGGCTGCTGCTGTTACTGGGAGTTCCACTGCCCCAATTGGAATTACTTGTTTGCCATCAAACCCTACCAGTAGCTCAGCAATGGGCCTAATGCATTTTGCCTTTAGGCCCATCTATTGGAAAGTCGATAAGGTTAGGATATTCACACTTCTTCCTGTATCCACCAACACTCTTTTTACTTCGCAGTTGGACACGATGAGGCTGATCACAAGTGGGTCCTCATGCAACATTTAGATTTTGCTCATATCTTCATCTATAAAGACGATTGGTACATACGCCGAGCACTTATACACCAAGTGGATCTCTCTAATACTCTGAATTTTGAGCATTCCTTAGGTGTCACCTTTCGGATTCGCTTTCTGGATTTGAGGCTGGCCGACCATGAATAACATTGATAACATGAATGGGAGCAGGGTTCTACTGTTTGTGCATCTTTGGTAAAGATTGATCGAAAGGTTTAGTTTGTTCTTCCTGAACAACATATTCTAATAAGCTGCCCTTGGTGATCAAAGCCTCCACCTGTTGCCTTAAACCTTTGCACTCATTAATGGTATGAAAGATGTCACTGTGGAGAGAATAGTGTTTGTTCTTATCCCTCTGTTCTGGGGGTTTCCTGATAGCCAGAGGCGAGCAAAAGATTCCCTTACTTTTATTTTCATAATAGAGTCTGGCCAACGATACCTTTAGTGGAGTGATCTTCTCTTCGATTTTTTACTTTCTTACTATTCTTGAGTAGACAAGGGAGTAACTTGGGTTGGTTTCCCCTTGACGATCTGGGTTTTTGTTTGCTATGCCACAGTAATCAAGATTGACCACTGCTTCTGGCTGCCTCATCCTCCTCTATTCTTAGGTACTTCGGAGCCCGGAAGTTTAGATCACCCATATCCCTTAGGACATTCTTTACCAAATAACAGGGGAAACCTTCTTCTAGTAAAACTACTATCGCGAAAGCTTCTACTATCGCGATTTGATCGCACTGATCTATCATTGACATCTCTAAATTGAAGCGGGTTAAAAAAAAATTTAAAGTTTCTCCTTTAACTTGACTCATGGTGAATAGTGAGGAGATTGTCCTCTTTTGTTCTTGGTTTCCAGCATACTGGGCCACAAATAGCTCGCACAATCTTACAAAGTTTAAGATCGAACGTGGCGGTTGTTGTTTGAACCAAAGCAACACTGGCCCTGCCAGACTGGATGGAAAGATTTTGTACATGAGCGTATCATTTTTCGAATCCAGGATCATCTTTTTCTAATATTGGTCGATATGCTCCACCGGATCTATCTTTCCATCAAAAGTGTCGAACGTAGGCAGGGTGACCCTTCTCAACCTTTCGATCCTGATTATATTTTCTATAAAGGGAGACTCAGTCAGCCAACTAGCTGGCAGTGAGAACTCAATTAGCTGCATAAAAAGATTGTCTACCATTCAATTCATCGATCCCCACTATATATGGGCCTTCCACTCTGGCTAGAGCTGTGCATGATTGATTTGATCTTCGTTGGGTGGGTCAAGATGTGGGTTTCTGCCTGCAGGTTGGTTATGACAAATGAGTGGTTACTCAATCCATTCCCTTCATTCCGCTGTCGTCCAGGGTCTCTGTTGCTTTCAGCACGTTCGACTCTCGCTTGGAGATCAGCGATTTGTTGACACAGAGCCTCGTTCTGCTAGGCCAACTGTTGGATGTTTGGCTGTGCCAGAGGGTCCTGGATATCTAGCTACGCCAGAGGATTCTGGACGTTTGGTTGTGTAGGTGGCACCCCCCTTTGATTCCTAAGGGGTCTCCCCAGATCTTCCACATCGTAAGTATTTCTTCTCATGTCTACCATGATTGCAAATTCTTCAAATTTTGAATAGAAAATGATTAAACGTTTTTCACAAACAACGCCAAAGTGTTGGTATAAAAAATTGCTTAGCTAATTTCTGTTAATTAATTCAATGCACACACCAAATCAAATTAAGAACACAATATTTTTCAAAGATAAATTTAGGTGAGGATTTGGGGATCCCTTTTATTCATCTTTCTTTGAATATTTATACAAGTTGGAATTTGAATCCTATTTGGATTCAAATTCCCTTATTTCCAACTATCTTTTCTCTCAAGGATTCAAATTCCAAATAGAGTTTGGACTTATGTCTAAGCTGGGCCACTTTGACCTTATAGAGGAACCACTAGGCTCATTCTTTCTTTTAAAACAATTCTCTGGGGCTTCTGTTGATATTTGGGCTCAAACCCTCTTGGGCTTGGTCCGTTTGCTTATTAGTTGACCCATTTGAATAAGTGAAGAGGATTTTTTTTCCTTATAGTGAAGGACTCTTGACCATCAGTCCACAATACCCTTTTGAATATAATACCACAACAATAATATTTATTATATAATATTGAAAGTTTATATTTTTTTACATCTAAATTTATATTTGTATCTGTCAATATGATATAATATATAGGTTATGAATCATATATACTTTTGACATACATGTCATACTATATTTTTTCTATTTTATTTTTTATTTTCTCTTCTCATGTGCTATATATGGCACAAGTTTTCATTTATTTCATGTTTAAATTTCTTATCATTTATCAATTCCATAAAAAGCACAATTACCAAGCATTTTTATTAAGGAAAGTGACTTAAAAATCATGAATAGGTCATTATTTATTTTAAATGGTCTTAAAAAAATTAGTAAAATTCACTAAAAATACCTATCAAATTATATTGTAAAAAATTATGTATCGGTCCATTTTGGACCACAGGTGTGAGGTCAAAATTTTTTTAACAAATTCTGCTATGTAACGCAATACGAGTCCGATTCCATTACACCGCGACGGCAACTGCGAATCTTGGGTAGAATTCAATGGTAGTTTGACAATTTTGGAGCTCAGTCTTGATGGATAGAACTGTGAAGATAATGTCACTATATTGTCTGTTGTTGAAGGCTCTGAGTGGGTGTTTAAGAAGCTTAAGTTTTTCAATTGCTTGGCACATGAAAGTTCACTAATGTCTGAACTCTAACCAGGAGAAACAATTAGCAAGAAAGACTAATGATGAGAAGCCAAGAAGTTGTAGAATTTGAATGGTAGGCATCTCTTAGGGTTGATTGAGCCTAATTTGACAATAATAGAGGAGTGATCAGACTCACCCAATGGAAGGAAAATGAATTCAAACTGGAGAAATTTGATATTCCAAATGGGGTTTACTTAAGAGTTAAGTTCTATAGAGATACATTAGCAATGCCTACACTTTTATATTAGTCCTAGTGTATGAAAGATAGTTGATCTCTCTAATACTCTGAATTTTGAGCATTCCTTAGGTGTGACCACCTTTCGGATTCGCTTTCTGGATTTGAGGCTGGCCGACCATGAATAACATTGATACGAATGGGAGCAGGGTTCTACTATTTGTTCATCTTTGGTTGAGATTGATCGAAAGGTTTAGTTTGTTCTTCCTGAATAACATATTCTAATAAGCTGCCTGTCACGTCCCGGTTTCCGACACCCGGTTAGGATCAAGGGAAACGGGGGTGAATCTGTAATTTCACCTCAAGATCCCACACCTTAATCTCATTATAATCATTTCTATTGCGGAAGCATTCAATATGCACACCCTTCAATTGGCATTAGATCATCAAAGGCCCTTGCAAATAATTTTCACCTTTGGTTCCATACATATAAACCACTAAGTTCTGGACCTCAACTTTCTACACAGATGGAATTTGATTATCAAACCTACACTATTGGATAGAGCTTTCAAAAATACTCAATTTCAAACAAAACCACGCTCAATTCCAATTTAAAACGAAGAAATTACATCGAAACGAAGTCTGGACAATTTTTGAACCTTACTGTGAATAGTAATCTCGATCAATCGAGATTGGATCTCGATCAATCGAGATTCATCTCGATTAATCGAGATTCATCTCGATTAATCGAGATTTTGACCCCTTTAATCGAAGAAAACAGCCTCTCGGTAACTTGGACCTGCAATATTTCGATTAATCGAGATTGGGACTTCGATTAATCGAAATTAAGCCTGAAAATTCATAAAATCTCGCAACCATTTCGATCAATCGAGATGGGCATCTCGATTAATCGAAATGGGCATTTCGATTAATCGAAATGCACTGCCCAGATTCTCCCAAACACCTATATAAGATCAAATTGAACCCAAATCTCAACCAATCCACCTTAGATCATTCATAACTCATATAAATCTTCTACCATTGATATAACATCATACTCACACATCAACCTATACATTTGAATCTCAAATCTTGTATGATCATAGAGAATTCATCCAAAGCCCACCATGCACATAAAATTTCAAGTGAACCAAACATCCTCATTTTTTTTAAAAGTATTCTTCATTAATCCATCCATACAATCTAACTTGTACATTGAAGTCCTACAACCATGATTCCAATATAAATTCACAACCCTAAACGTTTATATCCACGAAATTAAAATACAAGAGACAAAAGAATACATTCATCCTTTTAAATTTCCAAATCCATACATAATCCATGGAACCATATATACAAGAATTCAAATGGCCCTTTTTGCATACATTCTACAACTCTCAAATGAAGGAAGCCATTATACATACATTTCTCAAAAATCACTTTCCTACAAGTGTGGCACTTACATTTGGATTTCACATACATAAGAAGGTACAAATGTAAAGGCAACACCACAACCATTGTCCACATGCCACAAGCCGGCATGGACATTTATCTACATCTCAAAAGAGCAAAAGTCCAAAAATAAGCTCAACATATCCATAGAGCTAATCATGCTTCGTCTTCCATTGGCGCCTTATCTGAAAATGTTTATATAAAGGGGTGAGCATCTCAACGGCTCAGTAGAAATGATCCACCCATCCCCACTCTAACCCGTAAGCCATGCATGAATGCACATGCCCATGCATTTTTACCCAAACACCCACGTTTTTCAAACCATGCATGATGCTTCACATAAAGTGCAAATACATATGTATATATATATATATATATATATCAAATTGGACAAGTCACAACTTATATATATATAACTCACACCAAATCAATCCAAAGGGGCTTTCTCATCACTCCAATAGTAAGGGTCTCTTCGGCACCCAAACTCTGCTTGTGCTTTATCGGGTTGCTAACCCGAAGGGAGCACCTCCTCTTGGCCAAGTTTTGGGTCTTTCACCCTAGGGGCCTTCCCCTTATCTTAATTTCACACTCATGCCCCAAAATCATCACATAGTTCATATAATCACACCAATGCACATAGTCACACAATGCATGTATTTTTCATCAAATCAATGCATTTTCCTTCCAACTTAAAATTGTCACAATGCTATCACACTCACATCATGAAAATCACTATGCTCATGGATTTTGCTAGAAAATCATATTTTTCATGTTTTCATCCAACAAACACATTTTTCACCAAAAGCACTATAGTCACATTTGCACAAATATACCATGCATAAGCCCTAACTAACATGTTGGACACTTACACATGCATAAATCACCATGGAACACATATATGTATATATATATATATATATATATATATATATACATAGACCTAGGTTCAAGAAATCAAAAGCTATCTCTTATGATATTTAGGAAGGGACCACAAGATCAAAGTAGAAGTGAGTCTAGCACCCCTACCTCAAATTGGAAGAGTTTCCAATTGATTTCCCCCAATCTCTCAAAACCCAACTTCCTCCGAAATAATTTTTGAACCGATCAATCTCGAGCCCTCGATACATAGATCGTTTCTTCCTTCTTCAGTGAAATCAAAATCCCACTCTAAGGCCCTCAAATCTAGTGAAGAAGAGGAGAAGATGAAGCTTGTATGTATATACGTATATATCTCTCTCTCTCTCTCGGCTGTTGGAATGAAGAATGAGAGAATAGCTGATCTCTCTTAGTATTTATAGCTAAGTGACCTCCTCTTAATTACTAGTTTGCCATCACCTTTTTGCAAAACCTTCTCGGGCTCATTTTCGGAGTTTCGTAACTCAGATTGACACCAAATCAACTTCGTTGCGCGTCAAATATTTTATTTAAGTTATCCTCCAATTTTGAAGTCATTCCGACACTTTTAAAATTTCTGGGCCCACAAGGCCCGCACCCCTAGGTTGACCAAACTCAAAAAAGTCAACTTTTGCCAAAAGTCTCCAAAACTTCCCAAAACTCTATACCAGCCCTCTAAACATGTTCCCCACATTCAAAACATGTTAAACATCATTTAAAATGTGGTTAAAGCAATAAATGACAAAAAAAATTGAAAAACCGACCAAAATTGGGCACGGTCTCTACAACCTCCCACCCTTATAAGAATTTCATCCTCGAAATTAGAATGTACCTCAAGTGGTGAACAACTCGGGATACTTTGAGCGGACTTCTTGTTCTCGCTCCCATGTAGCTTCTTCCACCCCGTGATGCCTCCAGAGCACCTTAACCAATGGAATGGTCTTTCCCCGAAGCACTTGCTCTCTAGTGTCCAAAATTCGATTTGGTCTTTCCTCGTATGATACATCCTCCTCCACCTCAAGGTCTGCCCAATCAAGTACATGTGAAGGGTCCGGTTCATACTTCCTCAACATAGACACATGGAAAGTGTTGTGCACACTTGACAATTGCGATGGCAATGCCAAGCGGTAAGCAACCTCTCCTACTCAATCCAAAATCTCAAATGGTCCGATGAACCGTGGCGCTAGCTTGCCACTATGACCGAACCTCATCAAACCTCTCCGTGGTGAGACCTTCAGAAAAACATGATCTCCCACCTCAAATGCCAAAGGTCGTCGTCTCCTATTGGCATAGCTTTTCTGACGACTCTGAGCCGTAAGTAATCTTTGCCGGATTACCTTGATCTTCTCCGTAGTTTCCCGAACTAAATCCGGTCCCAAAGAAACTGTCTCTCCAACCTCCGTCCAACAGACAGGTGACCTGCACGGTCTACCATACAAAGCCTCGAATGGAGCCATCTCAATGCTAGCTTGATAACTATTATTGTATGCAAACTCCACCAAAGGAAGGTGATCCTCCCAACTGCCCCGAAGATCAAGTACACACGCCCGCAACATATCCTCCAAAATCTGTATAGTATGCTCGGACTGACCATCCGTCTGGGGATGAAAAGCCGTACTAAAGTGAAGGTCCGTATCAAGTGCTGCCTGGAAACTCTGCCAAAATCTAGAAGTGAATCGCGGGTCTCTATCTGAAACAATAAAAACTGGCACGCCATGAAGTCTAAGGATCTGCTCAACATACAATCTACTGAGAGTATCCACATCATCTGTCACTCTAATGGGAATAAAGTGAGCTACCTTCGTTAATGATTCGTGTGTGAGTGTGACTCAAAAAGTATACCAATTAAAATTTTCCACACTTCGCAATAGAACGAATTCCTTGCAGAATAGGGCTATCGAAATGAATGGGTATCGTACCTCAGGGATTATGTTCTGACGAGTTGGAATACGGAACTAACTCTAATTAAATTTATAAGAAAAGAATTCTGATTTTTAAACTAATTAAAAAGATAAAATAAAATAAATCAAAGTAAACAAGATAGTGAAGATAATAGGAGAGAAACCTAGGGTGTTTGACTTCACCACTAACTCCACAATCAATGGTTAATTGAATCAACTATAGGGGAATTATATCATGCATAAGTGGTGTCGGTGGCTACAAGCTCACCTTCATCCGTCAAGAAGATAACATATGATTAAGGCTAAGCCATGGACTATCTTCGATTGGCATGGGCCATCTGCCTAACTACTCTAATCTAGGGTGCAGTATGGTTCATCTTCTCTAGGCATAATCCATCAAAGCTCATAATAATATATTCAGTGATTACCATTGTGTAATAATCTCTCTCATGATCACAGAAAACAAGAGGGATTGAGTTCAATAACAACAACTAAATATCTAAGACAAGATAAGAAATCATTGAGATTGAATTTACAAGACTTTTATTGCTCAATTCTATAATAAGAATCCTCACAATTACACAATCTATGCATGTATATAAAGATCCCCAATAATTAAAACAATCAAACCATTGATGCTTTGTTAGGGCTACATCAAAACCCTAGTGGATGAACTAGCCGCTCATGGTAGAAGAAGAAGCTTCAACTGTTGAGGAAGAAGACATCATCTTTCTGAATTACGCGTATGACTTCGTTCTCCAATGGCTCTGCGAATATGTTTCTGTTCTCTTCAGCCCTCTCAGACTCTCTCTGTGTTCTCTCCAATCTCTCTCAACTCAGCCTCCAAGTCTTCACTTTATTCCCCAAGAGAATACACCAAAGTCCTAATCCAATTAGGAATAAATTAGGGTTTCCCGCAGCACTAATCAGGTGGGTTTTTCCTGCTGACTTCGGCCCGACTTTTGACCCACTAGAAGTCCGTTTTACGGAATTTTCGTGAAATACAAAAGTGTGCAGAATCAAATTTCGTTCAATCTTGTGCGAAAATAATGTCGATTTGAGGCTCGAAAATAATACTTCTGGTCCGTTTTCCAAAACGGGATTAAGACTGCATTATGCGCAGATTTGGACTTCAGGCCCGAAACCTTCTTAAGCAGCTATAATTCTCTTGGACCTCTTTCTTGGGCTGATTTGAGTTGAAATAAATGGTTGAGTGAATCTCCTTGATGTAGGCTTCATCTCACCATCTTGGATGTCTTCTTTAAAAACCCAAAAGCACAGTTTTAACTGAAATAATCATTAAGGCCCTGAAAATATAGAAAACACTAAAACAAAGTAAAATCACAAAATAATCTATCACTAAGAGAATAAAATACATAAGTTAAGAGGCTAGAATGCGTAACATTCAACGCCTATCAGTTAATCTGTCAACGACCACCCAAACTGCGTCGTGACCCTTCCTTGACCTTGGAAGCCCCGTCACAAAATCCATAGTGACATACTCCCATTTCCACATAGCCACAGGCAACGGCTGCAACAACCCCGCTGGTCTTTGATGCTCGGCCTTCACTTGTTAACAAGTGAGGCACCTCGCCACAAACTGAGCTACATCTTTTTTCATACCCTTCCACCAATACTGTCGGCGTAGGTTATGGTACATCTTGGTACCACCTGGATGTACTGCTAGCCTCGAGTTGTGAAACTCTCTCAGAATCTCATCCCGACAAGCTAAGGGAACAAACATCTTCCCTTGGAATTTCATGCTCCCATCTGAATGAACTGTCCATCCTTCCACTACTTCGCCACCCAAAATTCGCGTGCGAATAGCCTCAACCTCACTATCCTTAATTTGCTCCTCAATCATTCTACTCACAAGAGTTGGTTGAGCGATAAGAGTAAATAATACCGCCGATCCATCATCCTCTCTGAAATGTAATCCCATTTCTGAGATGTCTCCCATCATCTTCCACTCCCGTATGACTAAGCTCGCTAAACTACCATGTGACTTCCTACTCAATGTATCCGCCACCACATTGGCCTTTCCCGGATGGTATTGTAAGTCGAAGTCATAGTCCTCCATATACTCCATCCACCTCCGTTGCCTCATATTCAAATCCTTTTGTGATAAAAGGTATTTGAGACTTTTATGATCTGAGAATACTTCAAACTTCTCGCCATACAAATAATGTCTCCACACCTTAAGTGCAAAGATCACCGCCGCCAACTCCAAATCATGTACCGGATAATTCTGTTCATGTGTTTTCAATTGCCTCGAACCATACGCCACTACTCGTTCGGTTTGCATTAGCACACATCCCAAACCGAGTCGTGAAGCATCACAATAAATTGTGTACCCCAACTCACGTTCCGGAATGATCAAAATTGGAGCCGAAGTCAACCGACTCTTCAATTCCATGAATGCATACTCGCAAGCATCATCCCATACAAACTTCACTCCTTTTCGGGTAAGCTTCGTCATAGGTGCAGCTAGCCTCGAAAAGTCCTTCACAAACCTCCGATAATACCCGGCCAATCCCAAGAAACTACGTATCTCAAATACGCTCTTAGGTCTTTCCCAACCCATCACCGCCTCTATCTTGGATGGATCTACGGAAACTCCTCCTTCGGACACAACTTGCCCAAGGAATTTCACTTCTTCTAGCCAAAATTCACACTTCTCGTACTTGGCATATAATTGATATTCTCTTAAGAGTTGCAACATAATCCTCAAGTGACCCTCGTGCTCCTCTTCCGAAGACGAGTACACTAGGATGTCATCAACGAACACAACCACAAACTTGTCCAAGTAAGCATTGAACACTCTATGCATTAGATCCATGAATGCCACTGGTGCATTTGTCAAACCAAATGGCATCACCAAAAATTCGTAGTGTCCATATCGTGTGCGAAAGGCAGTCTTTGGAATGTCCGCCTCTCTAATCCCCAACTGGTAGTAGCCTGATCTCAAGTCTATCTTTGAGAAATATCTAGAACCCTTAAGTTGGTCGAACAAGTCATCTATTCTTGGCAAGGGATACTTATTTTTGATCGTTGCCCGATTCAACTTCCTATAGTCAATGCAAAGCTGCAAAGACCCATCCTTCTTCTTAGCAAAAAGAACCGGAGCTCCCCAAGGCGATGTACTAGGGCGTACAAATCCCTTGTCTAGTAGCTCTTGTAATTGGTCCTTTAACTCTTTCAACTCAGCCGGTGCCATAGAAATGGGCGCGGTACCTGGAGCAAGATCTATCACAAACTCCACTTCTCGCTTCGGAGGCAATTGTGTCAATTCCCCTGAAAATATGTCCATAAACTCACACACTACACGAGGAAGCTCTCTAAGTGTCTCATCATCACCATCAACAAGTAGGCTAGCCAAGAAATACCCAAGCCCTTTCCGATCACTAGAACCAAGTGGAGACGACAAGTAGAAGTCATCCCGCTCTCCCACAAAACAAATTCTAACACCTTCTGGCGTATGTAAGGTCACTCTTCCCCTGTAACAATCAATGTTGGCTCTATAGGTCGATAGCCAATCCATACCCAAGATCACATCAAAGCTAGTCATTTCGAGAAGGATGAAATCAAACACTAATCGGTGTCCTGATATCTCAATCTCGCAAGATCGGCATACTCTACTCAAAGTCACCCTACCCCCAACTGGCGTATCAATGGACAAGGTCGAATCCAAAGATGACACCTCCAACCCCAAAGCACAAACAAATGCACATGAAATGAATGAATGCGATGCACCTGAGTCCACTAAAACCCTAGCCCACGAACTAGATACAAGAAATATACCTCGGACTACTGACGGTCTTGCGGAGGTCTCTCCTGGAGCAAGAGTAAAGACACAGCCCAGGGTCCTCTGGCCCTGCTGTCCTGTACCCTGATATCCAGACTGCTGACTAGGAGTAGTAGACGCAACTCCTCTAGCTGACGTCCGCGAGCTCTGAGCTGAAGGCACTATCTGTGGTGGTGGTAATGCCCTAGAACCTGACTGCGAAGCATTAGGCTATGCAAGACGCTGCTGTGAACTCATACCACCCTGTGCACCCCTCTTTTGTGGACAATCCCAACTTATATGCCCCAACTGATGACAATTGAAGCACCTCTTCCCTACCATTAAAGGAACTTGTCCTTGTGTACACTCGGCCATTCTGTGTCCTGGCTTCTGACAATTGTAACAAACTATTCTAGATCGGAAGGATCCAGAAGGTATAGCCACAGAAGCCACAGATTGAGTTTGTGGCCCTTGTGAGGGTGGCTCACCATTCTTTCGCTTCTTCTTAGCACGATTATCCGCAAGAGATCCCGTGGCCCTTGCTTGGTTCTGTGCTTCCCTAATCCTTTGGTTATCATTACTAAACCCCTTGGCTACCAATGCCCTCTCCACCACTGCTGCATAGTTGGTCAGTCCTAGAAGTCCAACTCTATCTCGCAAATACGGTCGTAGGCCCCAAATAAACTACTTAACCTTCAACCCTTCTGTTGGAATTATTTCCTTGGCAAACCGAGCCAAGGATGTGAATTTAGTCTCGTATTCCATCACCGTCATGTTGCCCTGAGTCAAGTTGAGGAATTCTCTCCTCATACTATCCCTTACTGTCACTGGGAAGTACTTCTCAAGTAAGAGTACTTGAAATGTGTCCCAATCCATAACCTCGGTGTCATGATAATCACCGATGAACTTCCACCAACGACTAGCCTCGTCTACCAAATAGTGCGTGACCACTTTCACCCTCAATTCTTCCTCTATTTCAAGCACGGTGAGAAGCTTGATAATTTGATCTAACCAATTCTCTGCCACCATGGGATCGGATCCCCCAGAATAGGTTGGTGGATTGTGTTTCTTAAAGTGTCCCAGTGCCGTTATCATTCGGCTAGGAGGAGCTGCTCTTGGTGGAGCTTGTGTCTCGGTAGCGACCATGTTGCGCATGAATTGCTCCCCTCCAATAGGGACCACTTCCGGTGTCACTTCACGAGCTCTTCTTGGTGGCATCCTTCTGTATGGATGACAAGAAGATACTTAAAATTTTCAAAGCACGAATGTCATGTCCAATTCACTTCATGCACACTCAACATAGTTATATACTTCATAAGTAGCATACCACATCAAATAAATAAGCACATAAAAATTTTCCATGCAATATGCACTTAATCTACTCCTCATAATTCCATATGTGATCCAACCATTTCCCGTCGTCCCTAGGTATTACGACCAAGGGCTCTAATACCATGTTGTCACGCCCCGGTTTCCGACACCCGGTTAGGAGCAAGGGAAACGGGGGTGAATCTGTAATTTCACCTCAAGTTCCCACACCTTAATCTCATTATAATCATTTCTATTGCGGAAGCATTCAGTATGCACACCCTTCAAGTGGCATTAGATCATCAAAGGCCCTTGCAAATAATTTTCACCTTTGGTTCCACACATATAAACCACTAAGTTCTGGACCTCAAATTTCTACACAGATGGAATTTGATTATGAAACTTACACCATTGGATAGAGCTTTCAAAAATACTCAATTTCAAAAAAAAACTATGCTCAATTCCGATTTAAAACGAAGAAATTACATCGAAACGAAATCTGGACAATTTTTGAACCTTGCTGTGAATAGTAATCTCGATCAATCGAGATTCATCTCGATTAATCGAGATTTTGACCCCTTTAATCGAAGAAAACAGCCTCTCGGTAACTTGGACCTGCAATATTTCGATTAATCGAGATTGGGACTTCGATTAATCGAAATTAAGCCTGAAAATTCATAAAATCTCGCAACCATTTCGATCAATCGAGATGGGCATCTCGATTAATCGAAATGCACTGCCCAGATTCTCCCAAACACCTATATAAGATCAAATTGAACCCAAATCTCAACCAATCCACCTTAGATCATTCATAACTCATATAAATCTTCTACCATTGATATAACATAATACTCACACATCAACCTATACATTTGAATCTCAAATCTTGTATGATCATAGAGAATTCATCCAAAGCCCACCATGCACATAAAATTTCAAGTGAACCAAACATCCTCATTTTTTTTAAAAGTATTCTTCATTAATCCATCCATACAATCTAACTTGTACATTGAGGTCCTACAACCATGATTCCAACATAAATCCACAACCCTAAACGTTCATATCCACGAAATTAAAATACAAGAGACAAAAGAATACATTCATCCATTTAAATTTCCAAATCCATACATAATCCATGGAACCATATATACAAGAATTCAAATGGCCCTTTTTGCATACATTCTACAACTCTCAAATGAAGGAAGCCATTATACATACATTTCTCAAAAATCACTTTCCTACAAGTGTGGCACTTACATTTGGATTTCACATACATAAGAAGGTACAAATGTAAAGGCAACACCACAACCATTGTCCACATGCCACAAGCCGGCATGGACATTTATCTACATCTCAAAAGAGCAAAAGTCCAAAAATAAGCTCAACATATCCATAGAGCTAATCATGCTTCGTCTTCCATTGGCGCCTTATCTGAAAATGTTTATATAAAGGGGTGAGCATCTCAACGGCTCAGTAGAAATGATCCACCCATCCCCACTCTAACCCGTAAGCCATGCATGAATGCACATGCCCATGCATTTTTACCCAAACACCCACGTTTTTCAAACCATGCATGATGCTTCACATAAAGTGCAAATACATATGTATATATATATATATATATATCAAATTGGACAAGTCACAACTTATATATATATAACTCACACCAAATCAATCCAAAGAGGCTTTCTCATCACTCCAATAGTAAGGGTCTCTTCGGCACCCAAACTCTGCTTGTGCTTTATCGGGTTGCTAACCCGAAGGGAGCACCTCCTCTTGGCCAAGTTTTGGGTCTTTCACCCTAGGGGCCTTCCCCTTATCTTAATTTCACACTCATGCCCCAAAATCATCACATAGTTCATATAATCACACCAATGCACATAGTCACACAATGCATGTATTTTTCATCAAATCAATGCATTTTCCTTCCAACTTAAAATTGTCACAATGCTATCACACTCACATCATGAAAATCACTATGCTCATGGATTTTGCTAGAAAATCATATTTTTCATGTTTTCATCCAACAAACACATTTTTCACCAAAAGCACTATAGTCACATTTGCACAAATATACCATGCATAAGCCCTAACTAACATGTTGGACACTTATACATGCATAAATCACCATGGAACACATATATGTGTATATATATATATATACATAGACCTAGGTTCAAGAAATCAAAAGCTATCTCTTATGATATTTAGGAAGGGACCACAAGATCAAAGTAGAAGTGAGTCTAGCACCCCTACCTCAAATTGGAAGAGTTTCCAATTGATTTCCCCCAATCTCTCAAAACCCAACTTCCTCCGAAATAATTTTTGAACCGATCAATCTCGAGCCCTCGATACGTAGATCGTTTCTTCCTTCTTCGGTGAAATCAAAATCCCACTCTAAGGCCCTCAAATCTAGTGAAGAAGAGGAGAAGATGAAGCTTGTATGTATATACGTATATATCTCTCTCTCTCTCGGCTGCTGGAATGAAGAATGAGAGAATAGCTGATCTCTCTTAGTATTTATAGCTAAGTGACCTCCTCTTAATTACTAGTTTGCCATCACCTTTTTGCAAAACCTTCTCGGACTTATTTTTGGAGTTCCGTAACTCAGATTGACACGAAATCAACTCCGTTGCGCGTCAAATATTTTATTTAAGCTATCCTCCAATTTTGAAGTCATTCCGACACTTTTAAAATTTCTGGGCCCACAAGGCCCGCGCCCCTAGGTTAACCAAACTCAAAAAAGTCAACTTTTGCCAAAAGTCTCCAAAACTTCCCAAAACTCTATACCAGCCCTCTAAACATGTTCCCCACATTCAAAACATGTTAAACATCATTTAAAATGTGGTTAAAGTAACAAATGACAAAAAAAATTGAAAAACCGGCCAAAATTGGGCACGGTCTCTACACTGCCCTTGGCGATCAAAGCCTTCACCTGTTGCCTTAAACTTTTGCACTCATTAATGGTATGGAAGATGTCACTGTGGAGAGAACAGTGTTTGTTCTTATCCCTCTGTTCTGGGGGTTTCTTGATAGCCAGAGGCGAGCAAAAGATTCCCTTGCTTTTATTTTCATAATAGAGTCTGGCCAGCGATACCATTAGTGGAGTGATCTTCTCTTCAATTTTTTACTTTCTTACTATTCTTGAGTAGACAAGGGAGTAACTCGGGGTGGTTTCCCCTTGACGATCTGGGTTTTTGTTTGCTATGCCACAGTAATCAAGATTGACTACTGCTTCTGGCTGCCTCATCCTCCTCTATTCTTAGGTACTTCGGAGCCCGAAAGTTTAGATCACCCATATCCCTTAGGACATTCTTTACCAGATATCAGTGGAAACCTTCTTCTAGTAAAACTACTATCGCAAAAGCTTCTACTGTCGCGATTTGATTGCACTGATCTATCATTGACATCTCTAAATTGAAGCGGGTTAAAAAAGAATTTAAAGTTTCTCCTTTAACTTGCCTCATGGTGAATAGTGAGGAGATTGTCCTCTTTTGTTCTTGGTTTCCAGCATACTGGGCCACAAATAGCTCGCACAATCTTGCAAAGTTTAAGATCGAACGTGGCGGTTGTTGTTTGAACCAAAGCAACGCTGGCCCTGCCAAACTAGATGGAAAGATTTTGTACATGAGCGTATCATTTTTCGAATCCAGGATCATCTTTTTCTAACATTGGTAAATATGTTCCACCGGATCTATCTTTCCATCAAAAGTGTCGAACGTAGGCAGGGTGACCCTTCTCAACCTTTCGATCCTGATTATATTTTCTATAAAGGGAGACTCAGTCAGCCAGCTAGCTGGCTATGAGAACTCAATTAGCTGCATAAAAAGATTGGTTACCATTCAATTCATCGATCCCCACTATATATGGGCCTTCCACTCTGGCTAGAGCTGTGCATGATTGATTTGATCTTCGTTGGGTGGGTCGAGATGTGGGTTTCTGCCTGCAAGTTGGTTATAACAAATGAGTGGTTACTCAATCCATTCCCTTTATTCCGCTGTCGTCCAGGGTCTCTGTTGCTTTCAGCACGTTCGACTCTCGCTTGGAGATCAGCGATTTGTTGACGCAGAGCCTCGTTCTGCTAGGCCAACTGTTGGATGTTTGGCTGTGCCAGAGGGTCCTGGATGTCTAGCTACGCCAGAGGATTCTGGACGTTTGGTTGTGTAGGTGGCACCCCCCTTTGATTCCTAAGGGGTCTCCCCAGATCTACCACATCGTAAGTATTTCTTCTCATGTCTACCATGATTGCAAATTCTTCAAATTTTGAATAGAAAATGATTAAACGTTTTTCACAAACAACGCCAAAGTGTTGGTATAAAAAATTGCTTAGCTAATTTCTGTTAATTAATTCAATGCACACACCAAATCAAATTAAGAACACAATATTTTTCAAAGATAAATTTAGGTGAGGATTTGGGGATCCCTTTTATTCATCTTTCTTTGGATATTTATACAAGTTGGAATTTGAATCCTATTTGGATTCAAATTCCCTTATTTCCAACTATCTTTTCTCTCAAGGATTCAAATTCCTAATAGAGTTTGGACTTATGTCTAAGCTGGGCCACTTTGACCTTATAGAGGAACCACTAGGCTCATTCTTTCTTTTAAAACAATTCTCTGGGGCTTCTGTTGATATTTGGGCTCAAACCCTCTTGGGCTTGGTCCGTTTGCTTATTAGTTAACCCATTTGAATAAGTGAAGAGGATTTTTTTTCCTTATAGTGAAGGACTCTTGACCATCAGTCCACAATACCCTTTTGAATATAATACCACAACAATAATATTTATTATATAATATTGAAAGTTTATATCTTTTTACATCTAAATTTATATTTGTATCTGTCAATATGATATAATATATAGGTTATGAATCATATATACTTTTGACATACATGTCATACTATATTTTTTCTATTTTATTTTTTATTTTCTCTTCTCATGTGCTATATATGGCACAAGTTTTCATTTATTTCATGTTTAAATTTCTTATCATTTATCAATTCCATAAAAAGCACAATTACCAAGCATTTTTATTAAGGAAAGTGACTTAAAATTCATGAATAGGTCATTATTTATTTTAAATGGTCTTAAAAAAATTAATAAAATTCACTAAAAATACCTATCAAATTATATTGTAAAAAATTGTGTATCGGTCCATTTTGGACCACAGGTGTGAGGTCAAAATTTTTTTAACAAATTCTGCTATGTAACGCAATACGAGTCCGATTCCATTACATCGCGACGGCAACTGCGAATCTTGGGTAGAATTCAATGGTTGTTTGACAATTTTGGAGCTCAGTCTTGATGGATAGAACTGTGAAGGTAATGTCACTATATTGTCTGTTGTTGAAGGCTCTGAGTGGGTGTTTAAGAAGCTTGAGTTTTTCAATTGCTTGGCACATGAAATTCCACTAATGTCTGAACTCTAACCAGGAGAAACAATTAGCAAGAAAGACTAATGATGAGAAGCCAAGAAGTTGTAGAATTTGAATGGTAGGCATCTCTTGGGGTTGATTGAGCCTAATTTGACAATAATAAAGGAGTGATCAGACTCACCCAATGGAAGGAAAATGAATTCAAACCGGAGAAATTTGATATTCCAAATGGGGTTTACTTAAGAGTTAAGTTCTATAGAGATACATTAGCAATGCCTACACTTTTACATTAGTCCTCAGTGTATGAAAGATAGTTGAGTGTCTTTGATTTTCAAGATAAGCTTCGTTGATAGAAAACCTATAATGTTTTATTAATGTGTAACACCATATAAATTTAGATTGTGCGTGCATTTTATTATACGTGTACAATTCAGTCGATGTTATTAGATCGAATGTATCGCAAATGTGCTCTTAATTTTGGGATATTACAATTTGCTCCTAGAAATTCTAAATAGTTCGCTTTTTTGACATAACGTGGATGAACATTTGTCCAACCTAACAACTAACGCGCTTCCCCACGCGCCATTGGCAAGGCACGAGGGCCAGACTTTTGAGGTTGCCCTATTCTTTTATTTATTTTTATTTTCTACTTAAATTTTAGGACAAAATGTAAAAAATTTCCTTCAACTTTCTCAAATTTACAAATAATACCATGAACTATAAATTAGGCAAATAACCCTTATAGTTATGAAACACCACAAATTGACTGTCATCATTTTTTCAATAATAAGGACGGAAATGGGTTGTATTTTGACCAATATGCCCCTTTTTGAATCAAATCAATCTCGTACAGACTTATTTGGAGGGATTTATTTTTTGAACTTGTAAAGGTACAAGTGTGTTTAGTTATTTCAATAGTAGATCATAGAATCATATCTCAATTTTTGATAATTTTGTTATATTTTTTTAACTTATTTTCTCTGGTTATATAATTTATCACTTTCTTAACCGTTGAAGGATAGAGAGAGGATAATCTGCAAATCTTTTAAAGTTCAGAATTTTTTTTATTATTATTATTATTTTAAGTTCAAGAATTATTTGCAAACGCAAAATAATTTATGGGGGGGCGTTTTTTTTCACTTGTCCTAAATTCTAATTATTCTTTAGTTAATGTAAGAGTAAAAGCCAGTTATAAAACATTGGCGCATAAGTTTGACTGTACGAGTACACGCAGGGCCGGTCTTGAGATTTCAAAAATGTTAAGAGGCCCTAGGCGGACTTTCAAATGGGGCTCTTTCTACCTAAATTTTTACATGCGGATAAATTCTATAGGAGTGCAAAATTTTTATTAAAATGAGACAATAAGCAAATAAAATATATTAATGTTGAAAAAAAATTTTGGTCTTGGTGCTTTATAAATAGCACGATCCAGTTTACATAAAAAAATTAAAAGAAATATTCAACACACTTTAGTCGCAAAAATTAAAATTGAAATTCATATCAAAGTAAATGTGATGTGATCGTCTTGCATTTTGAGTTGCAAAATTATCAATTAAAGTGCTCACAATTCCTAAAGGAAAGTCGTTGCATTACCGTTGTGAAAATAGAAGAATAAAAGAAAAGGAGTTCTAAAAAAAAAATGTCTAAGACAAATAGTTATTATTAATTTATTATTATTTTTTTAAAATGAGGCCCAAACCATTGTATTGGACCATTATCAATATTTTTTAAATGAGACCCACTTTGTTATTGCCCAGACTAGTGTATTGGGAAAGAGTTTTAAAAATTAAAAAAAATGCCTAAGACAAATAGTTAGTAGTAATTTTTTTTTTTTTTTTTTAAATGAGGCTCAGACCATTGTATTGGACCATTATCATTTTTTTAAATGAGGCCCACTTAGTTATTGGCCCAGATTAGTGTATTGCACTATTAGTTACTATATATATTTTTTAAATAACATCTAGTAGGCTGGGGGCCCTCAAAAAATTAAAAATTTTTGGGGCCCTAGGCGACCGCCTAGGCCCAGGGCCGGCCCTAAGTACACGACAATTTATTTATTTATATATTACCAAAGGCAAGAAAATGTATCATTGATATGAAATCATACATAATTTGTGAAATTGATGGGTTTGCGCAATTATTTTTATAATTTGACTTGGAATTAAATTGAAAAAACTCAACTCAGACTTAATTACGATTAGTCTTGAATTGAAGTGTCAGTAAGTAACCTGAGTAGAACTCGAATCCAAATTCTAATTTAAAATTTTAAATATATATATATATATATATATATATATATATATATATTGAAATTATGATTACCCTTTTCTTTTCAATTTTATTTGGTTTAAATCTGAATTTATTGTATATTAACATTTTTTAAATTTAGTAACTTAAGAATTTGTTTGTAATTTTTTAAAAATTTACATTAAGGTTTTAGAACTTTTTATGGTTAGGACTAATTTAATTTATTCTGAAACTAACGTTGAGCAAAGAAACTAGGAGAACAAAAAAAACTGCCCAAAATTAAAGTCTTTGTAAATCCTAAAAAATAAGGTAAGAAACATAGTTACTAAAAAATATTAATTATCAAAAATTAAAGTAACTTGAATCAATTTTGACAATTAATAAATTTTTCGAAATCAGTCAAAAATAGAAAAACACAATTTTGAATCCATAGCTTAATGAATCTAACCAAAAAACAGCATACATTAAAGCAAAGTTTTTGAATTGTGTCAAGTTAAATTATCTTTAATCAAATAATAGTCTTTTCGAATCAAAACAATTTGACCTTATCGCAATCAAAAGGACCATATACACTTCGTCAATCAATTCTACATCAATAATTGACTGTAATCCCTTCTATGCACCACCACTTGTTCATACTACCCTTTCTCCGACAACACATTTTGCCAAATCGTTAAAAAGTGCCGCAAATCCTTCAATCCATATATCATGTCTGTATGTATATCCAGGTGGTCCACTTCCAAGCGTAAAAGACTATGCAAACTTTCCAATGACACCTGGAAAACTCACACACTCACAAATGATACACCGACCCAACTTCTAGGTGACAACTAGGGGTGGCAAAAATTTTCAATCCGACCAAAATCCGCTTGGTCCCGTCTCATTTAAAGAGAGTTCGGGGAATCGTTTATTTAAATGGAACGAAAATAAATTTTGTTATTGAAAATTCGATCAGTTTCAGGCAGGGGCGGGGCAAGGTCGACCCTCCCCATTTAAAACTCGTCTTGATTATACTACACTTAATTGCTTATATTATATTACTTGTGTATATATACTTTAAAAAACGTTAAATTTCAAAATATTTGGTTTTGTTTGAAGTTGTGTAATCCTTAATTTTAAGCAAGGACAACAAAAATAAATAGGAAAAATTTAGAAAGGGTAGAATGTTAATGTTTAGAAAATGTTGAAAATTCATTAATCAAATGAGTTTTAACTAGTTATGAGACGGGACGGGGTGGGTTAGGTCTGTTATGGGACCGGAATGAGGTGAAAGGAAAAATTTATAACTGATTATGAGGCGGTTATAAAGTTTTCAAAATCAAACGATTATGGGGATGGGAATTGGGATCCCGTCCCATAACCGATTCGTTGTCATCCCTACTGGCAACGGTAAACATATCACTCTTTGAAAATTATAGAATACTCTGGGTATTTCTTGATTATAAGAATTCAATCAATATTATCATTGTATTTTTTACTTTTTTTTTTTATTATGATGGAGAAATCAAATATGTTATCGGTGGAATTCTTATATGTAAGAAATCTGCGAGGTACTGAATAGTAGTTCGGGTGCATGACCATGACCAGGCTCACAAGGATGATCCCCACTTCCTATTTGTTTGAATGAGGTTGGACTTGGGCCTACTATATTTTGAAACTGGTTTGGACTTGCCTACTAGTAATAGTGGCTTACAATTAACTCTGCAATGTATCTGCCTAACTGGGCTTGCTGGCCTGTTGTGTTCTAAGACCCAATTTGACCAGCATTCCAATCCACAACATCATTAAATAAAGTGAAAAGAAACTCATACTGTACACACTTCACTTATATATACAATTTGTTTAAATTTAAAAAAAAAAAAAAGATTAAAGCAAAAGTCACATGCCCACACCTATCCCTCGCTCCTACCTTCAAGTTTGAGTACTGTGATCAATTAAAGGGTAAAGTGTGAAAATTTCTATGTGATATATCTTTTGTGTAGAATCATTCCTTGCTTTTTAAAATGAGGCGTGTCAGTATTTATTTTTGCAAAAAGGTACACATACCCCCCCCCCCTCCCCCCACCACTTTTTAACCTAAAGTAAATTTTTTATTCTGATTTTTTCATTTTATTCACTTGAATTTTTTTTAATATGCAAAAGTGCAAAAATAACTCCTAAACTTTTTCAGATGTACAAATTCACTTCCTAAACTACTTTTTAGTGCGAGTGAATCCATCATCTTACAAACATTGACAACTTCACCTCTTAACAGAACTATAATGACAAATATATCATTTACTATATCCATTATGTCATTCTCTCTATAAATATAGTGATTTCAAAATAAACATTTAGAAAAATAAAAAAATAGTTAGATAAGATTAATAAATAATAAGTTTAGAGACATAAAAAGTAAAAGACTTGTAGAATTTTATGTAAGAATTTTATCTAACTATTTTATTATGTTTTAATTTATTTTTTTTAGAAAATACTATACTTATAAAGAAAATAGTATATATCTCATTATAGTTGATTAAATTTTTATTTTTTAAGAAATATTAAATAAATTTTTATTAGCCTTTTATTATTATTTTTTATGTTCTAAACTTATTATTTAGGAATTTTATCTAACTATTTTTTATTTTTTGAATTTTTAGAAAACACTATTTATAGATAAAAGGGCATAATGGTCATAGTAAAGCGTATCTATGTCATTATAATTCTGCTCGGGGGTTTCAACATGCTAACTTTTTTAAAATGAGAGATTAACTTGCTTCACAAATAGTTTAGGGGTGAATTTGCTCATTTGGAAAAGTTCAAGTGAGAGGTTTTTTACACTTTTGTTTTTATAATATTACTTTATTATACTAATACAAGGTCATTTTAGTCTTTTAGAGCGCATAGGCCCTTATTTGAATACTCTTATAATCTGAATGGTGTTTTTTTATTAAACACAAAGAGATATACGCACTATATATATATATATATATATATATATATATGACCGTTTTTTTTACACTTTACCCTCAATTAAGTTGGCCACATACTCCTTGCAGTTTAATCAAACATGTTGCATCTTTGATGATCAATCCAACATCTAACACTCCTACATGCCATCTGCCACACCTCTCTTTCAAGTTCTTCCAATTTAATATTTGGCCACAAAGTCTTAACGTGGAACTTCAAGGATGGTTGCCAAATTCTCCTATGGCGGCTTGTCAAAAAGTTAACTGCATGGTCAATAGACATTATAATCTCTTTTCGTTAAAAGAGAAGTTGAGAGCTGAAGTCAAGATAGGGACAAGATTGTGGGTGTTCGTGTGTTTGCTCGAACTTTTGAAAAAAATAAAATTTACTTGATACTTACAAATTTAGAGACTCTCAAAACCTATTTAGATTGATCGACTATTCAAACTTTTGGAACCTTAATCCAAAATGTCCCTATGCAGTTTTTGATACAATTACCTTCCCCTATCAATTTACCAAAATGTCCCAACCCACCCAAAACACAAAGACTCATTCTTACTCTTACTAATAAAAGGTTTAAATACAAACTCTATCTACCAGTTATACATGATTTCATGTTTCTCATTCTCAGAATCTCATCCTCTCCTCTCTCTCTTACTTTTTCTATATCTCTCTCACAGTAACTCGATTTGTTACTCTTCTTTCAAACTCAAAATTTCATTCACCCGTAGTCAATTTTTCTGCGAAAGAAAAATGTTGTTCGACGAAGATAATGTTTGACACTTTTATTGTGGTGAGATGGAGGGAAGTAGGATTTCCATCTCTCTCTTCTTCTCTCACACGCACACACATACACAATATTTTTCTATGGCTCTAATATATTCACAATTTATATAAAAATTATGAATTAATAATAATATTTTAAAGCCAAGCCAATCCAAAGGAACATATAACATTGTCCAAGCCCGACCATAGATAGAGTTGGGGTGGGGTTCAACTCTTTCGTTTTGTACCCCTGGTGAAAGCAATAGGAAGGAACAGATTGAGGGACAAAAGGACAAACACTTTCTTTTCTTTTTCTTTTTTTTAATTCATGTTCCATGTGAATTGGCTGGATAGACTTCACATTGAGTGCAGGTTGGATTTGTTGAATATGAAAGGGCTAAATTACATAACTTTATATAGATAGGCCTCAGACATGATACATCACTTATATAACATGAGTTTTGGCTTTTCATATGACTCCTACTAATTAAATACAATGATACTCATACGAAGATGATATTCCAAAAGTTCCCTTAAATTTGATTTTCTAAACTCAAATGGAGAGAGAGAGAGAGAGAGAGAGAGAGAGAGAGAGCATCTAGCTCTAATGAAATGCATATAAAGGGCTCTAGCAAGGGACAAGCTTCCCTGTTGTGGGGCTTAGGAGAACAATGGTGGTTTCCCAAGAGACCATCATTTTATTTGAAATGGGCCCACAAAATCACCTCACCTTAGAACATAATCCCCTCTTTTTCCTCCCTTTATTTTCCATTTTTCTTGGCATTCTTCTTTAGTTTCATCACTTCCTTTATATATGAAATCACCCAAAACACATCCCCGAAAGATCGATCTCTACAAAATTAATCCCCTCTCTCTCTCTTTCTCTCTCTCTCTATCATTTCTCTTTCAAAACTATACTCACACGTACTTTGTTACTTACATCTATACCACTCGATCATAAAGACACCAACAACACAAGGCAGACACACCCAAAAAGCTCAAGTCTAAAAACATATGACCCAGCATTTAGTGCCCCATGTTTCCACCCTTCCTCCTTGTTTTTTCAACATAACCTTCTGACACAAGCCACCCCCAACAAACCATCTTCCTTGTATATAATATATATATATATACATATATACATATATATATATATATATATATATACACACATCTTCCACTACACATTATTATCCTCTATTCCAAACCTTTGCCACATTACATCTTCTATTTCAAACCTTTTCTCTCTCTCTCTCTCTCTCTCTTTTGATCCTCTTGTTTCCTTTACTTCTTTGTCTCTACTGCGTGCCTATAGCTTGCTAGTTAATTGAGATGATTAGAAGAAGACCACTCATAGTTGTATCGTTGGTCTTGTTGTTCATCTTTTTGTTGGTTAGTCATGTTCATGGGTTGACACACACTCACGTTGTTAAGGTTAAGCCCAAATACTCTCATAATTCACCTCACAGATTTTCTGGGTTTTTGCCTAAAGGGAAGCCCATACCGCCTTCGGCTCCTTCGAAGAGGCACAACGACATTGGTTTGGAAAGCTCGCAGAGATTGCCGTGAAGATATACATATATATATATATATGTGCAGAATTCTACTGATATGTATAATTGTTACATATATATCTGGGATTTCTTTCTTCTGCCCATATATATATATCAAAAAATTAGATTTGATGAACATAGTTGTTATACACTTTGACTGGTGAGTTTAATTTTTGGTTACTAATATTAATTGCTTTAATTTTAAGCTGGTGTGAAGAATATTGTTAGGTTTAGCATGTGAATGCAATTAATGGCTTGCTGCCAGAGCTTGACATGATATTTCTGTATAAAGTAGATGAGAAACATACAAAAAAATCTATATATATATATATATATATACTCACACACACATATATATGTAACCCAGTAATTGTTCCGAATTCTACATCTTTTGGGCTGGCAAAACCTGCAGATTCATTAGTCAATGTAATATCCCCGGAAATGGGTGTTTAATTTTATGATGATCTATATGTATATATTGATTCGCTATTGTTGTTTTTACTATTTAATCATAATAAATTAGTGGGTTTTTATTTTTTTTAATACCTTTGATTCAATTAAATTTGGAATGTGGAATTGTTTGTTATACATACTCTCTCTCTTTCTCTTTTTATTTTTTTATTTTTTAAAAGTTTATTATGAGGCTAGTGTTTGTGTTAAAATTCTTGTGTGATGTGGGGTATTTGAACATTATGTGTGGAAAGTGGAAACCAATAAAGCGAAGTGTTGATCGAGTCATATATATATATATAACTATTAAATTGTAGAGGTGACGTGTTCTCATGTTTTGTCTATCAATTTGATTTGATATGCATGAATTGAATGAAGTTTCATGTGGGCTCTATGACCTATTCATCTACTACTGTACATAACTATATAAGTATAGAAAATTGTATGCGTGAGTTCTTGAATATTCTAATTTGAGAAATTTGAACAAGAGCAAGTCTATGATGAAGGCCTGAGCTCACCGTAAGCAGGCCCTAATTATAATATTATATTTTTATTCAATAATTAATGAAAGTACGAGTTCACTTATCATAATATTTTCAATTGAAAAACTAACTTCATTGAACTGCAGTTTCTGTTTTCTTTTCCTTTTTCTTTTTTCGAAGAAACTTTCCAACCAGACAGCCTTTGGACTTGTGAAATCCGTATATATATATATATATATATATATATATACTCATAAATTATAGATATCGCTTAAACTAGAATTCAAGCATGAAATCAAAAGGTGAGAACACTAAGATCTTGCCATCTGAATAATCTTGAAGGTTTCCTAAATTTCAATTTCATTCTAAGAAAATGATTTTTTTTTTTTTTTTGTTCTTTCTAAAATAAAAATGAAATGTCAATGGCCTTCTCAAGGAGGGCTCTTCTGTCACAATATTACTCTAAGGTGACAAAAGACACTTAAAAGAAAAAGAAAAAACAAAGAAATAAAGTAATTAAGGTGACGAAGGCAGGTTACGCATTCATATACAAAGTTATGACATGACAACAGAAGTGTAAATCAGCCAACTTAGTACTACCAATGATTTGGATTGAAAATGCATGTGCTAACATTCTAAATCATGTGATTCGTGGGCAACTGTTCAGACACGGAATTGGGATTGAAATTAGAATCGAAATTAAAATCGGAATCGAGTTTGTGATAATGCAGTCTGAATTTTGTTTTTGGTCCGAGTTTTATAACCTAATATCCAAGGGTATTAGAGTTTGATAACTTGTAATTTATTCTTAGATTGTGTTCTTAGTTTAGCCATGTTTTGCTTAACAAATTTACGAATTAGAATTTGGGTCCTTGATTCAAACTAAAGTCCATTCACTTCAACTATATATATATATATAGTTGAAGTGAATGGACTTTAGTTTGAATCAAGGATTGATTGAATAGAGAAAATGGATTCAGAAGCTCTATAAGAATGTTATTTTAAAGGTATATATGAAAGACATTTTCTTACAATTATTATGCTAACATAATCTTTGAACATAGAGTTCGAATAACTCATTGAACTTTGTCATTCTAAATTGGTACGTATATGCCTCTCATGTAAGGAATACTCCTTGGATAATTCATACTAAATTCATTCATTTCAAATCCTTCAAAACTTGTTTTTTTTTTTTTTTAAAAAAAAAAAAACAAAGCGCATTAAATTTGTTGTAAATCAATTAATTCAGTTCTTCATATATTACTCTTAGGAATTACACAAATTCTCACACCAAATACATAACTACTTTGATCTCATATCATTTTGATAGGGGTCTCTGGATCTGGCTTGCTTTCACTGCTATCATATCACATAGCCACATAAGAAGATTGCTATCTTCTGCACACAAGTAATAGGGGCGAACAATAATAAAGAATTATAATCGAGACGTGGCTCGGAATCATTGGTTCCAGGACTACCTAATAATCTCTTTTTTCAATGAAAAATTATTAGATAGTCTCGAGCTCACTTGTCCTAACTAATAGTAACACGCTACAACAACAAGTGTTGACATTAAGAGAGACATATATGTGCATATCGCACGTTTCTCTTAACTCGAACTACCTAATAATCTTTCGTCTTTCAATGTGGTATTCAGCTACATTTTCTATAACAAGCAAAGATTGAAAGTTGAACTTAAAAACGTGATTATTGCAAGCTCAAATTTGAATCGAGTATAGTTGTTATGTATAAATGATACCAAAAATTAGGTATACATCTAGTATGTCCCTCCTTACACCTCAATTGACATACACACTGGCTATTTGCATTTCTTGATAAAACAATTATTTTCAAGCCAACCCCAAGAGTGATAGACTAATGGAAGCATAAGATCATCGGAGAATTTTTTCGGTAATTACCTAGTGCATGTGGGATGAGGGACTACATGCGCCCTAGTGAATTATGGATACTATAAGAGGCCCGACAGTACAATAGTCAACAAAAAAAAAAAAAAAAACCCAACACTTGAGGCAAATAATTAATTAATGATTAAAATTAGTAATTAGATTTTGAATGAGCATGATGAGAGTTGAAGTGTTGTGAGTGTCTTGGCGGTCAACTTCCTTATATCAAATCATGGTACCAAATTCAAATGTAGCTAAATAATGGAGACCAAAGGGAAATAATAATTTCACAAGATAACCGGAATGTCAAAGGTAGTTTAAGAAATTGAAATTTGGATTGTGGAAGAGGGAAATTCATGTGGGTTTGGTGGAACCATGCAAAGTTTGTGCTAATATCACAGCAAGATAGTTTGGTGAACTTTGTAAAGGAACTCTTCTATTTGCATTTGACTAATTGAAACAAGATTTCCTATTCCTTACCGTGATTTAAGCGAATTGTGATCACCAATTCCCATTCCCATTCATTCACAAAAAGCTCCTTCTCCTTTAATTAGATACTTCTAAAACTAAGATACTATTTATTGGCAAATGCACCACTTGATCATATACTCCATTTGCAGAAATGTTAAAGTTAACATCAAGAGTGCCATATATTAGTTAATTGACTATATATATATATATATATACAAAGCATAATTACATATGGTTAGAGAATTGGTTTTTAAATCACCAAGTGATTATGGAATAAAAAATAACCGATAGAATTGTTTAATGAGTAATGATAGAGAGTTTGAATCGGATTAGACCGAAAATAGTTTTATATGAATGGAGTGGTAGGTTCCACCACATGACATCATGTAATAGGGTCCATCACATTACATCATGCGATAGGGCCCAACACCTCACTCGCATAAAAATAAAATTGGACTAATCCGATTGGCCTCCAAATTATATTTTTCTTGTTTAATATATAATAGTTTAGACTTTTCACTCAAAGATGAAACATTTTCAAAAGAACAAAATGATATATCTTTCGAATTCGGAGTTTTTTGAATGAATTTATGTGAGTGAGGTTATGACGTCATCAACATATGTCATTATGACATCATTAATTCACTCACATAATTTCATTCGAAAGTTTCAGAATACGGACTCCCTATTACGGCTCTTTGAAAAAACACTCCACTCTGACCTTCCTCTTAGGGTGAGGGAGTCGAACTATCACTGCAAAATTATCCTTTTACCCTCACACTAAACAGCAGAATTGTTGATGTATTTATTGAGAAATTATACAATATCCCAGGGGTATTGATGATGTGACATCCCCGACAGTTGTAAGTCATTCATCTCTTTTAAAAATTATAAATTTTACTACAATCAAGGAGAAATGGAGGGCTTATACTTTTTGGGGATACCACATCATCAGTATCCCTGGGGTATTGTATAGTTTCTCATATTCATGATGTAATCAATATAATCTTAAATTGACAAGTTTACTCCCTTAGCTTATACCATATGCTATCTACCAAAACCAAAACAATCCAGGTGTTCCCTCTCCATCTCTCTCCCTCTTCTGTAATTGACCTGATCCATTCGAGACTGCATAAATATGTATTCAATATTACCCCAATATATGAAATACCCTCTACAATTTCACACATGAGGTGGCCAGTCTCATGCATAAAACATAAGGAGTACTTATAACTGATAGCACACAAGCACAGAATACAGGTGACAAAAAAATAATTATCAACGCTGAAAGAAAATTCTAACTAAAATAATAAATGATATTAAATAACCAATATACGAGTCTGAACAGTACAACTTGGAAGTCCCATAACTCAATGACCCCTTAACCAAAAAAGGATAAAAGTAAATAGTTTCTAAAAAAGATCCAAGTCCATATACTGAAGTCTGGTAATGCTAGATGACTGCCACGCTCTACAACCTCCACACTCTAACCTCGAGATAGAAACGACCTGGGACATGAATATCAACAAAGTGGGTTAAACCCACTAGCAAGTTCTCTCTACTACCACCCACAGAGAACTGATAAACATACCTTCTATTTGAGGACAATAATATATATATATAAATACATACACATACCATTTCTCATTTAACCTATGGTTCCAAATTAGGACAATCTTATATAATGTACCAACCTATCTATTATCACAAAAAATAGAACACATTTCTAAGTTCAATCCAAAGGCAATCCTTATATATCCGAACACATATTAAAAAAAGGATACATAATTCTTAGGCATAATTCGTAGGCAGAAACATTTACATCCATTGGATGCATGTGGTGAGTGTATGTGGTGGGACCTACCACATGCATCTAATGGATCTAAAAGTTTCTGCCTAAGTAGCATTACCCTTAAATAAATACCTTATTGGTATTTAGCAATCCTGACATGTCTCCCTTATATATATATATTAAATACCTTATTAAGTAATTGGCAATTTTCACATGCCTTCCTTATATATATTAAATACCTTATTATGTATTTGGCAATCCTCATCTACCTCCCTTATACACATTAAATACCTTATTAGGTATTTGTCAATACTCACATGCCCCCCATATTCCTTTAATTAAAAATATAACATACTTATAAGCATGCTAATTAACATAATGAAAATCAAATCGCCACATGAAATAATAAATAAATAAAATATAACGAACATATCCTGAAAGCAAACGAATTAACACACTTCGATATACTAATTTAAACATCAAATAATTACCCGAGTACATTTATAATTGCAACGAAACCAATACGAAAAATAAATAAACAATTAAAAAGAAAATTTCCCATAATAAAGCCTACATTACAATTTAAATATCAAGTGTATCTAAACCTAACTCGAATTTAGGTTTTCGGGCATACTCTATCTATAAAAGTCTTGTTTTATTTTTTGAAAATTTTCTGAAATTTTTTGGTAATTTAAAATATTTTTTCTAATTTTTTACAATTTAAAATGATTTAAAAATTAAAAAAATACTTAAATATTCCAGACTGGGCCCAAACTAGGCCCAAAGGTTGGGCTCGGCGAGTGGGACCCAACAAAAACTTTACCAGTCCCTGGCCGGTGCCAAAACAGGGCGCACGCGTCAGCAGCGGGCGTGGGCGTGCGTTGCCCTCTTCCTCTTCTCCATTTTTTTTTTTGCAACTCTTCCCAGCAGTCGCACCAGTATTGTTCTAACCACTTCACGACCGCTTTCCGGCCACCAAAATCTACCTTCCTATATACCAAAACGCTCCCCATCGTCTAAGCTATTTATTGGTGCATGAATCGCCTTCATTATGGCCTAAATAAAAAACCCTCAAATTTTAAGTTCTAGGATTCTTCCATTAAAATTTAAATTTTTCTCTAATTTCTCAACGATCTAAGTTCCAAAGTTCAAGGATTATTCACAAGAGCAAGATCAACACATTAATCGGATCAAAATCCTTCAAAACAAAATTTAACTTTGCATGTATATATACACACACACACACACGTATATAACTATACACATGTTTCTTTACAGCAAGTAATACACTGATTTACACATGTATACAAGCAACAATCTAGTACCATTATAAGTATTCATATAGAAAAACACGTATATATATACATACACACACACACACATACGAATCAAATAACAAAATTAAAATATATGTCTATAAATCCAAAGGGAAGGTGTAGAATATGAACTTGCCTTTTGATTTTAAACAAAATCACATTCTCACCCTTTTCTCTGGCGTCAACTGTTCTCTTCCTGTCTGTGCGTAAAAACTCTCTGTGCGTAGGAACTACTGAACCCTAATTTTATTTTCTCTTTATTTTACTATTATTATTTTCTTTTCTAGAATCACCAAAATAATTCCTAAATAATTAAAATAAGAATTATAAATATATTTAGCCCACATCTACATATATAAATATATATATATATAGCTCAACCCAGTAGTCTAGCCCAAACTCTCCCTAGCCCAACTTGAAAATAATAAAACATAAAAGAAAAATACAGCTCAATAACCCAAAAATTTCACAAACATTTAACACAATAATCAAACTCATGAGAGAGACATTAAGCAAAACCTGATCGCCCACCTTAAACTCTAATGCCCAAGTTCTTCGATAAGCATAACTCTTTTGTCTACTTTGAGCAGTCCGCATACGGTCCCTAATAAAAGCAACTTTCTCTGAGGTGTCCTTAATGAATTCAAGACCCAAGAATCTATTCTCTCCAACCTCCAACCAGCATACAGGAGACCTACATGGACGCCTATACACAACTTCAAATGGTGTCATACCAATAGTCTTTTGATAACTATTGTTATAAGCAAACTCAATAACTGGCAAGTAACTCTCCCAATTACCTTTAAAGTCAAATACACATACCCACAACATATCCTCTAGAATCTGATTAACCCTCTCAGTCTGACCATCGGTCTGAGGGTGATAGGTTGTACTGAGGTGTAGCGCTGTACCCATAGCCTGTTGAAAATTCTTCCAAAACCTTGAAACAAAGTTTGGATATCTATCTGATGTAATGAACAACGGTACGCCATAGAGCTTCACTATCTCTGCAATGTAAAGTTTTGTGTATTGCTCTGAGGTGTAACTCAAGTGAACTAGCAAGAAATGGGCTGATATTGTCAATCTGTCCACTATCACCCAAATAACATCATGATTCTACTGTGAGGTGGAAAGTCACACAATGAAATCCATAAAAATGCTCTCATTTCTACTCTGGTATAGGTAGTGGCTGCAAAGATCCTGGCTATCTCTGGTGATCAATCTTGATCATTTGACAAGTGCTACACTTAGAAACAAATATAGCAATGTCCCTCTTCATGCCTGACCACCAAAACTGGCGATTCATGCCTTGGTACATTTTATTTCCGCCTGGGTGTACCAAAAATTGCAAACTATGAGCCTCACTCATCACTGCCCTCCTCAAATCATCCTTGGGAGGAACCACTAACTGCCCCTTGTACCTCAATTCTCCATCTGTACCCACTGTATAGAACGGGACCTCTCTAGATTTCAAGTCAGCCATTTTCTCTATGCACTGCGGGTCAGTAAGCTGATCTGTAATTACTCTCCGATTGATAGTAGGTGTAACCACTACACATGATACAAAAGTATCAGCTAAAGTATCAATGCTGCTCAAGTCATTCCACTCTACTTCAAATAAAGCGGAAAGACTAGCATAGGGTCGACGACTAAGTGCATCAACTACTACATTCGCTTTCCCTATGTGGTACTAGATGGAAAAGTGATAATCTTTCACGAAATCCAACCACCTGCGCTGCCTCATATTCAGCTCCTTCTGTGAAAACAGATACTGCAAACTCTTGTGGTCGCTGAACAATCTGAAGGTCTCACCCTAGAGGTAATGCCTCTAAATTTTCAAAGCAAACACCACAACTGCCAACTCCAGATCATGAGTCGGGTAATAAAGCTCGTGAGGCTTAAGCTTAAGTGAAGCATATGATATTGGCCTCTCCTCCTGCATCAACACACATCACAAACCCTGCAATGACACATCAGTATATACCAAGTACTCAATTCCTCTCTGAGGAGTAGATAGGACATGTGCAGTTGTCAACCTACTCTTCAACTCATCGAACGCTGCCTGACAAGATCATCCCAAATGAAAGACACGCCTTTTTTAGTCAGATGGGTGAGTGGACTAGTAATCTTGGAGAAGCCATGAATGAGCCTACGGTAATAACCAGCTAACCCAAGAAAACTATAAATCTCTAAAGGTGAGGTAGGCTGCCCCCACTCTAAAACTGCGGACAATTTACTTGGATCTACCGTTATCCCTTTCTCAGATACTACGTGACCCAAGAACTTCACCTCCCTCTGCCATAAATTACATTTCTCAAACTTTGCATGCAACTAATGGTCTCTTAGTGTCTACATAACAATACTGAGATGTTTGGCGTGATCCTCCTTTGACCTAGAATAAACCAGAATGTCATCGATAAAGACAATAACAAACTGGCCTAAGTAAGCTCTGAACACTTTGTTCATCAGATCCATGAAGACAGCTGGGGCGTTTGTTAACCCGAAAGGCATGACCCGAAACTCATAAGACTCATATCTGGTAAGAAAGGCTATCTTCGATAAATATTGTTCCCTAACTCGGGCTGATGATACCCAAATCTCACATCCATCAGAGCTGGACCTAGCCGGAAGTGTGCCGACGAGGACGTCGGGCCTCCTAGGGGGGTGAATTGTAGTGACCCTTGTGGGCGGGTGCGAGATACACTGGACAAGCTACCACATTGGCAGGCTACAGGGTGCTCAATCCCACATCGCCTAGGTGTGGAGAAAGGAATGTGCTTATATGTAATATGTTCTCTCTAAATGGTATGAGGCCTTTTGGGATAAAACCCAAGAGTAAAATCGTGTGAGCTTAGGCCCAAAGCGGACAATATCATACCATGTGGTGGAGCGGACTATTAAAATATATATCTAATATATACATATATAAGTATTTGTATATGCCAAACAATGTAAAGATTATCGTTGGTATAATAAATCAATATATGGTTAGCCACACATACTTTTTCACTCAAATTATTCTAAACAGTGCTCTAATTTGTTGATCCCCGGCTACTATATATATATATATATATATATATATATATATATATATATAAGCCCTAATATCTTCTCATTCATCGAGTATTCCTTGATTCCATCTCTAAATGCTCCATTTTTTGTTCAACAAATAAGTGACACTGCACTTAGATTCAATATAAATTCGTTTCTTTGTGTTTCGAACTTTGTTCCTCTTTTGAAGTTATTATGATTTTTTGTTCTCACTTTGTGACACTGGAAAGAATTTTGGTGTAATAAACTGAATAAACGAGTCCAAAATCTTGAGACACTATCTTAGGTACACCAAAACCTCGAGAAAACAATTCTTGAGTCTAGGACCCTGAGATACTCTCTCAGGTCCACCTAAATGTCAAAAAAACAATTTTAAAGTTAAAAAAAAAAAAAATTCTGAGATACCTTCTCAAGTCTTTCAAAGCCTAGAAAAAACAATTCTCAAGTCCAAAATCCTGAGACGCCTTCTCAGGTCCACCAAAACCTCGATAAATAGCTCTCAGTTTCAAAACTTTGAGACACTCTCTCAAGTCCATCAGCCTCGAGAAAACGAATCTCGAGTTTGAGGCCCTGAGCCTTCTTCTCAGGCCTCCCAAAACTCCCAAGACCTCTTAAGTCTTGAGCCTATCAAAACCTCGAGCGAAGCGGCCAAGACATCGCTGAAGAAGTGCAATTGACAAGGGCATAAAAAGGGTGCCGAAAAAACTGACTACATCCCTTATAGTTGCACTCTGTGACACACGAAAGAATTTTAGAATGAAAAATGAGAAGTCAGGGTCTGTCTAAACACTCAAGTATTGAATCTAACCAAAGAGATTGGTGATTATGTGTTATGACGAGATTTATCATCATGCCGCTTAAACTTAATGCTCAAACTGATGCCATTAAATGCCCAACTACTATTAATTAATTCTTTGGCTTCACCATTTAAAGCATGACAAAGAGTCTTGACAAAAAGGAACGATTTGATCGAATAGATAATTATGACTAAACTATTAGATTTTGTGTAGTACTCTGTAATATCTCGACCCAATATGTATTACCCTATTCTTGTAAAGCTATAAGAGGAGTGCTAGGGGCAGTCGTTTAAGCGACTGTCCTTGCACAATCGCTCTACTGATCGGTGCCTACTTTTTCATCAATCAATATACCCTTCTAGTTCTAAAGTATTTGCATTAGTGCCATCAACAAACAAATAAAACTATTTATAAAAGAAAAAAATAAAACTATTTATAAAAGAAAAATATGATAAGAATATAAAAGAAAAATATGTTCTTTAATTCCCTTAACCATAATTACAAAATTTTAAAAATTATATAATAAATTCTTATAATAATGATATGTTAAACTTTTGTGTCTTTTGGGTATTGTTCAGAAAAAAAAATTCAATTATTAATAAGCAACTTTTATGTCCTTCGTAGGAAAAGGGGACATTTAGAAATATATTAATAACCATATTTAATTTAGAAGGTATTGACTCATATAACAAATAATATAAATATAGGAAAAAAATATAAATATTATAATAATGTGAAATGTTTAAGCATTGTTGTGAAAAAAAACACTTTTAAGAAAAAGAATTAAGAAACGTTTAAGAATACAATTATTAATGACCAACTTTTCTATCCTATGACAGGAAAAGAAAATATTTAGGAATATATTAATAATCATATTTAATTTAGAAAGTATTAACTCATACCAAAAATAATATAAATATAAAAATTAAAAAATATATTGAAAAAATAAAAAGTCTCACACTTTTAGTAGATCATAATAATAATAATAGATAGATGAATGGATGGATATAAGAGTCGCATGTATATATTTACTACTTTAAAAATATGTTCTTTAATTCAATTAACCATAATTACAAAATTTTAAAATTACATAGGAAATGATTGTAATAAGTACATAAATTATTAAAAATATTTAAAAACAGGATAATATAAACAAATATTAATAAAAATATTTTAATACTTTATATTTACAGTTTTATTTGTTTGTTGATGACACCAATGTAAATACTTTAGAACTAGAAGGGTATATTGATTGATGAAAAAGTAAGATTTATTACAGAAAATCATTTAATTTTTGTGATTGATTTCTGCCAATCAGTGGAGCGACTGTGCAAGGAGAGTTGCTTAAGCGACTTCCCCTAACACTCCTCAAGCTATAAATACTAATAATTTAGAAGATTTAAGGACAGAGCACAAGTAACCAGAAAAACACCACAACTCTGAAGCTCATTTACTCTTTCTTGGTGTACAAATATTCATGCCTTCACCATTAGAGCATATCCACCCAAATCGACAATTCCGAGCTTGCGCATTGAATGAATAGTTTTGTTATACAAGTTTCTTCCAACCAAATAGTCAAATGTCTAGTTATCATTTGACATAAGATCATATCTATGATATTATGTATTGCCATTTTATTTTTGTTTGTTGTTTAATTAAAAGACAATATTAATAAATCAGTAAATTTGACATATCATGGATATGCCAAATTTTCATATGGAATTTGAAGATTAGAGTGGAGATGCTCTTAATCCATTAGGTTTGTCTACTTCTACTCTTCCTCCCATATCATGATTCTGAATATCTCATATTTATGTTTGATATCTTTCATTTATTACTATTTATTATCCTTCTACAAAAGAACCCTACAGAGTTCTTATAGCATATCTAGCTTTTCTCTATTGCTTTCTAGAACTTCGGACATTTACAAACTTCGCAATTTCTTGTTATTTCACCAGCTTCTTTGTTTGAGAAATTGTTGGTATGGGCCATTCAGGCCATCTAAGGGTCACCACGTATGTCCAAGTGGCAAGGCCCACTTTGACTTTTCCTCCATTTCGAGCTCCCTCAGCAATTCCACGTGGCAGGGCCCACTTTGACTTTTTCTCCATTTCGAGCTCCCTCAACAATTCCACGTGGCAAGGGGTCCGCTTTTGAATTCCCCTCTTAATCGAGCCTCTCCATAGACAGCATTTCCATCGAGCTCCTTCTCAAATAGGAGATTCTAATCGAGCTCCTCCGAGGGAAAGTCTCCATCGAGCTCCTCCTCAAATAGAGGATTTCAATCGAGCTCCTCCAGTGAGGGAAGTTTACCATCGAACTCTTTCCCTCATTATGTAGAGCACGCCTTAGGGTGTGATCGCCTTTCTTTGGCGAGTCCTTCTCTACTGATGACACTTCGCGGAGGTCCTCTCTACGGATCAACCTCCATTTTGTAAGGAGGCATTCCTCTCTACGGATAAAACCTTGCGAGGAGTTCCTCTCTACGGATAAACCTCAAACGAGTCTCTTTCCTTTCATTGGGATGAGTCTCGGATGGTGATGAGTTCCTCTCTACGGATAAACATCGCAAAAAATCCTCTCTACGGATCAATTTTCCTAAAACGAGGAGGCACTCCTCTCTACGGATAAAACATCGTGGAGGTCCTTTCTACGGATCAACCTCTATTTTTACGAGGAGTTCCTCTCTACGGATAAACCTCTTTTTACGAGGAGTTCCTCCCTACGGATAAACCTCGTGGCACTCCACGCTCCTATGAGGGGGTAAGAGCTCAGATCACTGCCTTATGGGAACCAAGGGCTTGGGTTCGAAGGCTGGAGTCCAAGATACGCTAAATCCATGACGGACCTCATTTCTAGCTAGGATGGGACCTTGCATCATGGATTGGCATGTCACAGAGGAATGAAGATAACCAGGTGAGGTGAGCGAATCCCCTTTTCTGACAAGTACAATCTCAGCCCTTACTCCACAAATATTTACCACAGATACTTATCACCGCAAAACCTCGACCATTGGTGAAAAAAGACATTTTTGCCTATAAATAGTGAGAGAAAAGTAGAGAACCGGGATCGAGACAAAAAGGACAGGACAAAAAGAACCTTTTCCTTAAACAATCTCCAGTACACTCTAGATTTCCTTTTTCTCCTACTGAATTCCTCCCCTCTTCTTACAATCCACATAGAACAGTGGGCTCCTTTGTGACAGCTTGGACCCCCCCCCCCCCCCCCCCCCGATCCGCTCTCTGGCGACAATCATCGTGGAAAGTTTGACTTCAATTTTAACAGAACTTACTACAAACAAATACCTAGAAAACATCTTCCTTTGTAATTCCTCCAACCTCGTCTACCCTCTTACTTAGTTTTGCCAACTGGCTCTAGGAGATATTCCTCAAACTAAAATTATACTTCACTACTATATTTACATCTTGATTTTAAAATACAATAGCCTTTGTTCTTATTAAACCTAGCCATAATCATATTTTAAGTAAAAATAATTTACATATTCCAATATTTTATTTTCTTAGTCTATATTTTCTATAATATAATAATTTCTATAAAAATTTCATGCTAATCAAATACACCATAAAAATTTTATTTTCCTTTCATTTACTTTACTTTCTTTTGCTTTCACTTTTCAATATCAATTTCTATCTAATCAAACGGAGCCTTAAGGTCCATTTAGTTAAGAAGAAACTATAGCAAAAAGTGAAATTAAAAGAAAGTAAAGTGAATGAGGAAGGAAAAATTATACAATACCTCAGGAGTATTGATGACATGACACCCCCAACAAGATGAACCCCTAAAAAATTACAATATGCATTTAATTAGCATGAAATATAGAAAATTACAATTTCATGGTTTGGAATACATGAAACTTACAAGAAATGAAAGGGAACTAATGTAAATGCAGAAAACTTTTTTGAGAAATGAAAATTTTACTAGAAATTTTTATAGGAAGTGAGGCGGTTATGGAAATTACTTTTCCTTGCAGAATTTCTTTTTCTGCTATCTAAACTCTTAAATTGTTAAAAAAAAAAAAATCATTTTCTTTCCTTTCTATTCCAAGTAATCCAACGAAGCCTTAGGAATCAAAGTAAAAGAAATGCCAAAAAAACAAAAACCAGAAGAAACTTGGGGTTCAGCATATTCCTAGCAGCTGCCTGCTTCACTTGCAAAGAGATTTTGGGGGGTATGATTGTCCACACAAATTAGCAATGAGAGGCCACCTGGACAGCTCATGAGTTGCAGCATTTGAATTCCTTGTAGAATAGAACAATGAAACCACCTGCATTTCCAAAAAAAAAACATGTTCCTGGACCTATGCTATTCAAAACATCATTATTCACATTTAATTGATGAAAAATATTGCAGCGATAAGGGTATAATTGTAATATGTCAAAGAGATCCATTTCATGGATAAATGAAAAATCTCAGAGGGCTTTTCGAGATCCTCTGAGATTTCAACATCTCCTAAATGTTTATCAAATGAGTCAAGCAAACAATGTTAAACCCTAAGAAGCACCAACAATTTTGCGAACAATTTTGCGAAGGTTCTGTGTCCATATTGAACACGAGACTACATAGACATGTATCCAATACTAAATGTATGTGTCCATAATTTAGAAATAATTTTTATTAATTCGAACATTTGGCAAATACATTCCGGACACTTGACTAACACATTCTATACTCTCAAATACAAGTCTTATAGAATAGAAACATATAACATCTTGCAAATGATACAAATACAATTCAAAGTGTCCAACCTCTTTTTCTTTTAAAAGAAAATCAACATTATATATATGCATGTAATGACACTTCTCAATATGAAAAAAATATAATTTACAAAGACAAGGCAGGAGAGTAATAAGATTATAATATTTGAATATTCACACAACTCTCTCCTCTAAATGATGCAACACATTTTAACTGTCTTGTTTAACATAATTATAAATGATAATCCATATTTATATTAGTTGTGCCCACAACGTATCATTGTCCTACTTTTTTAAGATTTGACATGTCGTCGTATCCATGTCATATTATGTCAGTGTCCATTGCTACATTGGTTAAACTTGACTTAGAAAACTCATCAACGCGTGTTTTATGTTTTCTTACAATTTTCATATCTATTTATTGATAAAGAAAGCAATAGAATATAGATTTTAAAAGTAAATAAATACAAAACAACAAAAATAATAATAAATTTCAGAAGCTTATAATTGAGCCAAAACTGACATGAGCTTTCTTGAGGTCAGATTTCTGAACTCATCAAGAGCCCGGGCTTGGTTGAACCCCAAACCTTTAATTAGCAGAGCATTTTAACCCCCCAAAATAAGCACCATATATATAAAGGCTTCCATCTAGAGCAATAAGAGCAGCCACTCTTCAGTCCTACCTTACATACAGGCCACTGACCAACTAAAACACTCTTTTAAACCACAAAAACCAGAATACAGCACATTATAGACTAAATATGCTCAACATCAAATTCCTCTCTGATATATCTTATATTCATTGGGACAAATCAGTGATTGTCTACATTCCTACTTTTGATTATCTATATACAGGGGATGCAAATCACAACAGCCTTTCTGCTAATGGGCATGAAACAAATAGAAGGTCAATTCATACCTGCTGGTTTTGGACATAGGACAGGGATCTCCAATCTGAACTGTAATCTTGATTACATCTGCCCCAACTGGAAGAGAGCGGTACAGCACCTCCAAACAATTTTTGTATTCTCACTTACAAAAACCACGTTACTCCACACCTTTTTCCACAAGGCAGTAGGGAATTGGCCCCGTGATGCCTTCCTCTCTTCTTCATTTTTTTAGTGTATTGGTTTGGTGGAGATGGTCTTCTTTGGCTGTTGAAAGCCAACCAGAAGATGAAATTAAAATTCTTATAGTCGCCAGCAAATTCCCATACTCCTGAGGATAAGTATTTAAGATTTCTCACAGATGTCTGCAGGCAGGTGTATAAATTATAATACTATGAATAAATCAAATAGAAAAAGCAATCAGTGAGGGGTTGCAGAAGAAGGAAAATAGGCCAAGGAGAAAAAACTTCTCTTGAAATATATTACCATAGTTGAAGATATTATGTACACTACAATGAAACAGAGAGGTAAAGGGCACATACCCAGAAAATTATATTGAATGGGACAAAAAATTATGAAAATGGGAAAGGGGAATGTAAAAAAAAAAATGTGTGTTTACTTCTATATGTGGTTTTTGCTTATAGCCTAGAAAACCATAAAAGTGACAGGTACAAAAAAGTTTTAATGGAGAACTTCCTCCATTTGATTGTTACTATGATTGGGAAGACGGTGAGAGGACTCCCTTTGATCTGCAGGCAGCTTGGCTACAAATGGACGACTTGTTAGACCCACGAACATTGTACCTCTCATAAACCTTTTCACGGTTCTCTGACCACCAAGTCTCTGCTTGGTGCTCTCCAAACCTTCTCCGGCTGCACAAGCAGATACAACATCAGAAACAATTATAAAGTAAAAATTACAGTATTGGATGTTTTACGTAGAAACCAACATCCAAGACAGAGGTTGTTAAGCATCATATGCATGTGGAAGTTGATGAATGCAGGACCATGGCCAAAAATTACTCAAAAGTCGAGACTTAAGAATTGACTAACAAAAATATTCATAATTACATTATGATCTAGGCAATTTACCATGAAAACTCTCATTTTTCATCTCCAATATTGATGCAATAAAATACAATGGTCCGAAATCATCTTGCTTAATCTTCTACCACATGAATCTCTGATTTCTGATTGAGTGATTGATGACTTCCTTTCTTCAACTTGCGATCCATATGCACATTGAATACAACATATGTTTATATATAACGTAAATAAAAGAATCAAAAAATGGGTAAAGTGTGAAAACCCCCCCCTGTGATATACATATAGTGCATATACCCCCTTGTGTATTAAAAAACACCCCCCAGGTTTTCAAAGTGTGCAAATAAGGATCTATGCATTCCAAAAGACTAAAATGACCTTATATTAGTATAATAAAGTAATATTAAAAAAATAAGTTCAAGTGAAATGACTGTTTGGGACATGTATTTAAGTGTCGCTTCTTTCTCATACTCTGTTACTAATGCTTCACATTTGAAATGTCCAAATAAAATACGCTGCATCCAGTAAATTCAAGTAATAAATTACATCAAGCCATGCAACAAAAATAATAGAAAAATCACATACCACAACCAGATAATACCAAGTACACGAAAAAATTCAATCCCTACCAAGAAGAGAAAAGATATCCTTAACGGGCTCTATCCACTTGTTTTGCACTTTCTTGTGAGCATTCTTAAAAGGTTTTTATTTCTACCATCTTCTGATTTTTTTATTAAATGGGATCCACTGGATGGTGGGTCATAGTCCAGATTATGCTTACAGGAGGAGATATAAGGAAAAAAATTAGAGGAAAACTTGTGTCTGTGTGCGTGTGAGAGAGAGAGAGAGAGAGGGATGAGAATGTGTAAAAATTGGGTATTTAATAAAACATTTGAAAGAGGGGCATTTTAGGTATGTTAAAAGGGCAAAACCGGAATAAAACTATTACTTTATGCCAAAAAGTGGATGCACGAGCGCGTGAGGTGGGGATTTATATGCACTTTTTTGCAAAAATAGGGACTGACAGCTCATTTTAAAAAGTAGGGGGTGACTGCACAAAATGTGTATCACGGGTGTTTTCCGCGCTTTACCCATCAGAAAATAAACCAGTCAAGACTTAAGAATTGACTAACAAAACATCCTCTTAATTACATTATGATCAGGGCCATTTACCATGAAAACTCTCATTCATCTCCAATATTGAAACAATAAAATACAATGGTCCGAAATCATCTAGCTTAATCTTATCACATGAATCTCTGATATCTGATTGAGTGATTGATGACTTCCTTCCTTCAACTTGCAGTCCATATGCACATTGAATATGGCATATGTTTAAATATATAACATTAAAAGAATCAGAAAATAAACCAGTCATGTACCTGAAGCGCACTCGTTTGAGATCTCTAGTTCCATTTCGGAGGGCCACAAGCGTTATATACACACCAGACTCATACTGTTCAATCCACTCAGCCTCAACTTGATTACCATTACTAGCCAATGCCAGGTTCCTAGATTTTGCGCCATTGTCACCGTCTTGGAAAGGCCCAGATTCCATGCAGTCAACAGTCTCTGACACCTTACCAGTGCCTGCTTGAATCTCTTGGCTACCATTTGGAAGTCTACCATCTTGATGGCCATCCCTTCCAATGAAGCTCAGAACCCCCTGGTTCTGATGGTATGTGTTAGTTTCGTTGTGTCCAGGAGGATCCCTAAGCAATTCAGTGGGGCCATCTGTTCCATTCACTGTAGCCGAGTCAATCCCATTAGAAACAGAATGATGTTCTCCGTTTGCATCAGGATAGAGAGTGCCATTTGGCTCCAAGCCATTTGGTACATGAGCTGCCCTCATGTGGTCAGCATCATAAACCCCAGTTGGCAGCCTCTCAGCAATATCTTTGAGCTGGGACAGCAGTAAAGTAACAATTAATAGAACATCCGCGCAAGCTGTGGTTAAACAAGAAATTGCAACCAGAAAGCATTCTGCTTAGAGTGACAGACAGGTAATTTGGCAGCAACAACTATAAGTGAAGGAGGCTTTGTACAGATACCCAGTGAGTTCTTACCAAATCCATGATTTAAGAAAGACAAGATCAGAACAGGGTCCAATAACAAAGGAAGACTGCATGCTTTTAACATATTTCTCTAACTGCTAAAATGTCCTATTCCGGTGGACCCTAATGTCAATGCTGAACTATTGGTTCATCATAGGAGTAGAAGAGATTATGACAAGACAGTTAAAAGTACAAGATTACCCAGAAAACAAATATCAGTCACACTTAATTGCATATGGTGACAAATAGATATACACCTGATGTGTAATTTCTACCAAACACCATGCACGAATAACAAGTCCAGCAACATTTTCAAGGAAATCAAGTTTCCTCATAAACAAGGGAAAGAGAATACATAGAACCAGAAAACTAACCTGTGCTGTAAGCGACTTTATCACTTCTTTTGCAGCTTTAGATTTGGCAGATTCTTCTGCAGCCAGCGCCACAGCTTCCTGAGCTTTCTTTGTTGATCTCTGAAGCTCTAATTCTCGAAATTCACATTGATGTCTCAGGCTCTGAACCTAAATCAGATCCATGATCATCGAGATAAGGAATTTATTTTGAAATGATTAAGATTCATACTCCTGCCTCCCAGAAAATAGCTTGTTTTGTGTGTGTGTGTGTGTGTGTGTGTGTGTGAGAGAGAGAGAGAGAGAGAGTGTGTGTGTGTGTGAGAGAGAGAAAGATAGATAGAGAGAGAGAGAGAGGGTTCTTGATTCAAAAGTTCTATACCTGTGCACGTAACTTGTGAACTTCTTGATTCAAAAGTTCATTTGTTTTCCTCCAACTATCAGCGATACTTTTTGTGGAAGAAAGTCCACTTGTTGTAGGAATAGGTGTAGCAGAACGCGGAGGACTGGGTTTTCTGAAGAAAGGTGATACAGACCTGGAACTAATACCGGTAAGTGCAAGAACAGGTTTGGGAACTGTTCGATGCAGATCAATAGCGGTAGACAAAAGAACATCTTTCAGCTGTAACAAAGAAGGTGCTTGAGAGGAAAGACCTAACGAGAACTTATCATTTTTCTTTCCTTGTTTGGCTGCTTTGTTATCCAACTGCTTGATTAAATCAATGTTAGAAGGCATAGCCGACTTGAGCAATTTGATATCAGCCTTGTCTAACCTGTCCTTGTTTTCGCCTGAAAGCCGTCGTGCAACACTCCTCCTGTCATTAACACCAGCTTCGGCCACCTTGTTCAGTTTGGTAAAACAGGAGTCACACACACGATACTGTTTTCTGGGATTAGGAGCAAGTGCTGCTCTTAATGCTTTTCTGGAACTACATGAATGGCAGTGCACAAGTCCACAATTATAGCAGTTGTGCCTCTTCCGGGTAAACCCAAAAGCCTGTCTGCAAGCTGAGCACTGTGACTGCTCGGCACCAGAAACCCGTTTGTGAAGACATATAGCTGCTGTGTAGTTTGAACCACAAGTAATATATTTAACATGTCTATCCTTCAGAGCTTCAACCAAAGTTGGTGTTTTCCGATCTTCAATATCCCCCTGGCCCAACCTTCCATTGGCTCCCTTTCCCCATGTATAGACCTCATTCCTGGATGTTAATACTGCTACATGATATGCACCACAGACAATCTCTTCAACAGATTCCCCAACAAGCTTATCTTTTACCAAGCAAGGTAGCTTTCCATCAGACTGGGGATTGCCAAGCTGACCATAGACAGTGCTCCCCATTGTAAAAACATGTCCAGATGTAGTCAAGCCCACAGTTAAACTGTTCCCACAAGCAATTTTGTAAAAATTGTAATCAATAAGTGCTGACACACAAGTAGGCTTGAGAAGAGATTCCTTGTCTCCATGTCCAAGACGATTTTTATCTCCATCACCCCAAGTAAACAGTTTTCCAGATGGAACACTTGCACTAGACTGTGTCCCAATAACATCCACCACGGCAGCAGTATGCCACACCCCACATGCAACAGCAATTGTCCTCAGCCCCAACAGAGATTCCACCTCTCGTGGATATGAAACATTTTCCCTGTCTCCATGGCCCAAAACACCAAAAGTTCCATCCCCAAATGTAAAGAGTTGCCCTATTGATGTTATTAATGCCGTATGCCATGGACCACAAGTTACCAAAGCAACTTGAAGTCCCTCAAGAGGACCTGAAATTCTCTTGGGTATCCAATGGCTGACATCAGTACCATGACCAAGAAGCCCAACATTGTGTGTTCCATCTCCCCATGTGTAAAGTTCACCAGCCATAGTAACAGCACAAGTGTGAAACTCACCACATGCAACAAAGTCAACACTGCAAACTGTTAAAGATTCAACTAGACAAGGCAGGGTGACATCTTCCCCAACACCATGGCCAAGCCGACCTCCAGATTCTTCACCCCATGTGAAAACCTCACCTTGCCTAGTGACAAGAACAGCATGCCTGACCCCGCAGGCTATGTGATGTACATCCAAAACTACATTGGACTCTAATGGCCGGGGAAGAAGCACGTCGACTCTTGCACTCGAAGAATTTGCATTTTCATCAGCCCCAACCTTGACAGGATTATCACATATAACCTCACCCCATATGTATACATCTCCTAAAGCATCACAATCATCTGGTGCAGAACCATGACTGGAAGTACTGGGGGCACTAGAAACACTAACACGAAAAGCATCCGAACTAGATCCTTTTGCTTGCATATTGATGTGCTCCAAAGCTACATGTGACCTTTCAGAATAAAAAGAATTCTCAGGCTGATGACTCTTGGGAGAAGTATTTGTTTTGGGGCTTACAGAAACCTCCGGAGAGCTAATTTCTCTTGTAGTAATAATGGAACTATCACTTGGACTATTTGATGTCAAATCTCGGTTATACTGAAATCAGTTGATCATGAACTTACATGTCAGGCATGATACGCTGCTGCTGATGTAACAGGAATAACATTTGTGGTGAATGCATCATGCACCTTTAGAAAATTAATTAAAATGCCAAAAAGTATGACTTTCCCTAAAAGGAATCTTTTTTTTTCTTTTTTTCAATTGTATACCAGAAATGGAATACCTAAAACATATTGGAAGTTACCATTTAAACTCTCAAGTCACAACCGTTATAGATGAATTATACTTCGGTTGCTTAGTTCCCATATCTTCCGTTGATAACTTAAAAAATCTATGGTTATGATAGAAGTCTGAATGGTATTATAATCAACATCATACACACACATACATATACATATATAAACATGTATGCACACAATGAGAGAGATATGTACGCACTCAAACAGATATAGAAACTCATATTCTGTAGATTTCTCCATTACTTTCTACACCATGCAATTGCACCAAGAATACCTACAGGCTAAAGATCAAATAGGATTGCCACTTACATTGCCTGTCATTTTTATATGCATGGTCTTTAATATATTTTTATTCATATAATGAGGCCATCATGCTGATATAAACATGGACTACTAATTACTATTTTGCATAATCTAAATCACAGAAAACCATAAACATACGTGATAAATCAATAAGGTAAACTAATACACAAGATAGCGACTACAATGGATTGCCAAATAGTCAGCAAAAACCCACAATTCCTTGAACTCAATATATCTAGTGTTAATGTAAACAATGCAACTTGAAATATCTAGTTTGAGAGGGAACAATGACATCATAACACATCTAGTGATAAACAGAATATACCACTTGTTTGTTATGAACATTGAAAAGAAAAAAAAATCCTCTTTAATGACATCAAATTAAGAGTTAATGAACAGTAGATTCTAAGAAAGCCACAATTCTCTTATAAGAGAGGTAAATCAGTCTCCACAGTGCTAATGTTGATAGGTAGAGCATGCATTAGATTACCAGAGAATAATACATAATAAATATGTGTGATGTTGGACGAGCTATGATTTGCATGGATGAGCCGCACGTGTTTCACCTCTATTTCTAGAGAAGGGGCAAAGACAAATGAAATTAGGGATTTGATGTAATTAGGGTTAATTTTATTAGTTTGGCATTGTTTTAGTTTTAACTTTTAAGGGCTATTTTAGTAATGCTTTAATTTTTGAATATTTTAGTAATTTAGTATTTTAGGGTTTTCTTTTGGTAATAGATTTTTATTAGGGTTTTACTTCGATGCCTATATATATGTGGGATGATCAACATTGAGTGGCACCTTTTGATGATTATTGATTATTGAATGGATTAAGTGCATAAAACCCCCCTGCTATACAAAAAATGTACAAGAAACACCCTTACTATTTGGTATGTGCATATAAATCCCTATAATTTCAAAATTCGGAGCAAATTGCTCCCTATTGCAAATTGATGATGTTAAATTTTTTTGAAAATCTCAAAGTACCCTTTTTGTCATTTCATGTTTTGCCTTTTTTTAAAGGTAAAGTGCAAAAAAACCCCTACTATATATAAATTGTGCGCAAAACACCATTGCAGTGTAATATGTACATATAACCCCCAAACTTCGAAAATTTTGTGCAAATACCCCCCTCCGTCAATTATGATAAAAAAAAAAATTGAAAATCCCAAAATGCCCCTCACAACCTTTAACACCCTTGTGCCATGTTTGGATGTCATATTTCCTTTTTTTATTTTTATATTAATTAAAAATATATTTTTATTATTTTATTATTTCGAATGGGCCTGAAAATGGACCCACTGGTTGGGCTCAACACGACGAATGAAAACAAAGGGGGTATTCACACATTTTTTAAATAAATAATAAATTGATATTTTTCTTATTTTTTTATTAATTAAAAATATATTTTAATTATTTCGGATAGGCCTAGAAATGGATACACTGGTTGGGCACGGCAAGTGAAAAATGATGATGTATTCGCACATTTTCTAAATAAATAAGAAATTGATATTCAAATGGGCCTTTTTTGGACATCCAAACAAAGCACAAGGGTGTAAGGGTATTTTAGACATTTTAATTGTTAAATTGACCAAATGTCCTTATTTGCAGAATTTTAAAAATGCAAGGGAGTTAATTGAACGTCAAGGGGGGTATTTGCACAATTTATATATAGCAGGGGTTTCTTTTGCACTTTACCCTTTTTTTATTATTTATTTATAAAGTAAGGGTACTTTAGTCATTTCATTGTTCAAATTGAAGATTTGTCCTTATTTGCCCAAATTGAAAAATGTAGGGGGTTTTGCGAACAACAGGGAGTATTTGCACATTTTCTATATAACGGGAGGATTTTATGCACTTAAGCCTTATTGAATATATTGAGATTACAGATTTCTTCTCCCTGTTTCTCTTCTTCTCCCTCTTTCTTCTTCTCTCATTCTCTCACTTCTTCTCAATAAATTTTGATATTGAAGTGCCCATACTTGTCCTGCATCAATTGGTATCAGAGTGAAGATCCAAGTTTATTCAAATCAAGTTTCACACCAATCCAAACCCTACATACTGTTCATCATCAATAAACCCACAACCTTTCACTGTTCATCCCAAAACCCATAACCCCAACCACAAGTACCGAAACCCCACATTTTCCACCAAACCAGAACCACCCCACGACTGACTCTCCATCTCGGAAAATTCCTCATTGTCATTAACCCTAACCACTGCTACCCATGCATTGGAGCAAAATCCTCAGCCCATTGTAACCTAACCAAATCAAGCCTTAACCCTTCGTCATATTCAACCCAAACACAACCCTATCACCGAAGCCTCACCCTCTTGGAAAAATACATACCCACAGCAGATTTTAAAACCCACAACCACCATACCCAAGCAATCCGAAATCCATCCACAAACCCAAACCCAAACACCATAAACCTTAGTTGATCCCAAACCACAATACCCATCATTGTACTCACCCCCAAACCCTAGTTGGAAGCCATTATCACCCAAACCTTCACCATCGCAACAACCAAAATCCACAAAACAAATCATTGGCAACCCAACCACTGTTCACAAACACTACAAGTGAAACCCTCCCGTGTCAGCACTCTCCTAAACCCCAACCCATCTAAGCCAACAATCAAAGATCCAAACAAACCGTTACCGAGCCACCATCACAATCAAATCCATCAATAGAGTCCATCACCAAAACCCTAGTTGCATGCTTTGATCCATCCTCAAGCAATAGCCCTTCATCGCAAACAGCTAGTGGAAGAACAACATTGTCGCCTTCACCAACCAAAACAAAAAGAAAACAAAGAGAGGAAGAAAAGGGGAAGCCATTGTCATCGCTTCTTTGCTGGGAGTCACAGATCGGGAGTCAGAACATCTCAAGCCATTGTCGTCGTCAGAACTGCTGCTGGTCGTCGTCGTCATCGGAGAGTCTCTTGGTCATCGCCTTCGTCGGAGCTTCCTCTGGTTCCCGCTGTTGGGTTGTGATCTAGCAGAAGCTCCAAGTCATCTTCTTTGCGATTTGGGAAAGGCAAGTATTTATTTCCTATATAACCCACTCAACTCAACCCATGATACTTCACCCAGACCCATCCCCAAAATCAAATCCAGACTCAAGCTTAACCAAACATTTATTTCATTTAAGCCCAGATCCTCAATCTCATTCAGCCCAGATCATCTCAAGCCTTCCCCATCACTTGGACCATATTTGATATATTCTGGGTCAGTTCTCAAACCTGTCTTAAACTAAACAATTCAGCCCTTTTCCATCTTAATCACACAACAGCCCACCATTAAGCCATTCTTAACCCAGACCCAGACCAGAATCCATCACTTTAATTCAATTCAGCCTGTTTGGATACAAGAATAGTGTAATCCAAATTCAGAAGTAGTTCAGAACCATCCAATCCAGCCAGTTCAACTGTAACCCAGTTCAGAAAAAAAAAAAAAAAAGACAGCCAGAAACAAATAGAAGTTGGGGGGGGGGGGGGGGGGGGGGGGGGGGGGGGGGGGGCGCACACTTTATAGAATTCAGTATTTGGGTGACTACTTTGGACTTCGGGTAAAGGTACAATTACTTCACTTGAAATTGTGATTAGTACTTTTATTTATTTGATAGGCATGAAATTTGCAAAAAATCCTAATTGAACCCATTTGATTATTGAATCCAATTATTTACTTTAGTTGTTCTTTAATTTCTTTCAATTGCCATTAATATCACTATATCCACTCTTATTTTGTTATCACTGTTTCCACTTTATTTTTGCACCTAAATACCTATGACTAGTGCATGACTTTTGGCATAATCAATTTCATTGCATTCAGATTTATTGATTGCGCATTGTGGTAATTTATAATTTGAGTTACTTGAGTCATATATCGGCATTTTGTCCTTGACTATACTCATGTTTATACCATTCCTTGAGACCACCATGACCATCAAAGAGAACACTGTTTTTATTGTCTTGTGTTCTAATCCAAGCAAGTCTAAGACTGTTGGCTGACCAAACTTTCTATCACACAAAAATGTAACTGACTAGTGTGATGATGAAAGAGAGAGAGAGAGAGAGAAAGAGAGTTGCCGAAAGGAGAATAGTCCAACAACTCCTAAACGTTGAAAATAGACTCTTTATGCCTCCACCTACTATTCTTGAACTCCTTAACCTGCTTGATGAGTTGGAGCTTCTTTTACGCAAAGTGGGGCACGATCCATCTACACTAATTCAAAATGCAATATCTCAAGCAATAGAGGTCTTACTTGCAAATGACTTTTTCATTTGTTTGTTGCCTTAATGAGATTATGAGAATTATTGCGCCAAATGAGCCTTTCAGTGATGAACAACTGTTATGTCTTTTGAGAAGTTGTCTCATATTTCTGATCGTTGCTACAGAAAGGGAATTTCAATGCTTCACACTGTTGCAAAAGTCAAGTCATGCTTGGTAATGCTTGATTTGGACTGTAATAAATTAATTATTGAGATGTTTGAACATTTTTTAAAAGGAATAAGGTATTTTCACTCAGATAGTGTCTTTTCATCCATAAAGAAAAGTATGACTCTTTTACTAGAGGAAAGCGACTATATTTCAATGGAACTACTTCATCCTCTTCTCACTAGTGTTAAAAAGGGAAATCAAACTATTTCACCTCAATCTTACAAGTTAGGAGATCAGGTCCTAAACAATTGTGCTACAATTCTTAAGCCCTGTCTTTTGAAGATTGTGCAATCTATGTACCTTTTGTTTACTGATTTTGCGGAAGTAGTTGCTTCTATTTGTCAAAATGCTTCTGAAATAGAGTTCATTCACGATAGCCTCGAAGAGGTTGTGAAACATCATGAGTCATCCACTTTCATTGTGTCAAATAGGAATGTCAAGTACTATAGTAATTTTTGAAAGACACTCTGCACACTCTTAGGAACAAATTTAAAGTTTCCTTTTGCATCTTCTCCTTGGGCTGATAGGGAAATTGAGATTGTTAACCAAGGTCTAGGAAAGTTGGTTAGTTATCTTATAATAGTGCGCCTGGACACTTGGAACTTGTTTCTGCCTATCATAGAGTTTGCTTTTACTAGTTTGACTATTCAGTGTACTGGTAGTTGTTCTTTCAAGATTATTAATAATCCATTTCCATGCTAGTCCGTTGATTATGTTCTTTTACATCCATATATGTATTCCCTTGAATTTCTTAATTCCTTTGTTGAACTTGTCCATGATCTGCATGCCATATGCGACAAGAAATTGTTTTGAGTAAAAAATTATGAATTTACTACATATGCACATCATAGGAATCATGAATTTATTGAAGGAGAATTATGCTATAATCCATGCACGAACTCAACCTTATCCTAAGAACTCCTTCCATGTAACACATGCTCATAGTGTTGAGACTTTTTCACATCATTCATAAATCAAGACCTAATGCATATTTCTTTGATTGGTCATTAATTTTGAGTACTAATTCAAATTTTGATGTGGAGTATTTGATGCCTAGCTGTGGTACCTTTGAGCCTTCTATGTTGTTAGCTTGTGTTCCTATAGGATTAGCTATATTTTCTTTGGCATGAGCACTTGTTCTTCTAGCATGTCAGCCATGGCATTTGGAATAGGTAGAGGATGTTGTTGACCATCAAAGTAATCTACTATGGAAGTACTATCCATCTTCCAATATCACATTGTATACAGATGAGCCTTGCCATGTTAATCCGAGCTTTTTAGAGCAGTACTATCTGCTTTACTCCTTGGAGAAGAGTTCTTCTCAGTCGAGGAGAATTGATGCAAGATGAGCTATGATTCGCATGAATGAGCCACACGTGTTTCGCCTCCATTTCTGGAGAAGGGGCAAAGACAAATGAAATTAGGGATTTGATGTAATTAGGGTTAATTTTAGTATTTTGCCATTTTTTTAGTTTTAAGGGTTATTTTAGTAATGCTTTAATTTTTGAATATTTTAGTAATTTAGTATTTTAGGATTTGCTTTTGGTAATAGATTTTTATTATGGTTTTACTTTGATGCCTATATATATGTGGGCTGATAACATTGAGGGGCACCTTTTGATGATTATTGATTATTGAATATATTGAGATTACAGATTTCTTCTCCCTATTTCTCTTCTTCTCTCATTCTCTCTTCTTCTCAATAAATTTTGATGTCGAAGCGCCCCTACCTGTCCCACATCAGTGTGTGTATAGATATATTCCGTGAATAAATATGCTGGCTAATCTAAATTTAACTTCATGAGTTGCAAAGTAAGATAAGTACTTTTCCTATAGGACATATAGCATAAAAAGGAAAAAAATGTTTCTTGGTAGGTAGAGTTACATTAAAATAAAGGCCTCCATTCCATCCATCAATTTTTGAGCGCCCACCTTGCCTAGAGGATATTAATGCTTTGAGGCCTGCAATCCACACCTCTGCCTCAACTTTGTCCTTGCAGATCTGAAAAGAAACATCTCAAATTTATATTTATAACTCAAGTTGGAAAAAAGGAAAAGATAAGAAAAGAAAAAATGCGCTGATCATGTAGACAGAAATTAAATATTCATCACCAACCAGATCAAGGGATCGCTTTCCATTGTTGTATATAAGAGAAAAGGACAAGTAGTCCTTTTCAGGACACAGATACCGTTTAAAAACAGCCTGGTAGCAAATTAAAAATATATATCATAATGAGCTTCAGTTGGAAAATGTATTTCATAAGAAAAAAAAAAAGAAAGAAAGAAAAAGAAAAATGTAAGGGACCACTGCTTGGTGCAGTGGTAAAAGCTCGAGCTACAAGAGGATACATGTTCGATTCTAAGAGCAACCATGTTGTGCAAAAAATGAAAAATGTCAGGTCTTCATCCAATCCACTCCTCACAATACCCCGTATTGATGAGACAGATACTGGATAATGGTATTTTTCCACTTCGGAAGATGTAACTGCTATAATTATCTATGATCTATGCTAATGCACAACAATGACATCAAATAAGAGTACAGAAATCTCACAGTTCTTTGTCCAGGAATAATTCTTGACACTGAAGCTAACTTCAAACTTCTTTCACCATTCTTAGATATCCAGATTAAAGATGATTCGTCCTGTGATTTATGGATACAAAATAAGTAGCTAGTATAAAGAAAATTTATTATACCAAACAAATGTACATTTTACTTTCTGACTTATGAGAACATATGCCATAAAAATGGAAATCTAAAGATGAAACAGTAGACACTAGTAAGTGCATAATAATCAGCATGTGTAGCACATAAGACCGTGATTCAATGTATCGTCCAGATGTAATCAAATACAACGGATGAGATGCTAATAGAAACTTGAATTCATCACTCCTGTGAAGGGTTCTTGTACCATAAGTGAGCATACATAGTATATGTCATAATTACTGAAAAAATACATAGTACATGTCGCAATGACTACACACTCTCAACTCAACTCACCAAAACCATTCCTAACAATATGGGGTCCGCTACATGAATTCACATTTAAACAATCCACTTCATTTCAGGCCCTAATCTCAGTCAACCCACATGCTAAATGGCTACATGTATCATTGCAATTTTCTAATCAGATGTTAATGGACACCAATGTTTTCTAAATTACTGCTCAAGTGGCAAAGTATTAGTCAACACAAAGCTAACAAAACCAAGAAAACAGATACAAGGACCACCGAAATGGCCCAAAGATAATCATCATATTATGTCCTCATTGTCAAGGACTTGCAATAGATATTATGTTTCCAAATACAATATCATCTTAGGTTCAGCATGTGAAACAGTCAAACTGCTTACATGGTACTCCTTGAATTCAGAATTGAATCTAAAACTGAAGAACTTGTCAAATCCCATACTCCAATCACCACAAAGAAAACTATGCTTTGGGGTTCGATGGGTGGGAGGCAAATAGAATTTTTATGGTGAATGGCAACCAGCCAATTAAGGCACCACAATTGACATTTTTAATCAGCAAACTGGCACAATCTGCTAAATTGCTAGCTTACAAGTTTCCACCATCATGAATATGATCCGAAGCATCACTTGATAGTTCCATCAAGATGTCAAAAGTGGGTAATTAATTCATCAACAATTTCAACAAATTATCATAAAGCCCAAAAAAAGGGGCAATTTGTGAATTTGTCAAAGGAGATAACGAAGTGATGGTGCCAAAAGTCAGAGGGGAGGAGACACGATTATATGCGTCCTTGTGCAAGTGTGTTTTTGCTTTCTCATATTCAACATGTCGCACATTTAAAATTCATCAGCCATTGGCTGATTTCCATGCGGAAGATTTATACAAGTACGTGTTGGGTATATGAGTCATGTGTTGGCAATTTCCTACTCAAAACTTAAGTGGGAATGTTTCAAAGTGTCTTGAGTCATGTGAGTACTGTCAAATATAAGTCAGAATCTGTTTGAATGGCCGAAATCCATTAGCCTTTGAGTGACCTCTTTATTATATAGGACCTTTACAAGAGAGCTATACATGGAAAGAAACTAATTGCCGAGTGATTCTAGCAGTCTAGCTTTATATGGAAACAATATATTCTGGCAATATGCTAACTGTACAAGCCTACGTAAATTAAGTAAATGTGAAATAAGGAAAGAAGATTAATTTATGGACAGCAGAGCTGTCCATTGACAGCCCCCCTCAAATTGATGCGAGTTGATCAATAAGCATCAATTTGCTAGTTAAGAAACAATGTCGATGGCGAGTAAGAGCTTTGGTGAAGATATCAGCAATTTGTAGTTCAGTGGAAACATGTGGAAGAGTGATAACACGAGCTTCAAATGCTTCACGAATAGAGTGACAATCGACTTCAATATGCTTTGTGCGCTCATGATAGACAGGATTAGCCGTGATCTGAATAGCACTCGTATTATCAGCATGGAGAGGTGTAGGATCAGTCTCAGAAAAATCTAACTCAGCAAGCAAACCTCGAAGCCAAATAATTTCAGAACAAACAAGAGACATCGCCCAGTACTCAGATTCTGTAGATGACTTAGAGACTCTGTCTTGCTTCTTACTCTTCCAGGAGATCAATGCATCACCTAAGAACACACACCAACCAGTGATGGAGCGACGTATATCAGCACAACTGGCCCAATCAGCATCGCTATAAGCAGTAAGTCGAGGAGAATTGCCTGCAGGAAAGAATAAGCCACGGGCAGAAGTGCCCTGAACATAGCGGATGATCCTACGGACAGCAGCCAAATGAAGATGACGAGGGGTCTGAAGAAACTGGCTGACTTGCTGAACTGCAAAAGAAATGTCTGGTCTAGTAATGGTGAGGTAGACAAGACTACCCACCAACTTCCGGTATAAACTAGGATCAGCAAGTAAATCACCCTCCTCTTTGCGAAGCTTGACATTCAATTCCATGGGAGTATCAACAGATGTAGCCTCCTCTAGGCCAGCTGTAGCCACCAGGTCACTAGCATACTTATGTTGATTGAGGGAAATACCAGATGGACTACGATGCACCTCAAGACCGAGAAAATATGTGAGAGATCCAAGATCTTTCATGTGAAAGGACTCAGATAGATGAGTCTTGAGCTGACCAAGTAAAATAGAATCGGAACCAGTAATCACAATATCATCAACATAAACCAAAAGAACAATACCCATGTCTGATTTTCGAAGAAACAAGGAAGTGTCATACTTGCTCTGCTTGAATGAGAAGTGTAATAAAGTAGTTCGAAATTTATCAAACCAGGCCCTCGGAGCTTGTTTGAGACCATAAAGGGAGCGACGAAGCTTACACACATGTGAGGTCGGAGAGGGAAACAATCCCGGGGGTGGCTTCATATAAATACACTCTTTAAGATCCCCATGAAGAAAAGTATTCTTGACATCCATCTGATGTAGTGGCCAATCATTGGAAGCAGCAAGAGCTAGAATCGTACGAATAGTGGTCATTTTAGCCACAGGAGCAAATGTCTCTTCATAATTGACACCATATTCCTGATTATTTCCAAGTGCAACAAGCCGAGCTTTATAACAATCCAAACTTCTATCAGATCGAACCTTGATGGAGTAAACCCATTTGCAACCCAAGGGAACTATGGTGGAAGGACAAGGTGCAATGTCCCAGGTGTGATTGGCCTCTAGAGTAGCAATTTCTTCCTGCATAGCTTGTCGCCAACAATCATGCTTGACAGCATGTGAGTAGCATGTGGGAATATCAAAATTGGACAATGTAGCAGTAAGAGAGGAAATAGTATGGCCAGAAGAAAAACCATACCGATCCGAAGGTACAGACACTCGAGAAGAGCGACGTACCAAGGACTCTGGAGGTGCTGCAACTGACTGGTTCTGGAGCATAGTAGGATCAGATATCGGTGGAGCCACCGGAAGAGATTGTGGGCGGGAATGTCTCGTATACACAATACCTGGTTTAAACCGAGAGCTGACTTGATGAAGATCTGAGAACTGCTGTTCAAAGGAGGGGAGGACCACAGTAGAAGAAGAGGGCACAGAAGACACAGGAAAGAAATGTTGATTTTCAAAGAAAATAACATTCCTAGAAATGCGTGTACGATGTAAAGTAGGATCATAGCAAACAAATCCCTTTTGACACACATTATATCCTAAGAATGCACATTTAACAGATTGAGCAGATAATTTATGTCGCTCATGAGGAGGTAAATGGACTAAACATACACAACCAAAGATACGGAGATTATCATAACTAGGTTGTTTAGCAAACAAGCGAAAATAAGGAGACTCCATGTGTAAGACTTGGGAAGGTAAACGATTAATCAAGTGAGTAGTAGTTTTTAAAGCCTCGACCCAGAACATGGATGGAACAGAGGATTCTAACAAGAGAGTACGTACCACATCAAGAAGATGTCGATTTTTACGTTCAGCTACTCCATTATGTTGGGGAGTAGCAGTACATGAACGTTGATGAATAATACCTTTAGAAGCCAAGAATGCCTGAAACTCAGTAGGTAAATATTCACCACCAGAATCTGTACGTAATGTCTTAATAGTCGCAGAAAATTGATTCTCAACATACGCTAAAAACTCAGTGAAAGTACGAAAAACCTCAGATTTAGAACGAAGAAAATAAACCCAAGTGAATCTGCTATGATCATCAATGAAAGTCACAAAGTATCTAAATTTTTCATGTGAACTAACTGGGGAAGGTCCCCAAACATCACTATGGATAAGATCAAAACAGTGAGAAGCTCTACTAGCATGCAAAGGAAAGGGAAGAATTTTGCTTTTACCAAGTTTACAAGAATCACACTCAAGAGATAAAGAAGAACGTTCTTTATTACCAAGAAAACCAGAGTGCAATACATGAGATAAGATCTGAGTATTGGGATGGCCTAAACGACGATGCCACACCATACTCAGATCAGAAACATTATTACAAGCAAAAGACTGAATAGAAGAAACTGGAGAAAGTGTTGGAGCAGGTAAAAATAGTGGAAACAAGCGCCCCACTTTAGGTCCCTTCGCGATCGGCTCCCCCGTTACCTGGTCCTGCACAACACAACCATCACCAGAAAAATTAACAGCACAATTGTTATCAACTAATTGACCAACAGAGATAAGACTCGTGGAAAACTGAGGAGCAAGAAACACATCAGTAAATTTAGAAGAGGCATCTCCTACAGCAGCTATGGGCAAGGAACTGCCATTGGCAGTCTGAATGGCAAATTGACCAGTATAGGGCCGAACATGACACAGAGCGGTGGGAGTATTCGTCATGTGATTAGAAGCTCCCGAGTCTACGTACCAAAGTTTAGTAGAATAATTACCTTGAAACCCCATTGCAGATAATGCCGAAATTAGCATTTGTTGCACCATTTCTGGTGTGCAGTAATTTGGTGCAGGAGGTGCAAGATCAGAGGAAGAGGAAGCACCTGAGGAAAAGCCATGTGCGACAGAAGTTGCTGCGGGAGGAACAATAACAGAAGTCTGAAATGCTTGGGCCTGACGATTCTGGGGACGAAGACGACATTCTTTGATAATGTGGCCCTTCTTCTTGCAATAAGAACAATATTTCTTAGGACAATTAGCAGCAATATGCCCATATTCCTTGCAACAGAAACACTGCAAATGTTTAGAAGGCATAGGTGATCCTCGGCCTTGGGCAACATAAGCCACAGGTGTCGGGCCCGAACTGCCATGAGATTACTCCAGAATAGCTTGAGTACTAAGACGTTGTTCTTCGCGAAGTAACTCACCAAAACAAATATCAAGAGAAGGAACAGGAGATCGGTTCAGTAGAGAGGAGCGAACAGATTCATATTCCGGACGTAATTTCATAAGAAATTGATCACGCCGGCTAGTCTCATGAAGAGTCTGGATAGTCGAAAGAGCACCAGCAGGAACATTTGCTGTAACCAAATCAGTATATTCGTGCCAAAGAGTTAGAAAGGCCGAGTAGTAGTCTTGGATGGAAAGACTACCATGTTGAAACATGGCAATTGCATGTTCCAACTGAAAGCGACGAGCATCATTAGCTTGACAATAAACCTGCTTAAAGTAATTCCACATGGATTGAGCGGAGCGATGAGGCCGCAAGTTGGTAACAATATGTGACTCCACTAAACCAAGAAGCCAAGACATAATCCGAGCATCAAGGACAGCCCATGAGGGAGAAGCTCCGAGATCTTTGGATTTGTCAGTAACGGATTGTGGAGCGACATCCGTGCCATCAATATGACCCCAAAGATCTTTTCCTTTGAGGAAAAGTTCAAACTGAAAAGCCCAAGTAGAGTAGTTTGTACCCGTAAACTTGATACACACAGGTGCAGAGTCCATCACAAAGAAACTAATTCACCAGAAGGATGCGACTGCCGAGATGAAAACAGAAACTGCCGAGAAACTATAGAGACCAGAAACAGACGCGTCGAGAGGCTCACCAGAAAAGAACTCCGGCCGAGACCTGAACAGAGGTTGTGAAAAAAAAAACTCAAACCAGGAATAATCCAGAAGACGCCAACACAAGAACACCGAGAGGAGAAAAAAAATCACGTGGGAGACAACCAAACCGAGAGGAAAAAAAAATTCAACTTGACTCTGATACCATGTCAAAAATAAGTCAGAATCTGTTTGAATGGCCGAAATCCATTAGCCTTTGAGTAACCTCTTTATTATATAGGACCTTTATAAGAGAGCTATACATGGAAAGAAACTAATTGCCGAGTGATTCTAGCAGTCTAGCTTTATATGGAAACAATATATTCTGACAATATGCTAACTGTACAAGCCTACGTAAATTAAGTAAATGTGAAATAAGGAAAGAAGAATAAAAGGAAAGAAGATTAATTTATGGACAGCAGAGCTGTCCATTGACAAGTACAACCATTGAAACACAAAAAATTTGAGAATAGTGAAAAATCTGAATGCTCAATCACATATCTAGGTCACAAGTAAATGACCTTAGCTATTCTAGTTTTGATCTTCCTTAAACTCAAAATATTTACTTAAGCTTGTTTTTGATAAATGGTTTTTCAAAGTACTGATTTTTAAGTAGTAGACCAACAAATGAGAGAAAAAGTTGTAGAAGTTAAAAAGAAACGGAGATAGGCTTATAACCATAAGCTAGTGTTCGACACAATGATACTAAATATAATAAGTGTTTACGCGCCTCAAGGAGCACTAGATGAATATACAAAGAAGACATTTTTGGAATCTTTAAATGAAATGATAAAAATATACCAAGCCATGAAAGTATACTTGTAGGTGGTGATTTCAACGGACATGTGGGGGAAAAGAATATGGGAAATGAACGAGTTCATGGGAGGCGGGGCTTTGGAGAAAGATATGAGGATGGGGAAACACACTCTTAGACTTTGCAAGGGCATACAATTTAGGTGTAGCAAATACCTTCTTTAAGAAACGAAATGAACATTTAATCACATATAAGAGTGGTACAACTAAAACACAAATTGACTTTTGCCGATATAGAAGAGGAGAATGGGGTACATGTAAAGATTGTATAAGTAATCCCAGGAGAGAGTTTGACAAACCAACATAGACTATTAGTATTGGACCTCTTAATCAAAGAATTTAGAAGTCAAAAAGTCATGAAAGGACATCAACACATAAAATGGAAAGACTTGAAAGGTAAGGAAGGGATAACTTTTAGGGAAAAAGTATTACAAGAAACACAATGGGATTGGAAGGAAAACATAAATAACTTGTGGTCCAAAATGGTGGGTTGTATTAGGGACGGAGCAAAAGAAACTTTAGGAGAAACTAAGGGAAAGACATTTATAAAAAAAAAAATGGTGGTGGAATGATGAAATACAACATATGACTTGGAGAAATACAAGAAAATTAAATATGAAGCTAAGAAGATGGAAGCAAAGGCTAAACAAAATGCAATAAATAATGTATACAAAAAATTGGTAACAAAAGACCGGGAAATAGCTATTTGCAAATTGGCAAAGAATAGAAAGAGGTTGACGAGAAACATGGATCAAGTTAAGTATATAGATCAAACAATACTAATTAAAGATAAAGATATATTAGAAAGATGAAAAAATTACTTTCAACAATTGATAACGAGGAATATACTAGAGAAGAAGTTGTTTTTAATGAACCTTACATAGGTATGGTAAATGAAATTCATAATAAGCAAGTAGAGGACACACTAAAGAAAATGGAAATAATAAGGCCTAGGACTGGATAACATACCAAAAGAGGCTTGGAGAACTTTAGGAAAGATAGGCATTGAATGGTTGATGATAGAGCGATTTTAGTAGGAGACTCCAATCGACAGGCAAAGTGGTATGAAATTCGAATTCTATGGAAGTTCAATCAGCAAGGAAGTCTAACCGACAAAGTAAAGAGATAAGGTTCATTCTGATAACTTTCCCAATCATAATGGGAGAGAGAAAGGTCTCCTAGTCTAACACAAAAGCCAAGCCTATCTTTATAAATAAGGTCGGTGGTCAACCTAAAAAGGTATGCAATATTAATTACAAAAGTACTTTTCTATTTATACGATCATAAATATTAATTTGATCGTCAAAGTGTACCCGGCTAGCTCCCCGCCAGCGCGGTCACATCTCCTCTGTTTTGGAGGAAGGCACGTCAAACCGGATCGTGGGAATTTCTTGTTCGAATGCGATCTTGTTTGGACACACAACATGCAAGCCATACAAATCAGATTGGTGGTGTTCGAATTGTGTTCGCAAAGATTGAAAAATCAGGTCCGCAACTTTCAGATCAGCCGCACTGTTTTGGTCATAATTTCTTTGTTACTGATCGAAACGCAACCTAAAACGAAGACTAGGTGATATGAAATTCAAAGAGCTTCGATTTGATATCCTATTCGACCATATTTCGAGCACAACAACTTGGTCAAAACTGAGTTTGAAGTTGTTGCTGACTGCAAATTTCGTGAATTCATCTTTTCGGGATTGGATTTATGAAGGGATTGGTGATTTGCTTCCTCAAAGATAGTATATACACAGTCCAAAGGTATTCAAAGGAGTAAGAGCACTCTACAAACACATGTGGCAGCAAGCAAACCATCTTCTTCAACCTCTGTGCTAGGGCTTGAGAATTCTCCATTAAAGGTATTATAAATGTTTAATCATCAATCAGGTATGATTGGCCAAGTCTCCTTTTTAACTAAATATAAAATACAAATTGATACTAATATTTAATTTGAATTGGCGTTTACAATTTATTAGCTGGATTGACAATCCATTTATTCAAAATCAGCCAAAGGCTTAATTTGGGTCCTTGGAGGTCTCGTTGAATACATGTGGTTGTAGAGAGTACATATGTAACACATTAAAGGCAGATTGCATTAAAGACCAATAAAGAGAGTACACTGTACATATATAACACATTGCATTAAAGACCAATACGATGGTTGCACGATGTCTTATCTTTTGATATAAGAGGGACATTAGTTTCTGTTATTTCAGGGGTAAATAAAGAACCTTTAGTAACCCTTGAAGCCTTACACATGGCATTTGACTACATGCTGTGTATATTGCATGTATATATAAAATTAATTTAAAAGTTGGTTTATGTTATATCATGATGCACAGGAATCGAACATATATAATATGTTTGAATGTATATATGTAAAGATGATTTATATGATCATGCAGTGTACGCTTGTACCAAGCCACCAGTACAAATGTTTGCATGATTATCATTGTGTCATGGCCCGTGGGGCTCTTTTTCTTTTGAAGAGTCCAGAGTATCCCAACGGCCTCAGTTAAATTGCCTTGTAGATCATCATATGGCTGTAGGGCCACTTATGGCCAGTGAGAAGTGTTGGTGTGATCGATCTTTCTCCTGTTACTACTGATAGCGATTGTAAGACATATTATATGATGATGATCAATAAATCAGCCAACTATTTGGACCACCTTTCTATTTAGGTGTGAATGCAGTACATCAAAGCAGTGGCTGCATGAGAAAAGAGAAGCAAAAGGATTGATTACCTCAGAATGTTAATCCAATGCTATAAAAGAATGAAAGAAACTTTAATGGAAATCTCAGTGTACATGCATGTGGATTTATATTTATGTATTACATAGTAAGGAGTATAGTTCCACAAGTACACACTTATATGGGTATGAGCTTTAGTGACCCCAAACAGCCTGTGCAAGTCCCATTGTTGATTACAGTACCTTAGTATCTTGATATACATAATCACCTTCATATATATACCATTACCCAATCCATGAATACATGTGCTTGATACCTAATGTCCATTAGACATATGTGCACAGCAGCTTGATTTGGAGTGTAAAAAAAAATGTAATTCCTTTACATCTATCGTGAAAGATGTTGTATATTTTATATACATATATATATATATATATATATATATAAATATATATATAGAGAGAGAGAGAGAGGAAACCTTTACTTCACAATCAAATCAGCCTCCTACATGAGGTTAATGGATTGGATATTGGACTTGGATATTTGTTTTTCTTTTATTATTTGATGCCTACTAGTGGCCCATGGGAAATAATTTGAATATTGTCTTATTTCCTCCATCCTCCTAAACTAAATAAGAAAAGAGAGGAATGGATTATCGGTAATGGAGTTGAGTCAAGACTAATTGTCGAAATTCTTCGAGTTCATGAACCATTTTTTTCTTTTTTTGGTTCTAAAAGAAACTACAGTATATCAAAAATTAATGCTTGCATAATTGATTTGAGAGCTTATTCGTGTCTATTGGTGCGTCTAATAAATGGTTCAGCGGATGAAGACTCCTAAGCCTTTGATGCTTGAATATGGATATTATGAAGTTCTGTTAGGCCTTTGGCAGAATTGATTTAGAAGCTTTTAATTGGTGATTAATTTAACAATGCAAGTACTTTAATTGTTTCTTGAATGACTTTACATGTATCAAGTTGTTATGGTTTCTCTAAGAACCAAATTACATAAAAGAATAGAGATTTTTAAATCTTGTGTTTTTGTGCATGATTAATTTGTCATCCACTTCTTAATGTACCTGCTGATACTTTTTACTTTAAAGTTATGTATATTATAGTGAAATCAATTGTTCAAAGAACGAGGGCATATTGGCCCAAATCTCAGAATTATGGAGTTCGAAACTCCTCCCAATGAGCTTGTAAAGTCGCATTTTTATTGCTGTCAGGACTACTCTGAACAAGCTTTGGTATTTTGGCCATAAATTTTGATCTACACATTGGACTGAGTTGGGTCTTATATCAAAAGAAAGGTAATTAGATAAGCTACATGCTGAAAAAATTCAGTCCGAAAAGAGTTCATTGAGTGCCCGAAAAGTTTATTTGAAGCTGCTGTTACTAATCCCGTTTTTCTCATAACAATAGTTAGTAAAATGAGCAAATCTTTTTCACCCGATATTAGAATGACCTAAAATTAAAGCCAAATCGAAGCTAACATCCGGGGCTATGTTACTATAAAAAATCAGACTTTATGGAGATCCACAACACTGCCAGTAGTTGTTCAAAGCTGCTGGTCCTGTTCTGCAATTCAGTAGAAAGAGCCGAAAGTTGTCAAACTTGGAATTCAAGGGTGTGGGCAATATATTGATTGTCCAGTGGGGGCATTATAGAGTCATCCACAATCAAAGGCGGGGGGGCATATTGACTCGAGATCATTCAAAGTCGATATTGCATGATTAAAATTCCTTCCCTTATTAAAGGGCAATCCGACACCTCCCCTAACTAATGGGTCGAGCTCACGAAGCTCGGAACTATTAAACTCAACTTGCATACACCTCCACAAGAGGGCCCTTCTTAAAGGGCGGGATGGATTAATCCCGAGACCAACTGCAATTTCCTTGCTAAGGCAAGACCTCCATGAGAAGGCCCTTCTTAAAAGGCGGGATGAATTAATCTCGAGAAAATGCAACCAACTTGCATACACCTCCACGAGAGAGCCCTTCTTAAAGGGCGGCATGGATTAATCCCAAGATCAAATGCAATTTTCTTGCTAAGGCAAGACGCACACCTCCACAAGAGGACCCTTCTTAAAGGGCGAGATGAATTAATCTCGATCAAATGTGACCAACTTGCATACACCTCCACGAGAGGGCCCTTCTTAAAGGGCGGGATGAATTAATCCCAAGATCAAATGCAATTTCCTTGCGAAGGCAAGACACACACCTCCATGGGAGGGCCCTTCTTAAAGGGCAGGATGAATTAATCTTGAAAAAATGGTACCAACTTACATACACCTCCACGAGAGGGCCCTTCTTAAAGGACGGGATGGATTAATCCCAAGATCAAATGCAATTTCCTTGCAAGGCAAGACCACATCACCCATAAGGCTCTCTTCTCAAAGGATGGGATATCTTAGTCCCAAAGCAAACATGCAAGCTTCTTCTTAAAGGGGTTCCAGTCAGAAATTTATTTTTTAAAGATATCGCCCAGCACGAGGCATAGCCAGGGAAAAGCTTTCTTCAAATGCTTACATGTTTTCATTAAGTCTGCCAAACAACATGTTACAAGCCTAAGATTCCCAACACGTGTAATACACGCTAGGGAATCAGGGGCAACTGATGGAGCAATTTTAGTAAGAGACTCTAATCGACAAGCGAAGTGGTATGAAACTCGAACTCTATGAAAGTTCAATCGGTAAGGAAGTATAACAGGCAAAGTAAGGAGATAGGGTTCATTCCGATAACTTTTTCAATCCTAATGGGAGAGGGAAAGGTCTCCTAGTCTAACACGAAAGCCAAGCCTATCTTTATAAATAAGGTGGGCGATCAACCTAAAAAGGCACGCAATATTAATTATAGAAGTACTTTTTTGTTTATACGATCATAAATACTAATTTGATCATCGGGGTGTACCCGGCTGGCACCCTGCTAGCGTGGTCACATCTCTGTTTTGCAGGAAGGCGCGTCAAACCAGATCGTGGAAATTATGCATCATCAGTTAACAAAGTTGTTTAACAAAATTTTAATAGAAGAAAGGATGTCAAGTGAGTGGAGGAAAAGAACAATACGACCAATCTATAAGAATAAAGGTGATATACAAAATTGTGAAAATTATAAAGGAATTAAATTAATGAGCCATACAATGAAATTATGGGAAGAGCAAAGACTAAGGAAAGAAACATCAGTATTGGATAATCAATTCAATTTTTTTCTGGAGATCCTACTATGGAAGTCATATATTTGATAAGACAATTAATAGGAGAGAATAGGAGCAAACAAAAAGACTTACATATGATTTTGAAAGATTTAGAAAAGGCATATGATAAAGTGTAAAGGGACATAATTTGGTGGGTGTTACAAAGAAAACAAGTGCCTATAAAACTTATAAATCTTATCCAAGACATGTATAGTGAGACATTAACTAGAATCAACACTACATACAGGGAGACTAGTGACTTCCCAATAAAGGTGGGACTACACCAAGGATCGATGTTGAGCCCATACCTATTTGCAGTAATATTAGACAAAATAACGAAAGATATTCAGGAAAATATCCCATAGTGTATGTTATTTGCAGATGACATGGTATTAGTAGATATTTCTAAGGAAGTCTTAGCAACAAAATTGGAAACATGGAGAAGAGCATTAGAGTCAAGGGGTATAAGAATTAGTAAAACTAAAACGGAATATATGGCATGCAAATTTGATAAAGTAGAAAATAATGACATTATAAATATTATACTCCAAGACCAAATAATTTCTCAAAATACCTATTTCCGTTACCTATGATCGATATTACAAAAAGATGGTGATGTAGTAAGTAGGATTGGAACCGAGTGGACAAAATGTAGGCAAGCTAGTGGTATTATTTGTGACAAACAAATACCAAATAAACTAAAAGAAAATTTCTATAGAACGGTTATTAGGCTGGGAATATTGTATGGAGCAGAGTGTTGGGCGTTGAGAAAGACACAAATACAACGCATTCATGTAACGGAAATGAGGATGCTACGCTGGATGATAGGAATCACTTGAAGAGATAAGATAAATAACAAACGAGTGAGTGAAACATTAGGTATAGCATCTATAAATGAGAAAATTAGGGGGAAAAAACTTAGGTGGTATGGTCATATTCAACACAGACCCGATGATGCACCTATAAAAAGAGGAAGAGTTATTTGTTTAGAGGGTACACAACAAAGAGACTGACCAAAACTTACGTGGGATGAAGTAATTAAAAACGACTTAAAAAATCTAAATTTAAGAGAGGACATGGTATATAATAGGAAAGAATAGAAAAAAAGAATTCATGTGGCCTACCCCATCTCTATGGGATAAAGGCAAGGATGATGATAATGATTTTTAAGTAGGTTTTACAATCAAAGCTCTTTAGTAGACTTCGATTGATATGTAGATTGATCAATTTTTTTCAAAAATCTTTTTTATTGATTGCTCTTGGCTAGACTAAGCCCCATGAGTTTTTCTATTTAGGGTTTTTCACGTAAAAAATTGGTGTATTTACTCTTACTTTAGTTTTCATCGATGCATGGTTATGCATGCGATGGTTAGATGCGAAAACTAACATATGTAATCGAAAAATCAAATCACAATCAGAGCCTTTGGTAATGATCCCTACCATCTAACATTGGTATCAAAGCATATGAATTGTAGACTTATTAGTACCCCTAGGTTAAATCCAACTCAACAAACAATGTATAAGCATGTTACAGTCTTACAGAATTCAATTAAATTAGAGTATTATCCACCAGCAAGTACCAAAAACACATTGAAACAAATTAGTGATACATGCATTAGAATATGTCATTCAATACATCAAGACAATTTAAATCCGCCACCCCACAAAAAAAAAACCCACACAAAAAGAAAAAAGAAGAATAAAATAGCTTCTATCCCTAAGCAGCACATCTAAAAGCATTAATCCTGTAAGAAAAGAAAAAAAATTGAGCGACAAACTTACATTAGAAAGTCTAAATGGGCAAAACTTAGGCTTTCCCTTGCGACCATATTTAAGCAGTTGAGCACCCTTCTTTAGAGCAATTAATGCCTGCAGAGAGTAAAATAATAACTCATAAACAAACTATTGGCACCAAATATTAGGCATGAAAAAAGAATAAAAAAGAAAAAGATTTTTTAGGTTATATTGAACCGTAAAGAGTATCAGGAAAACATATAATACAGTTGCATTAATTACTAACATATTTGCCTGGAAAAAACAAAAGAAAATGTATTTCGCATTTTTACAAGTCTGCAGTGCTTTATTCTTCTGTTTGCAGAAGCACTAAATATGCAATACAAACTTTGGCATATGGTTGAACACCAAGGCCAAGGATAAACAAACAATGCCAATGAAGTTACTAGGATGCATGTGTAGATAATCTAGTTCTAGAGTCCAGAGCTAAGCTCTTCTTCTTGGTGGACTCGCCAATATATCACACAATCCAAGGACAGGTAGTCCATATGCACCCCTCTAGGTCCAGAGTTTATAGCCGCAATCATCACTGATATAATAAGTTAAATATTTTCATAGCCATTCATCATAGCAGATACTCTCTTCTTTTCAATTCAATACCAAGTTTATTCTTCAATTTGATACCAAATTTCTTCTTCAAATTCAATCATATGAATAATTTTTATGTAATTTCAAGGGTTCACCTGGACACACACAGTAACAAAACTCATGCCTAATTGAAAGATGAAACAAAATAATATAACTTCAGAAGGGTTTGTGTCCAACTCAAAACCATATGCGAAGTTCACAAACTAATCCCAAAAATCAACGGGGAAATCTTTCTGATTTTAAAAACAATTGATATCATATGGTCTACAATGGCTCACTTATACAAAAGAAGCCCAACATTTCTCTAATAGCTTTAGATAGAATATTTTGTTGTATTGCACCTAAGATAAACCTAATAAACATTAACTGGAAATTCAAACTGAAACAGAGCTACAGAAATTTAGCATAAAGATCTCATTTTTATTACAAATAATACAGGATATATATATACATATATAGATTATATACACACACGTATTTATATATACGTGAACACTAAGAAATACCTGCTCGGTGTCACGGTCGGCATTTCCATAGCTAACAAGATCTGCCATTCCATGTGAGAGATTGACCAGAACACCACCACCCGCTGCAATCGCTCTCGGGAGTTCCGATCATCATCAACATCGACGACCACACTCTCGTCCGTAGACTACCATCAACCTTCACATCTCCTCACCAATCTCTCTCTCTCTCTCATTCCCCAAAACTGAAATCAAAGCCGGCTCCCACCTTCAGATTGTAGAATTATAGATCAGCCACTCCATTATGAACTCCAACCGGAATCGTCCAAACCAAAACCCTAGATCCTCCACTCGAAACCAGAGTCAGCGGTGGTCTCGAATCCGAAGCCGGACCGATGCGGACTTGGAGACGAGTGGTTCTGGAGCAGGTTAAAACGGTTTTCCGGCGAGGTGGATATAAATAAGGTGGTTTCCGGCAGCGATTCCAGCGAGTGACCGCTGGCTCCGGCGTCGGAAACCGGAGACGAAGACGACGAAAGAGCAAGAGAGAGAAAATTTAGAGAGAAAATGGGATTTTTAAGTTGTTGTCGCGTCTTCCAACTACAGAATAGTCAAAAGATTAGCCAAAAAGCATGAAAGTGCCTCAGAACGAAAAGAAATGAGAAACATTTCCTAAGCCAAACCCAACCGTAATTTTTAATAAAAAATAATTTTAATTAAATTAGACTAAAATCTCATAATGTATAATACTTCTCTAATTATATTATGTTGCGTTCGGTACGCAGAAATTCAATGAAATGTTCATTTCAACCATTTCTTTGTTTGCTTTAAATTTTAAGATGAGAATAATAATTCCCTTGGAATGAAAATCTATTCCCCATAATGAAATTCATTCCATAGTTAAACTTATGTGATGAAGCAGAAATTCACCCCGAAGTGATCAAACGTCAACCTGTAAAAAGACAATAGTAGGGCAGTCGGAAAGACACCGACGTGGTGTTGGCCGACTTTACTCCAACGATCAAGTCAAAAAGACTTGTTAAAGCTAAAAAGGCCCTTTAGAGGGTAATAATTGCGTATCTGGTACATAAACCGTCTCTGCATTTATAGTAATCAAATGAGAACGTGTCCTAATAAGAGGCTGACTCTTCAATTCCCCAGACTTATTTGGAAAGAGAAAAGTACTAGTAAAAGTATCATTTTTATCCACGTCATGTTAATCTCAACTTTCATGTTCATTTGTGTCACAATTGGAGTCAAATACTTATCAGATGCCCCCTGTTCATGAGGGTCACTCGTCGACCCTTAGGAACACCATGGCTGGCCTTCCGAGTTGTAAAAATGGATCTTTTGACCCAAATAATTTTTCGTTGGTCTCTTAGCTCGGCTTGCAGGCTCAAATCTGGGCCGGCCATTGACCTGGATTTCCATGTCAGTACGGTCAATCGGGTCAAGGAGAGTGTATCATCATTGTCAACAGCCAAGTCACTATAGGGCTGAGTGTCCCAGCATACATTTGGCACCAACAAATGAGCAGGTTTATTACCGTTATCATCAGACTAGTCATATGAAAGTGAATTATCCACAAGGATAGGGTGTACAAAGGAGGACAGAGTCTCTCAACGGCACCCATCAATTTTTGGCAAATTAGCTCGACTTAGTGGCAATGTCGCCACCCCCGCCAATGCAGTCTGCTCAGGTTTTGCGAGCAAGTATGAGGAACCTTCCTAGTGGTTCAGGACAGCAGTCCAAGTATCAGAGGACTGGTCCATAGTGATTGAGGTGTATTAGTGATCTCTGGTTTATAAGTTATAACAATGATTTTTGCAAGCAAAATTAAGTTGCATGTCATGAGTTTGTGTTGCGTGAGTTATGTTATGAGATTGATGGAGCATCATGAGTTGTATATGTTTGAAAAGCATGCTTTTGGTTTAAGCATAGTCGTTGTAACATGTCTTGTATCTAGAATGTTTTAATGTACATTTTATGTCTGATTTCGGTATCCTAGTTTTGAGGATTTAATGAGTTAAATAGAGGTTTGAAATAGGTTGATTCACGAGATTGAAAAAGTACGAGTTATACTAGACTGAGGTTGTGTGAACCTAGAGCTAGTGGGGAAGGGCTGAGACATTTTGATGTTTTCCATATAAAGATTTTTGAGAATGGATTAGAGTTAGATATATTAGTCCTTGTATATGTTAGGGACTTAATATATCTAGTCCATTAGTTTTGTGCTAGAATGGACAGTTGGGATGGAGAATAAAAGGGACAACAAAGGCATGTTGTCGGAATTAGACTAGCGGGAAGAAATGGTCTGGCCAGCCATTTCTCTTCGATTAGTACTTCTCTTACAATGTGTCAAGTTCAAGTAATTGTGGAATTGATTCGATGGGTATTGGCAAGTAAGGAAATAAAATCTGAATGTTGTGAGTATAACAAGTTTTGCTCATAAATGGGTGTCTGAGTGAGATTGTGATGACAAAAGTAGGTTTGTTTAAACCGCTTGAGGTTGTGAGTTCGTGTACACGATAAAGTACTTAAGGGGACATGTGAGATTTTTGAAAGGTTACAGACTTTGGGATGATCATTGTGGTGTTGTCATTTAGACGCAGTTTTGTCTATTGACAGGGGTGATGGTGACCCTAGACACAGTTTTGTCCATTGTCACATTTGTGGCGGTGTCGTCAATTAGACTTCGTTTTGTCTATTGGCACACCAATTGAGGATTGAAATCGTATGGACGCAGTTTTCTCTATTGACCCAATCATTGTCATTTAGGTATAATTTTGTCTATTGACACGGGTGATGGTGACCTTGGACACAGTTTTGTCCATTGTCACATTTGTGGCAGTGTCTTCAATTAAACGCAGTTTTGTCTATTGGCACACCAATTGAGGATCAGAGTCGTATGGATGCAATTTTGTCTATCAACCCAATCATTGTCATTTAGGCACAGTTTTGTCTATTGACACGGGTGATGGTGACCCTGGACGCAGTTTTGTCCATTGTCACATTTGTGGTTAATGTTGTCGCTTATATGCAGATTTTTCTATTGGCACATCAGTGGTGCGTGACGTAGTTTTGTCTATTGGCCCATGTATTATAGATTGGTTGTCGTAACCAAAGATGTAATTTTGTCTGTGGACACAACCCTAGATTTTGTTATTTTCATTGACGGACAGTTTGGCCCATTTGACACGCCTGAGGGTGTGCTTGTTGTCATTTAGACACAACTTTGTCTATTGACACACTTGTTGAGGTGAGATTTTCATCATGAGAGATAGTTTTGTTTATGGATGTATTATCATGGATAGTGAGACCTTAAGAGATTGAGTTTTGATTGACATATGGGATCTGATTCAATTTTGGGACATGACTAGTTTAAGTGTCATGAGAAGTGATGATGAGAATATCGTTAGATTTGCTTTGGTTGGTTGTTAATCAAGGAAAGGAAGTGATATATGAGCAACAAAATATTCTGCAGATCTTGTTTTCTTGTGAACCGTACCTTGTGGTACTAGTGAGAATGAAAAGATCCACGGATCAGTTATAAGACTAAGAGAATAATGATTTCATAGATTTTGGAAAGGTGATTGCACTAGTTAAGGATTGAGTTAATAATCATTTGGAAACGTTGGCCTTAGGCCACATATGAGATGTGTAAGTTTGGATTGTGAACATGGTATTATCTTATGTAAGAAATTTAAGAAATTATGATTCAAGGAGGATGAATTAGTAGAAAGGAGTGCATAAACATACTTTCACTGATTGGAAAGTGAATTAGTTGTAGTTGGATCTTCCTACACTTGGTTGGGGGGATAATTGTGGTCGTGACAGTTCATGGTATGATGATTGTACTACGATTTTGAAGATGTTTGGACACCGTTTGAGGTATACTAGCAGTTAAAAATTTCGTAAAACGTAGAGCGAAATGGCGTGATCTAATGACCAGAACCTTGTTGGTTAAGGAATGAAAGTCGAGTGTTAGATACCATCAAGTTTATAACTATTAGCAATGATATAAAGAAGTTCAGAGAATTCACTTAAGGTTACGTGATAACACTCTGAGACTCGGAGTTTATTTCTAATTTCGAGGATGAAATTCCTATAAGGTTGGGAGGTTGTAAAGATCGTGCCCAATTTTGGCCGGTTTTCATTTTTCATCATTTATTAATTTAAATATATTTTAAATGATGTTTAGTATATTTTGAATGCTGAAAACATGTGTTGGAGAGTTGTATTAGGGTTTTGGAAAGTTTTGGGAACTTTTGAAAAAGTTTAACTTTTTGGTCAACGGGAGTCCCGGAATGAGGTTTAATGAGTATGAAAATTTTGAAAAAAATTTGGAAAATATTATTTTTGGGTATGGACCAAATGAAATGTTTAGGGTGTTGAGGAAGTGATTTCAAGACCATCGGAGTTTTCAAAATCAAAAACGGAAGTCGAGAGGATACGTTAAGTGGCTCGGAGGAAAATTGGTCATTTCGTGCCCCTAGGAGTGAGATAAATATCATAAGGGTCTGGGATATTTCATTTTACAGATTTTATTATCTCTCTAGTTCACCCACTTCATCTCTCTCTCTTCTATCTAGATTTTGGAGCACTTAGGGTGTGATTTGGAAGTTCCCGAATGAGGAAAGTGCGTAAGGGACATCAAGGGCATCGGTTTGAACCAATCAAAGTCTTTATTTCGTGAAGTTGAAAAGGCTAGGATTTTCAAAGTTGGATTCCAAGCTTAAGATTTGAGGTAGGAGTGTCTTCTCCTCCATTTCATCGATTCTCTAGAATTTTTGTGGTATATGGATGCGCTAGTAGGAGTTGGAGGGATAAAATGGCATATACTTGATTTCCTCTTATATATATATATGTTTAGAGTGTTCTTCATGTGATATATATGATGTATGTGAAGTATATTAGCCTATGTATATTAAATGTGACTTTTGTGCCACCTAAATGTGAAATACATGATGTATGTTACTTGTATGAGTGTCATACATGAAAGATTGTGTACTTGTCATGCTAGTTATAACTTAATGATATTTTTCACATGTTATAACCATTAATTGAGATGCATGAGGTTCATTAATCTTAACTTGAACCATGACTTGAATTATGTGAACTTGAATGCCATATGTTGAAAAATGCATTAAATGAGTGATTTTCTATGTTAATGCATTTGATGATTGTTGTGGGTGAAAATGCATATGTTGAGATTGCCTAGCACAGGTTGTTCTTGGTGGAAGGTGAGATGGTTGTTGAAAATAGAATGAGTATTAAGAAAGTTGGACTATAGGAATGGATGCACACAGAAGGTGTGATGAGCTAATGTTTTCAATTGGTGGAAAATGGACTCCTCTCCTTCAATTGGCAGTTTTCAATTGATGAGGAACCGTAGTGACAATCTTGAGGTTGACGGGTGTCAACATGTGATAATCTTGGTGGTTATGGAAATCTAGAACTATGAGGTTGAAAGGTTCTGTCGTGATACTCCGGAATTTGCAAAGTTAAGTAATTAAGTTAGTGGATAAGTTTGGTTCTTGAATGGTGGATTCATGTAGAGGATTTAGTTGTGAAATTAAAACATGTGTTATGTGGTTTGTGGTTGTGCGTGGTTACATGTATACTTGCTATTTGTTATATTGTTGCTTTGTTGATAACATGAGTATTGAGCATGCCATGTAACATAGGGATGACATAAGGCATATCATGTAGGTCGGCATCGAGTCGATGCTTAGGTGGGTTTGGTAATCTCTACTGAGCCGTCGTGGTGCTCACCCCTTTCTCCCCAAACATTTTCACATGTAAGGTACCAAGGATGAAAAAGGACTTGATGAGTCAAACGGAGATCATAGGAGTACTTTCGGACATTTTGGGGATACTTTAGTTTTGTGTTTATGGACTATGTTTGGCTATCCATGCCTGCTTGTGGCATGTGGACTAAGTAGAAAGCATTGTATTTACATTTGATTCATGTTGGTACACTTGAGTTTCAAAAGTAATGATCATATATGGATCATATATGACCTTTGAGGTATAAATGGATAAATGTTGGTTTTGATTCCATTATGTATAAAATCTTGGATATGAATACTTGGGGTGTGATTGATCATGAGTATGATTTAATGCTTGTGAATGATGTGGGTTCCTTTCTTGCATGATTTTAGGGTTGTATGAAATGATTATGATAGTAGGAGGGACTTAGAATGCCAAAAATGGCTAATTGCATAATATCAGGATTTGGGCACTTCGATGCATCGAAAAACCTGCAGGATTTTGAGAAACCAAAAGTCCCTAGAGTGGTTTTGGAGTGATACTTGTGCGATGCATCGAAACCATCATTTCGATGCATCGATATCACCATTCACAGGATGCTCCGAAATTTGCCCAAACTTCAATCTGGCATAACTTCTTCGTTTTAAATCTAAGTTGAGTGTGGTTTTTTTTAAATTGTGTATTTTTGAATCCTCTATCCAGTGATGAGAGTTTCAGTTTCAAGTTCCAGTCACACAAGGAGTTGAGTTCTGGAATTGAGAGGTTATGTAAGTGCGGTTTAATGTGGGGCCCATGAGGTTGGTTGTGGTTGAGGTTAAGTTAGCACATCCATGTGTAAGAAAAGAGTTAAGCTTCTGCAATATTGAGAGTGAAGAGAGTTCATTAGGGATTTACGAATGAGTTCACATTCAGTTTCCAAAGAACGAAAATCAGGACGTGACAAAAATAATCATGTAATGGCAATGTATGCAAAATGCTCTCAATGCTTATGAAGTCTCCCCCTCAAACAAACAAACTCATCTCCCCCTTAATGATAAAAGGCTAGAAAACTCTCCCACTAAAAGTCACAAAATATCTCCCACTTTTTGTCAGAAATTCATAAGGGACTCAAAAAAAAAAAACTGAAGAAGCAATCAAGCATATAGAACTTGTATAGGGAACAACAGAAAATAGTGACTCCACAAGACTAGAAGAACATAACAAACCAAAACCAAAGTGTAATCAATCTATTCCACACAATTATTAAATGTAGTAAAATCACCATAAAATTCCATAAATCAAAATTTCATTGTTAATTGTTTAGATTTTCAGACAATATTTTAATAATATTACACTCACTTAAAAATCAAATAATTAACATTTGCATATATTTTAATTATGAAAAGTTAGCATACTATAGGTGAATTAATTATGAAATTCACATCATCCTACATTTAAGCATGATTGTACTGTGATATTTAACTCCCTAAAATCCTCTGCTCTGTCTTCACAAAACGAAATCATAATAAAACACTAAAAAAACTCTAAAATATTGCTTTCAGCCATCAACTTTCTATATATGGTCATATTCAAATATATTATAGTAACTTCACTATCTTTTCAATAATCAATGCTTATTTCTAGTTAGAAAGATTCATCTTAGCTTTAAAATCATCGGAACTCATTAAACAAGGAATTGGCAAGCTAAATCTAAAAAATCTTAGCATTTACGGGCCTGAAAATTTACACTTCTTAAGCTTTTTGAAAAAAAAAATTGAATTTTAAGAGAAAATTGTCAAAAAAATGTAAATATGCGTAATAGGGGTGGGACTTGATCAGTTGGATGGGCCTAGTTTGAGCAATCTGAGTCCTGTCTGAAAATTTTATAGGCTTGGACAAGGTACTTGGGATTGCATTTAAACTCTAGATTCCGAATTTATTTTGGGTAGAATTTGAACAAAGGTTTTATTAACCTGAACAACCCGAGGTAACCGAAATACAAGAAAGTTTATATTTTTTTATATTTTTAAGGCTATACATTGTTTATGTAAAATAAACATAAAATTAGATAATTTATAGTATCACAGGTATTAACCTAACTTTAACACATTTTCTTTAAAAATGCAAAGAAAAAATTATAATAATTGAATTTTAGTTAAAGAAACAAAATAATAAAAAATATAACATTTTGAGTTCTTTCCCAATTATAATAGTAAGGACTATTATTAAGTCCCACAAGTTTTTATCACCCATAGTCCCTCGAAAAAAAAAAACTCTACTTGTCACATGATATGAGTGGTTCTATTTCATGTTATGTGTATGTAGTTATATACTTTAATATTTTATTTTTGTAATGTTTATTTATTAATAAGTTATTAAATTTTGGACAAGTCAAAAAGTCCGAAAAATCATGCGGTATGGCACAGGTTGTGATGCAATGGGTTCTTCGAGACTTGGGCTTGGCACAGGCTGAGATGTTAGTACCTTGTGTTTGGCATGGGCGAACCCCTTGGTCTGTCCAAGTCCTACCCCTAGCTAATATTAATAATGAGTGTATTTAAATAAGTATTTATGTAAAAAATAATAATTTTCAATTTATATAATTTAATATTAAATTAAATATTAGTTTCAATTTAAATAATTTAATATTAAGTTAAAAGTTTCAATTTATTATATACTTAAGGTAATATTTTGTTTATGTTTTGGGCTAAAATGTAAAAGAAAAAAGGCCAAAAGGAAAAAAGATAACATAAAGCACACGGGAATAATGCACGCACACACTGCATGAGTACAATAGGACCGTTTACGGCAGAGGATATATCGATTCACAGGATAGTAGGAGTGAATTTGAGTTCTTTATTTTAGACATGGGAGTTAATGATTATTGGTAGCTATAATATAATCATAATGCGTCTTAATAATCTAGGAAGCACGGACACAGACACGACACGGACACGGCAACACGAAAAATTCTATAAAAAAGACATGGACTTGGCGATGATTCAACTATAAAATAATAATATAATATATTAATATATATTCATTATTCAACAAAAAAAGACTGCATTACAGAAATAGTTTAATTGATCGTCAAACAATTAAGAACCAAAAAAACTTGTAAATAAAAATAGACAAACACATAAAATAGATTAAAGAATCACTTATTAAACTATGATGCTTTAATTTTTTGTTCATTATTTATTAATCTACATATATTTAACTCAGATTGTTCACCATAATCAGTCACATAAAAATTCATTTCAAAATACTTGAATACATCACTACTACGAAGTGTCTGAGGAGTGTTTCAAAATAATAAAAAAATTCAAAAGTGTTCGAAGAGTGTCTAACATGGTGTTCGAGTGTTTGACACGGGTACGACACCCTTGGTGAAGTGTCCGCACTTCCTAGTTAATAATTAACAAACTCTAGGTTGAAAGTAGCATTGTGAGTTTGTGCCATATAATTGTGAGGAAAAAAGTTATGTACAGTGACACACTCGATTCAAGTGAAAACTAGACAAAAAATTGATGATAAAGAGGCACAGAGGACACTTCCAATGACTAACTTATGGATAAAGAAGCCAATTTTGTATGAGAGCTTCTCTTGATATGACACAGCCTACCCAAATTGGTTGGCCCCTTAATTGAATTCTGGGTCCCATGTGTTTGCACATAGAAAGAGATGTTTGGAACGTAGCACACTTTGTCCATCTGTAGACATTAAAAAAAAATTACAAGATGGGCCCAAAATATAATTTGGGCTTGCCTTGAATTTCACTCACTTTGGAATATAGCCCAATGAGTCAGATAATTCAAAGCTCAGCCCCCCCATAAATAAATGAGTCATGGGCTGATCCAAGTTGTTTAAAACGTCCAAGCCCACTTGAAAATGGGTCAAATGGATAATTATATATATATTTATATATATATATATATATATAATTATCATCAAAGATAATTATTTTGTATATATTGAATAATTATCACAATTATCATAAAAGAAAATTATATGATAATTATCAGAAGAAAAGAAAGTTACAAATCTACCCCTTCGGTGAGCCTATAAATAAAGGTCCAGGGGTGGGAAAAAGGAGGACTAGAGGGCTCTCAAAGAAAGCTAAAATGCTATAGGATTCTTCACTCAAAATCCAAAACTCCAAAGCATCTAATCCCTGAAAAAGAAGTACAACAAGCATATCATTCACGTGCTGTTCTTCAACAAAGTTTCAATCGAATTCAAAATTAAGCTCCAGCAGCTCTTGAATCCAGATCACCAAGGAGATCGAATCAGAGAAATTTGTCTTTCTTTTGTAGAGATCTACAAAGATTTGTAACCCATATTTCTTGAAATTAATATATTTGATATATTTGTCCATGTGTTTTGATCTTATTCTTAGACTCGAAATTTGTGCGTACAAATTTCTGGCACGCCTGGTGGGACCATCTCTATCTCCTACATCATACATCCCAAACTCCATTTTTTAGAATCTATGGCTCTTCCCAAGGTTCCGACTACAAACAAGAAAATCTCAAAAGACACCGCTACTGCATTGGCCAACATCAAAGCTGCCGCAACCAGTGGCAAGAACATTAGGAACCCGTCAAGTGATAGTAGCACCTTGACGTGTAGCAAGACCAAAGCAATTGCTTCACTCAAGAATCAACAAGATTTGGTGAAAATAAATCCTGCTAACCAATGGATGTGAAAATTCAACGTGTTAACACCATTGATCCTCATGTAGCAAAAAACTTTGACATTGTTTTAGAAAAATCGGCCCCACCACATTCACCCCACTCCGTCTCTGACACCAACTCTAGCGTTGGTTCGCTCTCAGAGTTATTACTTGAAATTTTTGAATAATCGGTCACTTCAAAGAATGTTGATTCTCAAGGTCTTTCCTATTTGAAAATTGTTGTAACTAGGTGATAAGCAATGAATATTTCATATTCAATACCCCTAAGATTATATGAATTAGTGTCTTAGAAATATTTCTTTCATGTTTTTATTAATAATTTTAATCTTTTTATGATTTCAAGTGATTAAGGGTAATTCTGATTAATAATTATATTGAAGATCCAAACTAAATGGATTGAAGAAATGGGGTGAAAATGAATTTCAATGAAGAAAAGGAGCACGGGCCTATTCGCATTTAAGATTGGGCTAATTCAGGCCTAAAAAGTTCTGGACCCGTTTTGGTATTCAAACCATAACTCCAGACACGATTGTCAAAATGACCCAAACTTCGCATAGGTTAAAGGAAATTCAATTCTGTACAATTTCATATATTTCACAAAAATTTCCTAAAATGGAAGTTTTCAGCAACTTTCTGCCCTATTTGCGTAGCTGCCACTTTTTGGGCGCAAATGCCACTTTGTGAGGTGCAAGTGCCATTTTCTTATGAGCACTTGCCACTTTGGGGAGGCCAGGTGTCTCGTGGGTTTTGTTTCGCAAAGTAAAATGGCGAAAAGGGGGAAAAACTAGGTATTCTGGAAGGAAGAAACAGACAGAGATATACAGAGGCGATTCGTGACGATACGGGGGAGAAGATGACAATTTCATCATCCTTCAAGCCTGGACCTCAGATCATGAGTGGCTAAACACCATTCCGAGGAAGTGACGTAACCCTAACCTGTCTTTCAATGTTTTAAATTGTATATTAATTTGTGAATTGTTTATTTTGTGCATTGATTGTATAACCAAGACATAAACAATAGCTGTGCTGTTAGTTTTAATTTGAATGTATTAGTTCAGTGCATATTTACTCTTGTTCTTGTAGGATGAATGTAAATTTACAATGATTAGGGTTTAGTTCTTTTCAACTTCTGTGATTTTGTTAAGAGATGTTATACAATAGTTTTCATTGATCGTTTAATTTAGAGTTTTGATAATTTGTACTAAGCGAAGATGGGCTATTATATCTTTAGTTAGTCGGATGTATAGGTCATGCTAAGCGAATACGAGTTATGCTTAATTGTATGTTGAACGAATCTTCTTGATAGAACTGAATTGAGCTTGTAGCCATTCTTTTCTGAATGCATAGATTAGACGTCCCAAATTAATATAATTGTCATTGTTAGAAGGTTAGTGGTGAAGTCAATTCCCAGGACTCTCTCTCTCCAGAATCTATCATTTATTTATGTCATTTAATTTCAACACTTTAGTATAAAACAAGCAAAACAATTTCTTTGTGAATTAAATTAGACAAGGTCTTGATAGCTTAACAACAAAACCAGCGTAGTCTCTGTGAGTTTGACCCCTACTCACCACTTTACTAAATTTAGTAGAGTATTTGTAGGGTTTTATAAATTCTCTTTTGTCAAGGTGTAAAATAACAACGACATTATTACATATCATTTTATCGCGTTTTGCACAACGAACACCAGGATGACTAGAATAGCTTCGGTGGAAGACCAACTGGCAACGATGACACGTGCAATCGAAAACCTTATAAAAACTATTGAAGAGAAGGATTTGCAGATCGCCATGCTACTGACTAAGCTTTAAATCCAAAATCCTGACTAGTCGACATAGTTGTTTGCGAATACTTCAAATTAAACCCTTCAAGGTGCTCAGTCAAAAGATCTACGTCACACATCTACGTTATGATATATCATTGACGAAACTAACCATGCTTCGCTAGTCGCTTCGCTATCTGTCCAACAATTGGAGGATATGATAACGAACGCAATCCGAGCACAATATGGTGATGCCCCTCAAAGCACTCTCATGTACTCAAAAACCTACACAAGGAGAATTGATAATATGAGGATGCCTGCAGGATACCAACTTCCGAAGATCCAACAGTTTGACAAAAGGGCAACCCAAAATAACACATCGCTCATTTCGTTGAGACCTGCAACAATGCTGAGACTGAGGGAGATTTATTGGTTAAATAGTTTTTTCATTTCCTTAAGGGGAATACCTTTCAGTGGTATATTAATTTAAAGTTCAAATCGATTAATAGTTGGGAACAAATGGAATGAGAATTTCTAAACATATTCTACAGCACCCGTCGCACTATTAGTATGATAGAGTTAACTAACACAAGACAATGGAAGGATGGGCCTATAATGGACTATATTAATTGGTGGCAAACACTTAGCTTGGATTGCAAGAATCGGTTGACAGAATTCTCTACTGTTGAAATGTGTATGCAAGGTATGCATTGGGAACTCCTTTATATTCTTCAAGGTATAAAGTCTCGTACCATCGAAGAATTGGCTACACGTTCCCATGATATGAAGATTAGCATTAAATCTCATGGCGGTAAAGATCCTTTGATTTTAGAGCCACGCAAAGACAAAAGGGATGAAAAGAAGGTTATAAAATCGTCAAAGGGTGTTGTTAAAGAATCTATGATTGTTTCTGTCATCCTGATAAAGGTTACTGTCAAAGATAAGAAGAAAGAAGACAATAAGCCACGACAGTCTCAAGGGAAGCAAAACTAACGTCTGACGCTCAAAGAATTAGAGATGAATGAATACCCATTCTCGGACTCTGATGTTCCTGGCATATTGGAATGTTTACTTGAAAGTAAAGTTATTGAACTCCTAGAATGTAAGCACCCTCAAGAAATGGGACGTGTCGATGACCCAAAATTCTACAAATATCATCATATTGTCAATCATCCCACTAAAAAGTGTTTCATTTTCAAAGAAATAGTGATGAATTTGGCGAAGCAAGGAAAGATCTTGTTAGACATAGACGAGATAACAACTTTAAATCATACTGCTATCATCTTTCCATCTACAAAGTTTGAGTGGACCTTTGCCTATCATCAATTATTTTTAAACTCTTGTATCTACTCCACAACTGTTCAATTTGGCTCATTTGAACCTATTTAGATATATCTTTCCCAATGTAGTATTCTTGACAATCCAATGAATGAGAAGAAACTTCTCCAACACGATGATGAAGGATGGACCTTGGTGACAAGGAGAAGACAAAAACAACAAGCTCATGTTCCTTCGATCGGCTACTTCGATAGGGGCAAAAGAAAAAGAAGTCTCAATATATCCTTAAGAAAGGTGTCCAGAACAAGAAAAGTACCAATAAGACGGTATTGACAGAACACACAATGTTGGGTAAAGAAATTTGCAAGCCCATTACTTTATGTGATTTCTTTCCAAAAGGATATCTCGATGATGAAGTTGTGCCAACTTAGATGGTGTCAACTGTGAAGATTGATTTGGAGGTTGAAAGTGGTAAGATTCATAATGAAGTCCAAAGTATAGGAGAGCTTGAGAAACACACGACTACCATTGAATAATCTAACGATGAAGAGGTAGTTGGAGCTACATTTGGCTCATATTACTCAACAATTACCTTCATATACGAAAACCTTCAACTAGGATTGAAGTCACACAATTATCCTCTTTTTGTCTCTGGATACATAAGGGAGCAAAATGTAAATCGCATTCTTATTGATGGGGGCTTCACAGTGAATCTCATACCAAAATTTACAATGAAAAATCTTGGCATTACAGTCAACGATTGGCATAATTCGTGTGGACCTAACAATTGGAGGGTTACAAGCTGAAACCTTATTCTACGTAATCAATGCAAAGACGTCCTACAATTTGTTGTTGGGATGACCCTGGGTTCATGATAACGGTGTTGTTCCATTAATTCTTCATCAGTGTTTCAAATTCTGCAAGAATGGTGTACAGACAGTGGTGACAAATAACAAGCCATTTATTGAAGTATAAGCTCATTTTGTAGATGCAAAGTTTTACATTGAGCTAGACACATCTCTGAGAGTGTCTACAAGAAACCTTCTATCTACACAAGAGGTTGAGTCTATAAAAGCAAAAGAAGTATCTTTCATCCCTCTAGATGTCTTAGTGACAGATAGTACAAAGGTAACTCAAAAGCGAGAGGTTGTGGTTAAAACACATTCTACTACCCCAATTTTCAAGTATGTTCCAAAATCTCAACGATAAGAAGGGCAATTACCGGTCGTGGAGATACTTGAAACTGAAGAAGTTAAGTTAAAGCTATTTTGCACAAAAGAAAAAGAAGACCTACAAAGCCTAAGAGAATAATTAACTCTCCCCCTCACAAAGATTGAAAAGTCTACTCCTACTAAACTTTCGTTGAAAGGATTTGCTCAATCGTCAAAAGATCCAACTGAACATGGATTTCTTCCAATATAAAGAATTGATGAAGGGTTTGATCCAAAGGCATACAAACTCTTGGCTAAGTCTGGGTATGATTTTGCAAATCCCACAGGCCTTGGAAAACTCAGTCCTGAACTTACTGGCAAGAAAATACATGGCCTCAATGAGACACAAAAGAAATTAAGGGAATGAGGGCATATGATAATTCTGCCCAAGACTGGTCTTGGTTTCGCATCAACTAAACCTATCCGAATCCAAATCACAAAGAAGGATAAAAAGTTGAACACTTTGTACATTGGCATTGAAGATGTTGGTGACAGCGAAGATCAACATTCTATTTTTCACAAGTTAATTTTTGATCGGGTAGACGCTTCACACACTACAGTATTTGTATTCGAAAGGTTGGGTTTGTCAAGTTAAATATTGAATATCTCAGGTTCTCATTCACCATGTACTTCTATTTTTGAGAGAATAAATTCTCTTACCCAAAGAAGAAGATCTTCACAGCCTCAACCTCGAAAGTCTTCTTTTCTTTAATTAAAGCTCTGAGAGAGGTATTTGTATCAAGAAATAAGGAAAAAGAACCGGGGAGAACCGATGCTAACATGGTGAAAGATAGTGAAGTTCAGAGTTTCATTCCCTCACGAATGAAATGTAAAACAGAGGTGGACATCACTAATGATATTACACTAAAAGCAAAAAGATGAACTATTGTGTTCACTACCCAGCTTGAGGAATCTGACACAAATGGAAGGAAGGATGAAATATTTTATGCCACTGTTTATCACATTGCTGTCAAAGAGCAATCAGATTCTAATCTTTTAGATGATGAGGTCAAGGAAGCTCCCTCAACACTTGAAGATAGGGGGGCAAATGACCGTTAATCAACTCAAAGAATTCAATTTATGGATGATGGACCAGCCTAAACCAGTTTTTGTTAGTTCATTCTTAAGTGCCTTAGAAGAAAATGACTACTTCTAATTGCTATCAGAATACAAGGATGTATTTGCTTCGACATACAAGGAAATGTCAGGTCTTGACCCTAAATCGCAGTCCATAATCTTGCTATCAAACATAGGACACGTTCAATTAAACAATCTCAACATTTTTTTCATCCAGAACTTGTCCTAAAGATAGAAGAAGAACTCAACAAATTAATTGACGTGGGATTTATTCGGGATGTCAAGTATCTGACATGGATTTCGAGTATTATTCCAGTGAAAAAGAAGAATGGGCAGATAAGAATCTATGTAGATTTTCGTGACCTAAATGAGGCATGTCCAAAGGATGATTTTTGATAGGCGTTGAATGTTACGCATTCTAGCCTCTTAACTTGCGTATTTTATTCTCTTAGTGATAGATTATTTTGTTATTTTACTTTGTTTTAGTGTTTTCTGTATTTGCAGGGCCTTAATGATTATTTCAGTTAAAACCATAATTTTGGGCTTTTAAAGAAGACATCCAAGATAGTTAGAGGAAGCCTATATAAAGGAGATCCATTCAACCATTTATTTCAACTTAAATCAGTCCAAGGAAGAGGTCCAAGAGAATTACAGCTGCTTAAGAAGGTTTCGGGCCTGAAACCCAAATCTGCGCATAATACAGTCTTAATCCCGTTTTGGAAAATGGACCAGAAGTCTTATTTTTGAGCCTCAAATCGACTTAATTTCTAAATGAATTAAACAAAATTCGATTCTGCACACATTTGTATTTCATAAAAATTTTGTGAATCGGACTTCTAGTGGGTCAAAAGTTGGACCGAACGTTAGTAGGAAAAACCCACCTGATTAGTGCTGCGGGAAAACCTAATTAATTCCAAATTGGATTAGGACTTTGGTGTAATCTCTTGGGGCATAAAATGAAGAATTGGAGGCTGAGTTGGGGGGTGATTAGGTGATTGAGAAAGATTGGAGAGTCTGAGAGAGCTTTGAACAGAACAGAAGACATACTTTGCAGAGCCATTGGAGAACGAAGTCATACGCATAATTCATGAAGATGATGCCTTCTTCCTCAACAGTTGAAGCTTCTTCTTCTACCATGAGCGGCTAGTTCATCCACTAGGGTTTTGATGTAGCCCTAACAAAGTATCAATGGTTTGATTGTTTTAATTATTGGGGACTTTTATATACATTCATAGATTGTGTAAGTTAAAGGATTCTTATTATAGAATTGAGCAATAAAAGTATTGTAAATTCAGTTTCAATGATTTCTTATCTTGTCTTAGATATTTAGTTGTTGTTATTGAACAAAATATCTCTTATTTTCTGTGATAATGAGAGCGATTAGTACACAATGGTAATCACTGAATATATCATTAAAAGCTTTGATGAATTATGCCTAGAGAAGATGAACCATACTGCACCCTAGATTAGAGTAGTTAGGCAGATGACCCATGCCAATCGAAGATAGTCCATGACTTAGCCTTAATCATATGTTATCTTCTTGACGGATGAAGGTGAGCTTATAGCCACCGACACCACTTATGTATGATATAATCCCCCATAGTTGATTCGTGTGTGAGTGTGACTCAAAAAGTATATCAATTAAAAATTTTCACACTTCGCAATAGAACGAATTACTTGTAGAATAGGGCTATCGAAAGGGGTACCGTACCTCAGGGATTATGGTCTGATGAGTTAGAATCCAGAATTAATTCTAATTAAATTTATAAGAAAAGAATTCTGATTCTTAAACTAAACTAATTAAAAAGTAAAATAAAATAAATCAAAGTGAATAGATAGTGAAGATAATATGAGAGAAATCTAGGGTGTTTGACTTCACCACTAACTCCACAATCAATGGTCAATTGAATCAACTATAGGGAAATTACATCATGCATAAGTGGTGTCGGTGGCTACAAGCTCACCTTCATCCGTCAAGAAGATAACATATGATTAAGGCTAAGCCATGGACTATCTTCGATTAGCATGGGCCATCTGCCTAACTACTCTAATCTAGGGTGCAGTATGGTTCATCTTCTCTAGGCATAATCCATCAAAGCTCTTAATAATATATTCAGTGATTATCATTGTGTAATAATTGCTCTCATGATCACAGAAAATAAGAGAGATTGAGTTCAATAACAACAACTAAATATCTAAGACAAGATAAGAAATCATTGAAACTGAATTTACAAGACTTTTATTGCTCAATTCTATAATAAGAATCCTTTCATTTACACAATCTATGCATGTATATAAAGGTCCCCAATAATTAAAACAATCAAACCATTGATGCTTTGTTAGGGTTACATCAAAACCCTAGTGGATGAACTAGCCGCTCATAATAGAAGAAGAAGCTTCAACTGTTGAGGAAGAAGGCATCATCTTCATGAATTACGCGTATGACTTCGTTCTCCAATGGCTCTGCAATTATGTTTCTGTTCTCTTCTCAGCCCTCTCAGACTCTCCAATCTCCGTTATCTCCCCCAAACTCAGCCTCTTATTCTTCACTTTATTCCCCAAGAGAATACACCAAAGCACTAATCCAATTAGGAATAAATTAGGGTTTCCCGCAGCACTAATCAGGTGGGTTTTTCCTGCTGACTTTGGCCCAACTTTTGACCCACTAGAAGTCCGATTTACGGAATTTTCGTGAAATACAAAAGTGTGTAGAATCAAATGTTGTTCAACCTCTCGCGAAAATTATGTCGATTTGAGGCTCGCAAATAAGACTTGTGATCCGTTTTCCAAAATGGGATTAAGACTGTATTATGCGCAGATTTGGGCTTCAGGCCCGAAACCTTCTTAAGCAGCTGTAATTCTCTTGGACCTCTTCCTTGGGCTGATTTGAGTTGAAATAAATGGTTGAATGAATCTCTTTGATGTAGGTTTCATCTAACCATCTTGGATGTCTTATTTAAAAGCCCAAAAGCATGGTTTTAACTGAAATAATCATTAAGGCCCTGAAAATACAGAAAACACTAAAATGAAGTAAAATAACAAATAATCTATCACTAAGAGAATAAAATACATAAGTTAAGAGGCTAGAATGCATAACATTCAACGCATATCAATAGTTGATTCAATTGACCATTGATTGTAGAGTTAGTGGTGAAGTCAAATACCCTAGATTTATCTCATATTATCTTCACTTTCTATTTACTTTGTTTTATTTTATTTTACTTTTTAATTAGTTTAAAAATCAGATTTCTTCTCTTTATAAATTTAATTAGAATTAATTCCATATTCCAACTCATCAGACCATAATCCCTGAGGTTCGACACCCCTTTCGATAGCCCTATTCTACAAGAAATTCGTTCTATTGCGAAGTGTGGTAATTTTTAATTGATATACTTTTTGAGTCACACTCACACACGAATCAATTTTCCTCTTTTGTCCCAAAGCTCACTTTCGATGCAACAATCGGACATGAAGCTCTCTCTTTCATGGATTGTTATTCTGGGTATAACGAGATTAGGATGACTCCGAAAGACGAAGATCTAACTACATTCCACACTCCAAAAGGTATTTATTGTTATAAAGTTATACCTTTTGACTTAAGAATGCGGGGGTAACTTACTATCGTGACATGCAAAGGATTTTCGATGACATACTTTACAAAATTATTGAGTGTTATGTTGATGACCTTATAATTAAAATAAAGAAAAGAGGGGGTCATTTACAAGATCTTCGTACAGTTTTCAATCGTCTTAGAAAATACCAACTCAAAATGAATCATCTCAAGTGTGCATTTGGTGTTACTTCCAAAAAATTCCTTTGGTACGTGATTCGTCATAGCGATATCGAAATTGATCCATCCAAAGTTGATGCCATACAAAAGATGCCACCATCCAAGAATTTACGCGAGCTTCAAAGTTTGTAAGGCCAACTTGCTTTCATCCATCGATTTATCTCAAATTTGGCCGACCTTTGTCAACCTTTCTATCGACTCATAAAGAAGGATGTCCCATTCGAGTGGGATCAAGCTTATCAAAATAATTTTGATATTATTAAGTAATAACTTCTCAATCCTCCGGTGTTGGGGGCACTCGTACCTAGAAAACCTCTCATACTTTACATTATCGCGCAAGAAGAATCTCTTGGTGCCCTTCTTACACAAAATAATGAAAAGCACAGGGAGATGGCATTGTATAACTTAAGTTGTAGGCTCACGCCAAAAGAGATGAAGTACCCTCCGATTGAGAAAATGTGTCTCGCACTAGTCTTTGCCTCCAAAAAATTAAGGCACTATTTCCTGGAACATACACTATATATCATTGCAAGAGCTGACCCTCTCAAGTATGTAATGTCAAAACCAGTCCTTTTTGGACGCTTGGCAAGGTGGTCAATTTTGTTCAATGAATTCAAAATTATTTATATGCCACGAAAGGCAGTAAAAGGACAAGTCCTGGCAGATTTCCTAACTGATTATCCTATCCCAGCCGATTGGAAAATTTAAGAAGATTTTCCTGATGAAAAAGTCTTTCAAATTGAAATTCTTCCTCCATGGATGATGTTCTTTGATGGAGCAGAACGGTCTGATGGAGCGGGGGCAGGCATAGTGTTTGTCTCTCCACAAAGGCAAATCCTCCCATATGCATTTGCGCTTACTGAAAACTGCTCAAATAATGTTGCTGAGTACCAAACATTGATCATTGGTCTTCAAATGGCAAGGGAGATGAACATCATAGATCTTGAAATATATAGAGATTCTAAATTGGAGATCAACTAACTCTTTAAAAATTATGAGGTCAAGAAGGATAATCTAATATCGTACCACCAGTATGCTTCCCACTTGTTGACGAAATTCGACAATGTCATTCTAGAACACCTTCCTAGGAAGGAAAATCGTATGGCTAATGCTTTGGAAAATTTAGCTACAACATTGACATTAGTTGATGATGAAATAGTCAATGTTCCAGTATGCCAACAATGGGTGTTACCACAAGTCCTTGAAGATAAAATTAAAGAGAGTAATGTAATCTCTGTCTTTATTGTCGAAGGGGATGATTGGAGGCAACCTATAATTGAGTATTTGGAACATGAAAATGTTCTTGAAGATTGACGCCATAAGATAGAAATACGTAGGTGAGCACCTCATTTCATTTATTATAATAACACATTGTACAGAAGATCATTTGAAGGTCTCTTCTTTCGTTGTCTCAGAGAAGATAAAGCAGCTCATGCAATGGAGGAAACACATTCTGGGGTATGTGGTGCACATCAATATGTCCCTAAGCTTCACTTTCGCATTGGCCCACTATGGTCAAAGACTATATGGAGTATGCAAAAAGGTGCCATACCTATCAATTCCATACTCATTACATACACCAACTGCTAGTGCCATTACATCCTACATTTGCTTTATGTCTGATAAGTGTTCAATTCTATGCATTTGAACCCTCTTTCTTACATACGTTAGTTCCGTTTTCGTGTTTACCGAGATATGTTTATGGTATTTTTGTGTTTTTGATGTTTTGCAGGTATTGGAGTAAATGGAGCAAAGTTGGAAGCTTTCTGCAGTCAAGAGAAGAAATCAGAAAATGCAGCCCAAGGCATCTCGATCAATCGAGATGTTGATCTCGATTAATCGAAATCTCGATTGATTGAGATCTCATTTCGATTGATCGAAATCTCGATCAATCGAGATTCAATCTCAATCAATCGAGATGCTGCAGAGCCCACTTGGCCACTTGCTCACCTGCTCTCCCACTTGCAACAAAATCCCCCTTTTTGCATGACTTAGGGGGATTGTCTGACTTGAACAAGACTTTTGGGGGCCTTCTTGATACAAGAGATATATATAATGATATATATATATATATATATATGGTGGGCCCCAAAGGAGAAAAAGGAGCCAAAAAGCACCAAAAAGCCACACATATCTCATATCTCTCAACACACATCAAGATACAAGAGGAGAGACCTTTGGGAGAGGGGGAGGAGAAGCTGAACCAGACCAAGAAGCTTCACTTTCTTCATCAATGGAAGGGTGCAAGGCAACCATGAGCAACTAACTCTTCTACTAGGGTGTTGGTTTCAACCCCTAGCCATGTAAACTTGTTCATCTTTGTAACTCTTGGGATTTGTAATTAAATGTTGATTATTTAGCCTAGTGATTATGTACACAAATATATCTTTTATATATATTCATTTGATTTGGAATTTATTCTTGTCTTAGAGTAGATTTTGTTACTTGAATGCACAACATTTGCATATTCCACAAGAAGTGCAAATGATGGCTAGATAATGGTGTTTAAATGAATGTGTGATGTTAGTTTGTATAGACCATGCCAAGACAAGGTAGTTTGGATGCATGTAGTGTTCACTTAGAGAGTAGAGTAATTAGGTAGTTAGTTAGGTTGAAGAGCTATGCTTGTTGAAGATGGATTATGATAGGTTAGCACACACATTGATCTTTTGATATGTCATTGAGGTCACAAGCCTAATGACATTGTTAGGCATTTAATTAATGAATCCCATGCTTGCTACACTTATGAACATGTGAATGGCTAGTGGTGGAAACCAACCCTAGTTCTCTCTCCCAACTTTAAACTCTTTACTTTTCTTGTCATTTCATTCATGCAATAGTTTTTAAACACAAATTCAAAAATCTGTTTTTCGAATTAACGTAGAATTAATCTTCCTTTAAGACAATTGCGACTAGTCCTCGTGGGATCGATACCCTCTATATAGAACCTTATCTACAAAGATTCGTGCTCTTGCGAGTGGTTAAATTATATTTTCATAAAAAGGGCAAAATTAAGCTTACAATATAATTTAGTTCTGACCACATCAATGTCTTTTTGATGTATGGGGATTGGATGTGGTAGGACCTCTGTGCAAGTCTTCTAAAGGTCACTTATACATCTTGGCAGCTACTGATTATTTCACTAGATGGGCTGAAGCTGCACCCTTTAAAGAAGTCAAAAAGGAGACAGTTGTTGACTTTATCAAGTGTAACATCATTTATCGGTATGGTGTCCCTCGATACATCATTACTAATAATGGGTTAAATTTTAAAAATAGTTGGGTGACTCAACTTTGTGAGAAATTTTGTTTCAAATAACATAAATCCTCCATGTACAATGCTCCAGCTAATGGACTTGCAGAGGCATTTAATAAAATACTTTGTGATTTATTGAATAAAGTGATTTCTAAATCCAAGAAAGACTGGCATGAACGAATGGAAGAGGCATTTTGGGTGTATCGAACTACATACCGCACACTTACCCAAGCAACTTCTTATTCTCTCGTCTGTGGTGTACAAGTTGTTCTCCCCTTAGAATGAAAATTCCTTCATTAAGGATAGCTATACAAGAAGGTCTCACGAGTGAGGAAAACGTCATTTTACATCTTCAAGAATTGGAAGCATTGGATGAGAAGAGGCTAGAAGCTCAACAACAGTTAGAATGTTATCAAGCTCGGCTTTCTAGAGCTTTTAACAAAAAAGCTCGACCTCGGTCATTCCAGGTTGGAGACTTGGTACTTGCTGTTTGTAGGCCCATCATCATGAATCATTGCACTAGAAATAATTTTTTGTCAAAATGGGATGGACCATATGTAGTTCGTGAAGTCTATACCAACGAAGTGTATAAGATTATTGATGAAGATAGAGTATTAGTTGGTCCCATTAATGTTACCCTTTTTATTTGTTAGCCAAAAGCCTGCTTCTTGAATGCTACTACCCATGATGGTGCGACGCTTCTGGCCCGTATGAGCTAAAACTATAAAAGGCACTCAAAAAAATAATAAAAAAAATAAAAAAAAATAAAAATTGAGTTTGTTTTCTTTGAACTACGTAAGTGACTGGATCCCTTTTTGAGGATACGTAGGCAACTTGGAGGTTTGTTCCAAGTTCAGTCACCACCAAAAGAAAAAAAAATGTAATACTCCTGGCCCGCAATAGTATAAACTGTGAATGACAGAACAAATAACTAATGACAATGTTGGTTTTAAAAGCAATGACGATTTTTTTTCATTGATGAGGTTGAAGACTACAATTCTAATTTTCTAGCTAAATAGATTGCTCTAGAAAAAATAAAATAAATATAAAAAGATGATTCACTTCAAAGCTGCAAAGCTAGAATCTCTTCACGTTCTGTTTGTTATAATTCTTCTAGAGTCCTCATTACTTCAAGATTGTGAGCTGCGAGAATGTTAGCTTTTTGGTGATGGCCTCCTTCCTTTAAGATAATTGTGCATTACTCTCTTCTATGGAGGCTCTAAGTTGCTTAGCCTGCTTCGTTACTTGTAAAAACTCTTTCAACAACCTGGTCTCTTTGTCCTCAACATCACTCAAAGCAGCTTGAAGTGATTGCACATACTTGGAATTAGTGTTCTCCAAACTAGTGGCGTCAATGAGCAATGTATCAATATGAGTGATTTGCTCTGATTGCTAATCTGAAGTTATCATAGAGCATAAGAAGATTTTGCATCAATATAATGAACAACATTCTTCATATCTGACTCGATTCGTTTATTTAGACTAGAGTATTCTCCAGGGAGTTTTGAGAGTTCATTGTAAAGTTTTTCAAGTTTGGGCCCCAATAATGGAATCTTGTGAGTAGGAGTGTTGATCACAATAATTTTTATACTCTCAATAAGGGCTAAAGCAGATTTGCGTTGAGCGTTTAAAATGATTTGCGGGGCAACTTGATGTGAGGATAAATTAACTTTTTGAGGTTCTTGTACGGCTGCCTGGTGATGCCCTAATAAAGCATCTGAGCCTTAAGGAGTCTCTCTTCCTACTAGTGAAACTTGTGACAATTCATTTATCTTAGGTACCAACTCAATTGCAGATAGCCCACAAGCAGATATTCCACTACCAGTAGGGTTATCAATGAGAATGATATCTTCTTTAAGGTATCCACTAGTACCTTCTACCTGAAAATAAATAAATATAAATAAAAAAATAAACGAATAAATAAAATATAGAATAATGGGTGGGAACCTTACTGGCATTGGTTCGTTACTTCTGGAAGCCATCCTAAAATATCGATCCACGCCACAAGAAGTAATAAAATCTGCCCGCTTGGGAATACACTTCGTCTTGTCACTCATGTGCTTCCAGTTGCGATCCTCATCACTTGCCCCCATATCTTCATTTGAATCTATCACTAATTGAGTACGAGGACAGGTGTTGATTGTGGTGAAATATGTTTGGCCACATTTACATGACTTTTAGAACTCTCCTCGACATCATGATCATTATAGGATTTAGAGGCTGCCCCCGAGGTTAGCTTGGAAGAAGGGGTCGATTTAGGTCCATCATTTGTAACTTTCTAACTTTGGCTGGTTTTCCTTTCAGAGAAATTGTACGCTTAATATGCCCCGAAGTGCTTCCTATCACTATGAATGGATCAACATAAACTTTTGACCACCATTCAGCATAAGTTTTGGTGATAGAATTTTTGGAAATTAGAGTTTGAAGGAAGTTGTACTTCACATTCAGTACGATAACGAGTGGTCAATCTCTATAGTGACAGAATCTCTTCCAAAACACCAGTGCGAATATCTTTTTTCAGTTTGCCCAGAATATCCTAGTGATAGCAAAACTGTCTACCGAATCTGTGTGGACTGTAAGGCTCAATAATACGTCGCTCACCTTGGCGCAATGTCAGGTAGTTAGACTAGAGGCTAGCCAAATACTTAAAGTCATAAAGAGGTAGCTGTTCATCATTTGTTAGTAGTTTCTTTGTCGGCGATGTTCTAGATAAGCAAGATAAGTTAACACCTTTACATAACCCGAACAACTCTTGGGCCTCTGTTTCATCAAAATGCTTTGCAGACCTTCCCCCGCATATCGTATCATTCGGGGTAGGTAATTACAGTCTAGGACAAAAAAGTTTGTTTTGAAGTATTCAGCTAACCAACCATATACATAGTGTCTGGGGAAAGATCAGTATGGATAAGAAAAAAAAAAGACAAAAAAAAGAAAAAAAGAAAAAAGAAAAAAGAGAACAGGAAAAGGAAAAAGGCAAAGAAAGAGAAAAAAAAAAAGAAAGGGAAAAAAATAGAAAGAAGGTAGTGGTGAAAAAAAGAAGAGTAAAGTGGCATGGTTGCTATGCAATCATGTTACTATTCATGTTATAAGAAAAACCATCTGTGTACAGTTATATAAACTGGAAGTTATTGTCACGTGGGTATACATGGGAGATGCTAAAGTGCACCATTGCATATGGGTTTTGCTAACATGATCCATCTATTTGGAAATTTATTACATGTGTATGATCTAATTAAGGTGTACAGTATACATGAGAGATGTTTAAGTGCACCCTTGCATATGGGTTTTGCTAACATGAGCCATCAACTTGGAGATTTATTACATATATATACTCTAATTAAGGTGTACAACCATAACACGTTCCATCCTCCTACTGCATCTCAATTAACAGATATATATGTATATAATTGTAGGGGCTAAATTATCAGCCGGTCCAATGCGCTAAATTGATACAAAAAATATGTCAGGCCCACGTCGGCTTGAGCCCATGTATTAGCAAAAAACACAACAGGATGGGTCATTAATTATCAAGGGCCCAGTCACCATTCCCCAAGGCTGAAAAGCCCAAATCAAAAGTAGACTTATAACTCAAAAAGGAATCTAAATTCCTTTAGAGAAAAGTTAGGTATCAACAAGGAAATTCAAGTTCTAAAAGGATTTGAATTCCCACTTGTATAAATATCTATGAAATTGTCAATATCTCTTATTTTCTTTTGAAATTATTCTGGGTGTGTGCATTGAGTTGTTTGGCAATTATCAGTTGAACAATTTTCTACACTTACACTTTGACCCCATCTGTGGAAAATGATTAGTCGCTTTTCCAAATAAAATAAGCTGATAACAATGGTGGATACGAGGAGAAATACCTATGATGCGGTGGAGTTGGGTTGACCCCCTAGAAATCAAAGGAGGACTCCACCCATACCACCCGTATAGCCAGAATCTCAAGACCTGTTGACACGCCCTAGCATTTAGCAGTTGACCCAACAGAATGATGCTCTACGCCAACAGATCACAGATCTGCAGAATAGGGTGGAATGTGCCAAAAGTGTAAGAAACCCTCGGCAACAACAGAATAAAGGGGTCGGGTCGTGCAATCGCTCGTTAAGCACCTCATATCACAACCGGTCTGCTAGCAGATAGCATCACCCCGATCAACCAAGTGAGGGTCAAGTCGATCCCCCACAGCCCCTCCTGGAATGGAGAATCCAGATGCAATATGAGATCGATGTGCTGAAAGGTGACAGATCATGTTATCTAGCCAATCGATCGCTCGCCACCACTCGGTTGATTGAATCTCCCTTCACCAAAGATATAGTCAGAACCAAAAAACCAAGGAGGTTCACCCTATCGACATTCGTTACCTTTGATGGGAAAACGGACCTAGTGGAGCATATCTACCAGTACCAACAGAAGATGACGCTAGACATCGAAAACATTGCACTTATGTGCAAGATCTTCCTATCCAGTCTGTCTGGGCCAGCACTGCTTTGGTTCAAGCAGCAGCCACCCCGTTCGATACCAAACTTTGATAGACTGTGTGATCTGTTCGTAGCCTAGTATTCGGGAAACTAGGAACTCAAAAGGACGTTCTCCTCGCTATTCACTATGAAACAAGCTAGAGGGGAGACACTGAAATCTTTCCTCACCCGTTTTAACCTGGAGATGTCTATGATAGATCAATGTGATCAGACCGTCTCAGTCGAAGCATTTAAAATAATAGTTTCGCTGGAAGAAGGTTTTCATCGATCCCTGGTAAAGAATGTCTCGAAAGATATGGTTGAATTGAACTTCCAAGCCCAAAAGTACCTAAGGATAGATGAGGATGAAACAGCCAGAATGCAACGAGCTACCTTGATCACTGTGGCATAGCAAAGCAAAAGCCAAGTGGCCAAAGTGAGGCCACCTAAACATGCCTTCCTCATCTATCCCTGAGGCCGTGAAGAAACAGAAGATTAAATAGAAGATCACCCATTTGAAAGTAACTCTGGCCAGACTCTACTATGAAAACAAGGGTAAATGAATCTTTCGCCCCCTCTGGCTATTAGGTAGTCGATAGAGCAGAGGGACAAGAATAAACACTGCTCCCTCCACAGTGACTTCGGCCATACCATCAATGAGTACAGCAGCCTAAGACAGCAAGTTGAAGCCCTGATCGCAAAAGGGGGTTTGGCGGAGTACATCATTTGGGAAGAACAGGCAAGAACTTTTGATCAGCCACAAAAAAAAACAAATAGTTTAACACCATTCTGGTCTGGATTATCAATGTTATTTATGACTGACTAGCCTAATACCAAGAGAGCGAGTCTGAAAGGCGGTTGAATCTCAGAAGTGCCCAGAAGATCTAGAGAATCGAAGAAGTTTGCTCAGTACGCGACTGCTCACTCAATACGATGATCATTTTTACGGACAGTGACATGAGTATACTCTAAACTCCCCCATGAAGAGCCTCTCGTGATTAATCTCATTGTTTCCAACTATGAAGTAAAGAGGGTATTAGTTGACGCAGGGAGTAGCACCAATGTTCTGACTTTGTCCACCTTCTAGTAGATGGGCTTAGAACTAGAATGCGTTAGGACTACCGTTGAACCACTCGTAGGCTTCGACGGTAAACAAGTGACTCCAGTAGGGGTTGTGGAGCTTCCAGTTTCTATAGCCTCAAGAACATTGACTGGGGCCTTCATCATTGTCAACTTCAGCTCTTCATATAACATGATAATGGGAATAGGCTGGATACACAAGATATAATGAGTCCCTTCAATGCTTTACCAACTTATGAGGTGTGTTGCGCTGAACGAGAAAGGCACAGTTGATAGTTGTTGCCAAAAAGTGCTATGCCCTTACGATGAAGGAGAAAGCAATACAAGAAGGGCCGGTGAAATAGCAGTTACAGAACTCTCTGTCGCAGTGTGTTCCTCAGGAATGGGAAAAGGAAAGTCCAACCGAGGAACCGCTCGAGGAGGTGGAGGTCATTCCTAGCAAATATCCTACAAACTTGGGGACCTCTTTATGCCAAATAGACAGAGCGCAGTTGATGCAACTTCTAAGAAAGAATGTTGACATTTTTTCTTGGGATCACAAGGACATGCCTGGTATAGACCCTTCAGTGTCATGCCATGTACTCAACGTTAATCCCAACTTCTTACCTGTCAAGCAAAAGTAGAAGCGGTTCACCCTAGAAAAGAATCAGATCATCGCTTCGAAAGTAGATCGGCTCTTACGAGCAGGGTTTATCAGAGAAGTTCGGTTCCAGAGCTGGCTCTCTAACGTAGTGGTGGTTCAGAAAAAGAACAACAAATGGAGGGTCTACATAGATTTTACCAATCTAAATAAAGTCTTCCCTAAGGATAGTTTTCCTTTGCCAAAAATTGATTAGATGGTCGATGCCACAACTTGGTATGAACGTCTGACATTCCTTGACGCGTACTCAGGATACAATTAGATCCTGATGAATCTAGTAGATTAGGAAAAAACTTCCTTTATTTCTGAAAAAGGAACTTACTGTTACAAGGTGACGCCGTTCCGATTCAAGAATGCAGGAGCAACTTACCAACGACTGATAAACAAAGTCTTCAAAAATTTGATGGATCGAACAGATGAGGCATATATAGATGACATGGTGGTGAAAAGCCCCAAGAAGGAAAATCACGTCCAGCTTCTACAGGAAGTATTTGACACCCTGACAAGTCATAATATGAGACTGAACCCGTCAAAATGTACCTTCGGCATTTCTTCAGGACAGTTCTTAGGGCACATTCTGAACCGAACAGGGATAGAGGCGAGCGTCGTTCAGGTGAAGGCCCTTCTCCAGAACGAGGATCTGAAGACTCACAGGGACGTTCAGATCTTAATAGGATGCATTACCGCTCTGAGTAGGTTCATCTCTCAGTTGTCGGAGAAATATAAACCCTTCTTCAACGCCATCCGGTCGAATGGAAGAGAAATATGGGCGACTGAACAGAGTGAAGCCTTGTCAAGGCTAAAATAGTACCTGATCCAACTACCAACGCTCTCGTCACCCAATAAAACTCTCGATCAGAGCAATCCTTCATATGCCTGATCAGTCGGGAAGAGTAGCCAAATGGGAAATAGAGCTGGGTGCCTACGAAATAACCTACGAACCTCGAACTGCCATAAAGGGATAGGCAGTTGTAGACTTCTTGCTAGAATACAAACCTGAAAGTGACGAGGATACAAAACTTTAGTCCCATCCTAAATGGAGACTATTCATTGATGGGTCGTCAATACTAACAGGTTCAGGTGTCAGTGTGGAGATCCAAACCCCAGACAGAACAGCCTTGCAATAGGTATGGAGTTCCCCATATCAAACAATGAAGCTAAATATAAAGCCCTCTTAGCGAGACTGAGATTGGCACAAACACTTCAGGTGAAAAACTTACAAGTTTTTAGTGATTCCTAGCTAATCATGAAATAGGTCAGTGGAGACTACCTGCTAAGAGATGATTAGATGAAAGCCTATAAAGACTTAGTGCAACAGCTATTTAAGGGTTCGTTTAAATTAGAATCTCTCAGACCTCAAGAGATCTAAACCTGAACATCGGCAAGCTTGCATGTTTAGCCTCGGTGGCTTATCCAGATCTAATGAGAATAGCCCAAATTGAGTCCTTGCAAAAACCTAGCATACATCCCCAACTAGAGTTGCTGGTCATACAGAACCAACCTAGTTGGATGGATCCCATCAAATCTTATCTTGTCGACGGAGTGCTACCAGACTCTAAAGAAGAAACATGAAGAGTTAGAATGAACTCTGCCAGATACTCTATGATCGACGAACACCTCAATAGAAGGTCATTCTCTGGGCCGTACTTGAGATGAGTGGCCCCTACAAAAGTAAGAGAGATACTCTCTAGAATCCATGAAGGGGAATGTGGAAATCACTTAGGGGGACGTTCAATGGACCATAAAGTTCTCACACATGGATATTTCTGGCCATACATGGCATGAGAAGCCTAAGAATACACCAGGAAGTGTGATAAGGGCCAATGGCACGCTAGTATACCACATCAGCCCGCAGAAGACCTGACAACAATGGCTAGCCCTTGGCTATTCGCAAAATGGGGGATGGATCAAGTAGGGCCTCTCCTTACTGCTCCCAATAGGGAAAAATACGTACTTCTAGCCACCAACTACTTCACAATTCAAAGTGGGTTGAGGCGGAGGTGTATGAAACAATTACCCATGTTCAAGTCAAGAGCTTCATCTAGAACAGTATCGATCATTTGCCAGTTTGGGCTACCAGAATCCATTATCATGGATAATGCCACAAACTTCGACAACCAGCTGCTAGATAAGTTCTTTAGAAAGTATAGAATTAACGAGAAGTTATTTGCCAAATCCTACCCACAGGGCAACAACCAGGCAGAAATAACTAATCGGACCACATTCGAGTGTGTCTGGAAGAAACTAGAGGAACGTAAGGGAAGACGGTTGAAAGAGCTACCCAAAGTCCTCTGGGTGTACCGAACGACTCCGAGGCATTCGACCGACGAGAGTCCATTTTGCTTGGCATATGGATTTGAAGTAATAATACTAACTGAACTGTTAACTCCGACCATCCGAATGGAGGTACTGGAAAGGGGGTAGAATGATCGGTTGATAGAACAAAACCTAGATCTCCTAGAAGAGAAGAGGGAGGCAGCCCAAAAAAGGCTCGTCTCCTACCAAAGAATGGTTAAAAACAACTATGACAAGAAGGTAAGAAATCGAGTGTTCAACCTTGGGGACTGGGTGTTACGAAAAGTCACCGACAACACAAAGGAACAAAATGCTAAAAAATTCATATAAAAAGTGGGAAGGCCCATAAGAAGTCACCGAGGTGATCAGGAAGGGCGCATATAGGCTTTACAGAGTTAGCAATGCATGCAACCCATTTAAAAAGGTACTATGTGTAAATTCCAGCATGTTTTAATTATATTTTTCCTTTTCGACAGACTGTCCTCTGATTCTCAAAGAGATACAAAAGGAATCAATAAAGAATGCATCTTTTCAAAAAAAATAAAAAAATGTACGTCGCTGGCAAAAAGAAATAGGACATAGTTCCACATCGAACAAAAGACACCACACTTCATACTAAATAATGTATGGAATGGAAGTCCTACAATCGTGGCAAGACATGGTCACTGTGCAAGCTTGCAATATATAGAGGCAATGCCTTGCCCTTTTTTGTTTTAGCCTTTACTTCAAGGGCTCTTTAGCCTCTAAGGCCACCATTGCATATTTTGCAAAGAATGATTTCCCAATTTTCTTCAAAGAATAAAGGGAAATATATCATATAAAGGAAATCTTAAATATGAGCATAGACAATTCAATACCATTATATTTTTTAGAATGGATTCACCTTCCTTATGATTGGCCTCAAATCTAATGAGAGCCATTTTTTGAGTTGGTTATTATGAATATATGTATGAACAAAATCCCACATCGAATAAAGGTCATTGTCTTTTACTGTACAAAAATGGAAACAAAGCCCTTATGGACACGACGTGGGCATGGAATGACGCAAAAGAGCTAAGATGCGCCGTTACATATCCACGCTTGCTTTTATGCCAATGACAATGACTAACTTCCCAAGTCAAGCTAACGTCTTAAACTACCGATTGCTTATGAAATGTAGGTCTTAAACAATCGATCACCTATCAAATGTAGGTCTTAAACGATTGATCAATTATCAAATGTAGGTCTTAAACGACCGATCAAGTATCAAATGTTGGTCTTAAACGATTGATCGATAATTAAATGTAGGTCTTAAACAACCGATCGATTATCAAATGTAGGTCTTAAACCACAAATCAATTAACAAATGTAGGTCTTAAACGATAGATCACTTATTAAGTGTAGGTCTTAAACGACCGATCGCCTATGAAATGTAGGTATTAAAATGACCGATCACTTATCAAATGTTGGTCTTAAACGATCGATCGCTTAAGCAGGCCTATTGGCCCAAATTAAGCTAAGGTCTTAAACAACTGATCACTGATCAAATGTAGGTCTTAAATGACCGATCGCTTATAAAATGTAGGTCTTAAATGACCGATCGCTTAAGTAGGCTCATTAGCCCAAATCAAGCTAAGGTCTTAGACGACCGACTGCTGATCAAATGTAGGTCTTAAACGACCGATCGCTTATCAAATATAGGTCTTAAATGACTGATTGATTATCAAATGTAGGTTTTAAATGATCGATCGATTATCAAATGTAGGTCTTAAACGACCGATTGCTTATCAGGCTAAGGTCTTAAATGACTGATCGCTTATCAAAGCTAAGGTCAGAACGATCGATCGCTTAAAAAAGAGACCCTTGGCCCAAAATTCATCTAAAGTCTTCAATGGTCTATCATTTATCAAGGCCAAGGTCAACACGACCGGTTACACAATTCAATGGAGAAAATCAGACCTATCTGGCTAAAGCAATTGTTAACACAAGCGTTTGTCAGAGGCGTTAATCCATATCTCAAAGTTTGCAACAAAAGAAAAGTTGTATTATTCACAAAAAAAAGAGGATGTGTTCATTACAAAGAAAAAAAAAGAAAGAGCACAAGTATACCCTTGGAACAAAAAATATCTCTCTGAGCATTACAAAAGGAAAAAATAAAAAAGAAATGCCCCGTGATTCGTGTGTGAGTGTGACTCAAAAAGTATATCAATTAAAAATTTTCACACTTCGCAATAGAACGAATTCCTTGCAGAATAGGGCTATCGAAAGGGGTACCGTACCTCAGGGATTATGGTCTGATGAGTTAGAATCCAGAATTAATTCTAATTAAATTTATAAGAAAAGAATTCTGATTCTTAAACTAAACTAATTAATAAGTAAAATAAAATAAATCAAAGTGAATAGATAGTGAAGATAATATGAGAGAAATCTAGGGTGTTTGACTTCACCACTAACTCCACAATCAATGGTCAATTGAATCAACTATAGGGAAATTACATCATGTATAAGTGGTGTCGGTGGCTACAAGCTCACCTTCATCCATCAAGAAGATAACATATGATTAAGGCTAAGCCATGGACTATCTTCGATTAGCATGGGCCATCTGCCTAACTACTCTAATCTAGGGTGCAGTATGGTTCATCTTCTCTAGGCATAATCCATCAAAGCTCTTAATAATATATTCAGTGATTATCATTGTGTAATAATTGCTCTCATGATCACAGAAAACAAGAGAGATTGAGTTCAATAACAACAACTAAATATCTAAGACAAGATAAGAAATCATTGAAACTGAATTTACAAGACTTTTATTGCTCAATTCTATAATAAGAATCCTTTCATTTACACAATCTATGCATGTATATAAAGGTCCCCAATAATTAAAACAATCAAACCATTGATGCTTTGTTAGGGCTACATCAAAACCCTAGTGGATGAACTAGCCGCTCATGGTAGAAGAAGAAGCTTCAACTGTTGAGGAAGAAGGCATCATCTTCATGAATTACGCGTATGACTTCGTTCTCCAATGGCTCTGCAATTATATTTCTGTTCTCTTCTCAGCCCTCTCAGACTCTCCAATCTCCGTTATCTCCCCCAAACTCAGCCTCTTATTTTTCACTTTATTCCCCAAGAGAATACACCAAAGTACTAATCCAATTAGGAATAAATTAGGGTTTCCCACAGCACTAATCAGGTGGGTTTTTCCTGCTGACTTTGGCCCAACTTTTGACCCACTAGAAGTCCAATTTATGGAATTTTCGTGAAATACAAAAGTGTGCAGAATCAAATTTTGTTCAACCTTTTGCAAAAATTATGTTAATTTGAGGCTTGAAAATAAGACTTCTGATCCGTTTTCTAAAACGGGATTAAGACTGTATTATGCGCAGATTTGGGCTTCAGGCCCGAAACCTTCTTAAGCAGCTGTAATTCTCTTGGACCTCTTCCTTGGACTGATTTGAGTTGAAATAAATGGTTGAATGAATCTCTTTGATGTAGGCTTCATCTAACCATCTTGGATGTCTTCTTTTAACAGTCCAAAAGCATAGTTTTAACTGAAATAATCATTAAGGCCCTGAAAATACAGAAAATACTAAAACAAAGTAAAATAACAAAATAATCTATCAGTAAGAGAATAAAATACATAAGTTAAGAGGCTAGAATACGTAACATTCAACGCCTATCACCCCGTCCTCTTTATTGAATTCTTGGTCAAAGGAATCAACAATCATAGTGCCTTGCTTGACTGAGGGCACTCTCTCCACAAAAGGCTGATAAGCAAAGAGATGGGGGGATCTGCAGACTGGCGTTCAGCCACACTTGTAAAAGGAATACTGCAGCCCCTGAATGAATTGATAGCCAGATCGGCATCAAACTCATCCAGGCTAGTGTAATCCCGTTCGACTTCAGGCTTCTCTCCTTGCTTGAATCTATAGCAAAAGCCATCTGTAAGCTTCAAAGCTGGGATTTGCAGATACCTCTTATACATCTCAAGGCCTCCAGCCTTGCAAACTTGATGCATTGCCTCCAGACCAACCACTTTCTCCTCAACTTCCAATGCCCCCCTCTTAAAGTAACCAAATGTCTTCTGGTTTTTAGTAAGAGACTTGGTTAGGGACTTCAGCTTCCCCTCAAGACCTTTGGTTTTTTGTCCATTCAGACGTTCGACCTCCAGAGCTTTATAGAGGGAGATGGTCAGATATGCACCCTATACCACAGAAAATAGACCGTGTTAGAGATGAAAACATCAAAAAGCTGAATAGATAAGAAAATGGGAAGGAACAAACCTCCATAACATGAAGAGGTGCGTTGGAAGGCTGATAGTATTTTTGAGAGTGGTTTTGCAGATGCTATGTCTACCATTGTGGATGCTGTGTCACAAAGAGTGGTGCAATTCATGGCGGCTGGTCAAGTGCCTAATCCATCTTCATATTATCCTATTTTTGAGCCATGTGATTTTTGCTCGAGTCCTACGCACCATGTGAATAATTTTCCTTCACTTGGGCAATTTGTCAATTTTCCACAAGAGCAAGGGGCAGCAATTTAGCCCACTTTTCAACTTCAAAACTATGTGCCTCCACAGCCATACCAAACATAAGTTCCTATGACACAAAAAATTTTTGCTATTGAAGACAAGCTGACACTTACCATAGCAAAATTTGAGAAGCTTGATTCCATTATAAAGATAGTGTAAGCTACTGCAGCAACAGTACAATCTAGCTCAATTGGTTCATTCTCACTCTGAATCGATTGCCAAACTGGAATCTCAGTTTGGACAACTTGTTAATGCCTTGAGTAGAAGAGAAGAGGGGAAATTACCAAGCCAACCAGTTGCCAACCCAAGAGGGGTTCATGTCCTTGACAATATTTCTTCTTCAAGAACTCACACCATGAGCAGATTCAAGCCATCACCACTTTTAGAAGTGGAGAAATACTTGACAAGAAGGTAGGGGAGAAGAAGCTTGATGAAGAAGAGATGACAAAGAGTCCTAATGCTAAAATTTCTCATGAGCCTAAGGTGAAATTAAATACTTTCAATGCCATTCAACATCCTCTGGATACGAGTGATTGTTTCTTCATGGATGTCTTTGATGATTATGTGGAAGAAGTTGATCTGGTTACTCTATCTCAAGATGTTGAGAAGCCTATTGCAAGGGTGAATTCTATACTTGATGTAGTGGCCATGAAAGGTAATTCACCTTGGAGGATTCCAATTGAGCCATTGCCTATTCTTTCTAGGACTCCTCCGATGTCATCATTAGAATCTCCTCCATGGGTAGAATTGAAACATCTTCCGTCAAGGCAAAGAGATGTGTTTTTTGAAGCCAATTAGACCCTTCTGATTACTTTGAGTTTGGCACAAGGAACTGAGGATCATATGAGGGGGACGATGTTAAATCTCCTCAAGAGATGTGGCATTGGGTGAACTTTCAATTGATGTCGATGACCGTCGCCTATGGACGTTAAATTGTAGGATTTGTATGTATTTCTATCCTTTAATTTCTTTAATTTTCTTTAATTTTTATTTTTATTTTATTTTTTTAATTTTTAGTTTATGTTTATCTTTATTTTTCTTCCATTATTAGTTGCGTTTTAATGTGTTTTCTTTCAGTTTTTGATGTATAAGTTGCTTCCGGGGAATCTTAAGAGGTGTACCGAGATATTTGGACTCAAAATGGGTGAAAAATAGAGGTCTCGGTCGACCTTGGGCGATAGATACTTCAAAAATACCCTTTCTGGTCGACCCTTGGCGATAGAGACTCAACAGGCTCCAGCAGGGGGGATCGATCGCCCCTTTGAAGGGGGATCGATACCCTATTAATTTTTCAAGTGCACCTCACAAGCAGTTGGGCAATCGATCACCTTGTCCAAGGGGGGATCGATCGCCCAGCCCCCTCATAATCCAGCTGATCCTTTTTGTGCTATTTTAAGAGCCTCTCATGCCCAACTTGCTCCTACTCGAATTTTAAACCTCGGTGCCACTCTTTGTGCCTCTCCTACATCAATACACACTCTAAAATCTTTCACTTATATTGTCATACACCTACTTGATCATCATCATTCATCACCATCATCATCAATTCCAACTTTTTCTTCTCCATTATCATTAAAGTTTTAACTTTTTCATATTTCCATCTTGACAAGAGGTGTGAATTAATTATGGAAGTGGGGTGATTTCTTTGAGGGGTTTTGTGCTACAAGTTTGGGGGAGGACATTGCGCATTGATTGTGGGCTAGTTGGTTGATTTTCATGCTCTATTCTGGCCTTGACTTAGATGCTCCGACACCACATTCTCCTTGATTTTTTGAAGGTTCTTTATTTTATTTTTCGTATAGTTTTTTTATTTAGTTTTAAAAAATATATTTTTTGTATTTTTCTATTTCATATTTATTTGCACCCATATTATTTCACTTGGTCTTTGGGGTATAGTGGTTTGTTTTGACAGGTTGTCGCATCCAAGTTTGGGGGAGTGCTAGCATTAACTTCATGTTATTGGTTTGCTATATTTTCTCGCCACTACTACATGATCATGGTAATATCGTTCTTACCCTTCTCTATGTTTCGATTGGGTGTACATTGAGGACAATGTACAGTTTAAGTTTGGGGGTGAGGTGATGCCTTATTTATGTGCTTTATTACAATATGGAAATTTTTTTTGTGAAATTCTTCTTGTTTTAGGATTTTTGTTTATTTTATTTTCTTAGTTATTTTATTTTATTTTATTTTGTTTTGTTTTTAGATAGAATGTTTTTACATTATTCAAGGGATTAGTACCTTATGTAGGTGCATAACTTGCAATTTTTGAGTATGTTTTAAATTTTTGGAAACTGTGGTCTAAATTATGTGGTTTTAATCATGATTTGCATTGATATGCCTTGGGGTGATTGATTTTAGTTTCCTCACATGCACAGACACACTAGTATAATCTTATGGGGAATAAGATTATACTCATGCTCTGAGTTATTGAGTTACATATGCTTGATATTAATTAGTATCTCTTGAGAATGAGTACCAATGATATGTTTTACTTGACTTCAATGAAAAAAAAAAGAAAAGAGAAAAAGAAATATATGTTGAATAGCAAATCAATTTGATCCATTTCATGAGTAACCGGGCCTCTATGCCTCATGAAGCATGGAGTGTTCGCGTCAAAAAGTGAAAGGGTGAGAAAAGATGAGCATTGGTTGTCTTGATTTGTAGCCTGACTAATTCAAGTTATTAGGTTCTTCGGGGTTTCTTAACGCCTAGTGCCCTAAAGCCATCTAGTTTGGGAGTCACTGACTGAAAGCTTGCTACATGGATCTTTCAGAAAGCTTAATTGATCAAGACATTGCACAACCAATAAAGCAATGAAAAAAAAGAGTGTAAAAGAAAAAAAAAGAGAGGAAAAAGTCATGTATTCATGTTTGGAAGTATGAGTTCAATAAGGGGAGCTAGTGAGTTTAAAGGGTATGTGCGTTAATATATTTGGAGTTGTGTTATACCACATGAGAGGACTGCTAGTTTACTTTTCACAAATGAACTAGAGTTGATTATTTTGAGATATGTTGAGGTGAATTATACATGGGGACCATTGCTTTGAATTATGGAATTTGAAAATTTGAATATTCTTGAATGCAAGTTTGTAACTATATATTGTAATTTTCTTCTTGGATTAATGTTGAAACAGAATTTTGAATGTTTGTGGGTAACATTTTTGGAAACTCTCACGAGACTATACTCGTCCACTAGGGGGAACCTAGGGGTTTAAAGGCTTGTTGCATATGCTAAATGCAATCGTTTCTCCTACGAAAGTGGAGTTGAGTAGTTTAGTTAGTATTAGTTAGCTTCCTTTGTTTTAGTTTTCTTTTATTCTATTGCTAAGGGACTAGCAATATGTAAGTTTGGGGGTGTGATTGGCGTTGAAAGTTACGCATTCTAGCCTCTTAATTTGCATATTCTATTCTCTTAGTGATATATTATTTTGTGATTTTACTTTGTTTTAGTGTTTTCTATATTTTCAGGGCCTTAATGATTATTTCAGTTAAAACCATGATTTTGGGCTTTTAAAGATGACATGCAAGAGGGTTAGATGAAGCCTACATCAAATGGATCCATTCAACTCCATAATTTAACTCAAATCAGCCCAAGGAAGAGGTCCAAGAGAATTATAACTGCTAAAGGGTATTTTGGGTTGAAATCCAATTATGCGCTTAATACAGTTTTAATCCCGTTTGGGAAAATGGCTTGAAACTCTTATTTTTGAGCGTCAAATTGACTCAATTCTCGCGAAGGTTGAACGAAATTCGATTCTTCACAGTTTTGTATTTCACGTAAATTTCGTAAATCAGAATTTTACTAGTCAAACTTTGGGCCGAAAGTCAGCAGAAAATCCCACCTAATTAGGGGCTGCGGGAAACCCTAATTATATCCTAATTAGGTGGGGACTCTTCATATTCTCCTGGCTATTAAAAGTGATGAATTGGGGCTATATTGAGGAGGCTTGGCAGTAGCTTTGAAGAGCTTTTGGAGTCGAGAATCATTGGAGAAGAAGGCGTATCAAGACTTCCATGGAGATGAAATCTTCTACCTCAACCGTTGAAGCTTCTTATTCTACCATGAGCGGCTAGTTCAGCCACCAGGGTTTTGATGTAGCCCTAACTAAACATCACTGGTTTGATTATTCTAATTGTTGGAGATTTTTGTATTCATTCATAGACTGTGTAATTTAGAGGATTCTTATTATAGAATTGAGCAATAAAAGTCTTATAAATTCAGTTTCAATGATTTCTTATTTTGGCTTAGATATTTGATTGTTGTTATTGAACTCGTCTCTCTTGTTTTCTGTGATCATGAGAGTGATTATTACATAATAGTTTTCACTGAATATATCATTAAAATCTTTGAATGATTATGCCTAGAGAAGATGGACCATACAACACCCTAGAGTAGAGTAGTTAGGCAGATGACTCATGCTAATCGAAGATAGTCCATGACTTAGCCTTAATCATATGTTATCTTCTTGATGGATGAAGGTGAGCTTGTAGCCACTGACACCATTTATGTATGATATGATGCCCCATAGTTAGTTCAATTGACCATTGATTGTGAAATTAGTGGTGAAGTCAATAACTCTAGATTTATCTTATATTCTCTACACTCCTCAGTTTCTCTTGCTTTTGTTTAATTGCCTCATTAGTTAATTTAGAATTAAAAATCAGAATTCTTTTCTTTTAAATTTAATTAGAATTAGTCCTAACAATTCAACTCAATCAGACCACAGTCCCTAAGGTTCGACACCCCTTTCGATAGTCTTATTCTGCAAGAAATTCATTGTATTGTGAAGTGTGGTAATTATAATTGAGACGCACTCACACATAAATCAGGATATCCATCATAGCGGAGCTGAGCGAACCGAGCATGGGCAGATCTCATCAGGTACTCGTAATCCCAAGGGAGCCGAGTTGGATGGATCCTCTCAAGGCATATTTGAAAAATGGAGTCCTCTTGGAGCAGAAGGAAGAAGCCAAAAAATTTAGAATGAGGGTGGCAAAATACTCCATCATCAACGGTCGCCTTTACAGGCGATGGTACTCGGCCCATTACTTCGATGTTTGACATCATCAGAGGCAAGAGAAGTGCTAAAGGAAGTTTATGAAGGAGTTTACAGGAATCACTCGGGAGGAAGATCCCTAGCTCACAAGGCTCTGACGCTAGGATGCTTCTAGCATTCATGTCCCACGACGCAGTAGAATACTCCAGAAATTGTGATAAATGCCAGAGACATGCGAGTTTGTTACACTAGCCACAAGGGACTCTGAACCTGTTGACTAGCCTGTGGCCCTTCAATCGATGGGGAATGGATGTGGTAGGCCTTCTGCCGACCGCAGAATAGAAGAAGTACGTTCTTCTGGCCACAGATTACTTCGCCAAATGGGTGGAGGAAGAGGCCTACGTCTCTATAACATACTCCCAAGTGGAGAAATTAATTTGGAATAATATCATATGTCGCTTTGGCATACCAATGTCAATAGGCATGGACAACGGGAAAAATCCATCCAAAGATTCTTTATAAAATATGGGATAAATTAGAAACTCTCCTTAAGGTCATATCCTCAAGGAAACGGACTAGCTGAAATCACGAACAAAATAATCTTTGCCAATATCAAGAAGAAGCTAGAAGACAGAAAGGGTTGTTGGCTTGAAAAATTACTGAACGTACTATGGGCCTACCAAATGACCCCTTGGCGACCAATGAGAAACAACCCATTCAGTCTGGCTTATGGAGCGAAAGTCATGGTACCAATCGAACTCAATGTCCTAACTCTAAGAACAGAGATGTTCGAAGAAAAAGAAAACAATCAACAGATCGAGCATGAGTTGGATTTGCTTGACGAAAGAAGAGAAGCTTCGCAGATCAGATAAGCAGCATACCAGCAAGTGGTTCGCAACAGCTAAAACAAAAAGGTTAGACGTTGGACCTTCGAAGGAGGAAATTGGGTCTTACAAAAGGTGACCAACACCAAGGAACTAAATGGTGGCAAATTAGCAGCAAATTGGGAAGGACCATATGAAATAGTTGAAGTAATTGGAAAAGGAACATACAGATTGCGGAGGGTGCGTAGAAATAGGGCACTAATCAAAAAACCATGGAATGCAATGTAACTGAAAAGGTACTACATGTAAACTCAAATAGTCAATTCCTTTCCAAATCAATAAAGTTGGTGGAAATTATCTTATGCGAATTAAGTCCCATATCAAAAATTTGCTGCACAATTCCATTGTCTTGCCTTTTTTTAAAAAATTCAACCTCGGCATGACTAGTTGAGCCCAGAAATAAATGAAATTGGCTAAGGCATGGCCAGTCGAGCGCTAACAATGAATGAAATCAGCCTTGGCATGACCTGCCGAGCCCTATAAATAAATGAAATTGGCTAAGGTATGACCAACCAAACCCTAGAAATAAATGAAATTGGCTAAGGCATAGCCAGTCGAACACCAAAAATGAGTAAAATCAGCTTCGGCATACCAGTCGAGCCCTATAAATAAATGAAATTGGCTAAGGCATGGCCAGCTGAGCGCCAAAAAGAAGTGAAATCAGCCTTGGCATAACCAACCAAGCCCCAGAAATAAATGAAATTAGCTAAGACATGGCCAGCTGAGGGCCAAAAATGAGTGAAACTAGCCGAACCCCAAAAATAAATGAAATTGGCTAAGACATGGCCAGTCAAGTGCCAAAAAAAAATGAAATTAGCCTCTATATGACCAGCCGAGCCCCATAAATAAATGAAATTGGCCAAGGCATAGCCAATAGAGCGCCAAAAATGAATGAAATCAGCCTCGACATGACCAACCAAGCCCCAGAAATAAATAAAATTGGCTAAGCCATGACTAATTGAGCACCAAAAATGAATAAAATTGGCTAAGTGATTCGTGTGTGAGTGTGACTCGAAAAGTATATCAATTAAAATTTCCACACTTCGCAATAGAACGAATTCCTTGCAGAATAGGGCTATCGAAAGGAATGGGTATCGAACCTCAAGGACTGTGGTCTGACTGAGTTGAATTGTTAGGATTAATTCTAATTAAATTTAAAAGAAATAAATTCTGATTTTTAAAACTAAATTAACCAATGAAGCAATTGAACAAAAGCAAGAAAAACTAAGGAGTGTAGAGAATATAAGATAAGTCTAGGGTAATTGATTTCACCACTAACTTCACAATCAATGGTCAATTGAACTAACTATGGGGCATCATATCATGCATAAGTGGTGTCGGTGGCTACAAGCTCACCTCCATCCGTCAAGAAGATAACATATGATTAAGGCTAAGTCATGGACTATCTTCGATTGTCATGGGCCATCTGCCTAACTACTCTACTCTAGGGTGCAGTATGATTCATCTTCTCTAGGCATAATCCATCAAAGCTTTTAATGATATATTCAGTGAAAACCATTGTATAATAATCACTCTCATGATCACAGAAAACAAGACGGACGAGTTCAATAACAATAATCAAATATCTAAGACAAGATAAGAAATCATTGAAACTGAATTTATAAGACTTTTATTGCTCAATTCTATAATAAGAATCCTCTAAATTACACAATCTATGAATGAATACAAAAATTCCCAATAATTAGAACAATCAAACCAGTGATGTTTAGTTAGGGCTCCATCAGAACCCTGGTGGCTGAACTAGCCGCTCATGATACGCCTTGTTCTCCAATGATTCTCTATTCCAAAAGCTCTTCAAAACTGCTGCCAAGCCTCCTCAATACAGCCCTAATTTGTCACTTTAAATAGCCAAGAGAATACATCAAAGTCCTAATCCAATTAGGAATTAATTAGGGTTTCCCGCAGCACTAATCAGGTGGGTTTTTTCTGCTGACTTCGGCCCAACTTTTGACCCACTAGAAGTCCGATTTACGGAATTTTCGTGAAATACAAAAGTGTGCAGAATCAAATTTCGTTCAACTTTACGCGAGAATTATATCGATTTGAGGCTCGAAAATAAGACTTCTGGTCCGTTTTCCAAAACGGGATTAAGATTGTATTATGCGCAGATTTGGGCTTCAGGCCCGAAACCTTCTTAAGCTGCTGTAATTCTCTTGGACCTCTTTCTTGGGCTGATTTGAGTTGAAATATATATTTGAATGGATCCCTTTGATGTAGGCTTCATTTAATCATCTTGGATGTCATCTTTAAAAGCCCAAAATCACGGTTTTAACTGAAATAATCATTAAGGTCCTGAAAATACAGAAAACACTAAAACAAAGTAAAATCACAAAATAATCTATCACTAAGAGAATAAAATACATAAGTTAAGAGGTTAGAATGCGTAACATTCAATGCCGATCACACCCCCAAACTTACATATTGCTAGTCCCTTAGCAATAGAATAAAACAAAACTAAAACAAAAGAAACTAACAAATACTAACTAAACTACCCAACTCCACTTTCGTGGGAGAAACGATTGCATTTAGCATATGCAACAAGCCTTTAAACCCCTAGGTTCCCTCTAGTGGACGAGTATAGTCTCGTGAGGGTTTCCAGAAATGTTACCCACAAACATTCAAAATTCTGTTTCAACATTAATTCAAGAAGAAGATTACAATATATAGTTACAAACTTGCATTCAAGAATAATTCCAAACTTTCAAATTCTATAATTCAAATCAATGGTCTCCACACATAATTCACATCAACATATCTCAAAATAATCAACTCTAGTCTCCTTGTGTAAAGTGAACTAGTAGTCATCTCATGTAGCATAACTCAGCTCTGAATATATTAAGGCACATACTCCTTCAACTCACTAGCTCCCCTTATTGAACTTATACTTCCAAACATGCATACATGACTTTTTCATTTTTTTTTCTTATCATTCTTTTTTTTTTCATTGCTTTATTGGTTGTGCAATGTCTTGATCTATTAAGCTTTCTGAAAGATCCATGTAGCAAGCTTTCAGTCAGTGACTCCCAAACCAGACGGCTTTAGGGCACTAGGCTTTAAGATACCCCGAAGACCTAATTACTCGAATCAGTCAGGCTACAAATCAAGACAACCAATGCTCATCTTTTCTCACCTATTCACTTTTGACGCGAACACTCCGTGCTTCCTGAGGCATAGAGGCCCGGTTACTCATGAAAAGGATCAAATTGATTTGCTTATCAACATATATTTCTTTTCTTTTTTTTTCTCTTTTTTTTTTTCATTGAAGTCAAGTAAAACACATCATCGGTACTCATTCTCAAGAGATACTAATTAATATCAAGCATATGTAACTTAATAACTCAAAACCAAAGTTTATACCCCATAAGACTATGCTAGTGTATTTGTGCATGTAAGGAAACTAAAATCAATCACTCCAAAACATGTTATTGCAATTCATGATTAAAACCACTTAATTTAAACCATAGTTTCTAAGAATTTAAAACATACTCAAAAATTGCAAGTTATGCACCTATATAAGGTACTAATCCCTTAGATAATGTTAAAACATTCTATCTACAAATAAAACAAAATAAAATAAAATAAACTAAGAAAATAAAATAAAATAAAATAAAATAAAAACCTAATACAAAAAGAATTTCACACAAATTTCCCCCCATATTGCATTGAGCACACAAATAGGCATCGCCTCACCCCCAAACTTAAACTGTACATTGTCCTCAATGTACTACTAATCAAAGCATAGAGAAGAGTAAGAACGATGTTACCATGATCATGGAGTAATGGCGAGAAAATATAGCAAACCAATAGTATGAAGGCAATGCAAGCACACCCCCAGACTTGGATGTTTCAACCTGTCAAAACAAACCACTATACCCCAAAGACCAAGTGAAATAATATGGGTGAAAATAAATATGAAATAAATATATATTTTTTTTAAACTGAAAAAAAAATAAAATAAAGAAAAGAAAATTAAAAAATAAAACAAATAAAACAAAAAAAATACAAAAGATAGTTACCTCCGAAAAAATTAAGGAGAAGGTGGTGCCGAAGCATCGAAGTCATAGCCGGAATGGAGCATCAAAATCAACCAACTAGCCCACAATCAATGTTCAATGTCCTCCCCCAAACTTGGAGTACAAAACCCCTCAAAGAAATCTCCTCACTTCCACGATGAATGCACACCTCTTGTGAAGAAGGAAATATGAAAAAGTTGAAATTTTAATGATGAAGGAGAATAAAAAGTTGTAATTGATGATGATGGTGATGAATGATGATGATCAAGTAGGTGTATGGAAATAAAATTGAAAGATTTTAGAGTGTATATTGATGTTGGACAAGCACAAAGAGGCACCAAGTCTTAAAATTTTGAGTGGGAGCAATGAGGGCATGAAGGAGGGTCTCAAAATAGCAAAAGAGGTCAGATTTGGCCTTCAGGGGCTGGGGCGATCGATCCCCCAGGGGCTGGGCGATTGATCGCCCAGCTGGTTGGTCTCCCAGCTTGGGGAAAAATGGGGGCGATCGATCCCCCTTGCTTGGGCGATCGATCCCCCCGGCTGATGCCTGTTTCGCTCTCCATCGCCCAAGGTCGACCGGGACGTGTATTTTTGGAGTCTCCATCGCCCAAGGTCGACCGAGAGCTCATTTTTTCACCCGCCTTGAGTCCAAATACCTCGGTACACCTCTTGGCATCCTCCGGAAGCAACTTATACATCAAAAAACTCAAAGAAAATACATTAAAACACACCTAATAATGGAAGAAAAATAAAGAAAAACATAAACTAAAAATTAAAAAAATAAAATAATAATAAAATAAAATAAAATAAAAAATAAAAGAAAACTAAAGAAATTAAAGGATAGAAATACATACAAATCCTACAATTTAACGTCCGTAGGAGACGGTCATCGACTTCAATTGAAAGTTCACCCAATGCCACATCTCTGGAGGAGATTTAATTTCGTTCCTCCTGTATGATCCTCACCTCCTTGTGTCGATCTCAAAGTAATCGGAATGGTGTCATTGGCTTCAAAAAACACATCTCTCTCCCTTAACGGAACATGTTTCAATTTTACCCATGGAGGAGACTCTAATGATGGCATCGGAGGAGTGCTAGAAAGAATAGGAAATGGCTCAATCGGAATCCTCCAAGGTGGAGTATTTTTCATGGCCACTACATCAAGTAAATCATTCACCCCCTCAATGGACTTATCAACATCATGTGATAGAGCAACCGGATCAACTTCTTCAACATAATCATCAAAGCCATCCATGAAGAAACAATCACTCTCATCTAGAGGATGTTGAATGACATTAAAAGTATTCAAGTTCACCTTAGGCTCATGAGAAATTTCAACATTTGGACTCTTTGTCACCTCTTCTTCATCAAGCTTCTTCTCCCCCACCTTGTTGTCACTTATTTCTCCACTTCTAAGAGTGGTGATGGCTTGAAATTGTTCATGGTGTGGGTTGCTTGAAGAAGAAATATTGTCGAGGACATGAACCCCTCTTGGGTTGGCAACTGGTTGACTTGGTAGTTTCCCCTCCTCTCTTCTACTCAAGGTATTGACAAGTTGTCCAAACTGAGATTCCAGTTTGGCAATCGACTGAGAGTGAGAGTGAACCAGTTGAATAGTGGATTGAAGTGTTGCTGCAGTAGCTTCCACCATCTCAACAATAGAGTCAAGCTTCTCAAGTTTTTCTAGGACAATTGTCATCTTGTCCTCAATGGCTGAATACCTCTGTGTCATAGGAACTTGTTCTTGATATAATTGTGAAGGCACATAGTTCTGAGGTTGAAAAGTGGGCTGAATTGCTGCCCCTTGTCCTTGTGGAAGATTGAAAAACTGTCAAAGTGAAGGACAATTATTCACATGGTGCATAGGACTCGAGCAAAAATCACATAGCTCAAAAATAGAAGGATATGAAGATTGATTAGGCACTTGACCAACGGCCATGAGTTGCACCACTCTCTGTGACACAGCATCCACAATGGTAGACATAGCATCTGCAGAACCAATCTCAAAAATATCATCTGTCCTCCTTGTATTGGATGGTCTGCTCGAACGAGATGAAGATACATGTTGCAAAGAATTGTCACTGAGGTTCTCGAACAAAGTCCAAGCTTCCTCTTCACTTTTTAACATAAAAGTGCCTCCACATGATGCATCTACCATCTGTCTGTTTCCTTCAGTTAGCCCTTCATAGAAACACTGCACTAACTGCCACATTGGAACTTGATGATGAGGACACTTCCTAAGAAGGTCCTTGAATCTCTCCCATGCCTCAAAAAATTGTTCTCCCTCAAATTGAGAGAAACCAGTGATAGCACGTCTGAATTGATTGGTCCTCCCTATCAGAAAATATTTCTTCAAAAACTCATTTTGCAATTGAGTCCATGTAGTGATAAAGCCTGCCGGTAGAGATCTGAACCAATACTTAGCCTTTTCCTTTAGAGAGAATGGAAAGAGTCGCATCCGAAAAGCATCTTCTAAGAAGTTGTGAATTTTTGTTAATGAGCAAACTTCTAAAAATTCATCTAAGTGCTTGTACGGATCCTCATGAGTCAACCCAAAATAGGATGGCAACATATGAATGATACTAGGCTTGATCTCATAGTTCTGTGCAGTGACATCAGGCAATTGAAAATCAGCTGGTGAATTATAAGTCTCTGGGACACAGTAGTCTCTGATCAATCTCGCTTTTTCCACAATAGCATTAGGCACAATATTGTTGGCCTCATTATTACCACGCACACCATCCATGATATCAATATTCTCTTCCTCTTGCTCAATGTTATGGTGATTGAAGTACCGGAAAAGAAAAGAACAAAAAAAAATAAAAAAAAATTAGGTTGGTAGCAAAAAATAAAAAAAATAAAATAAAACTAATTAGTAATTGAAAAGAAAACAAACAAAAAAAAAAAATAAATAAATAAATAAAAGAAAAATTAAAAAAAAAAAATTTCCTAAACTAAAAATCTAATTAGAACTAATTCTAAAAATCCAAACAATCAAATAGACAGTCCCCGGCAACGGCGCCAAAAATTGATTCGTGTGTGAGTGTGACTCAAAAAGTATATCAATTAAAATTTCCACACTTCGCAATAGAACGAATTCCTTGCAGAATAGGGCTATCGAAAGGAATGGGTATCGAACCTCAAGGACTGTGGTCTGACTGAGTTGAATTGTTAGGATTAATTCTAATTAAATTTAAAAGAAATAAATTCTGATTTTTAAAACTAAATTAACCAATGAAGCAATTGAACAAAAGCAAGAAAAACTAAGGAGTGTAGAGAATATAAGATAAGTCTAGGGTAATTGATTTCACCACTAACTTCACAATCAATGGTCAATTGAACTAACTATGGGGCATCATATCATGCATAAGTGGTGTCGGTGGCTACAAGCTCACCTCCATCCGTCAAGAAGATAACATATGATTAAGGCTAAGTCATGGACTATCTTCGATTGTCATGGGCCATCTGCCTAACTACTCTACTCTAGGGTGCAGTATGATTCATCTTCTCTAGGCATAATCCATCAAAGCTTTTAATGATATATTCAGTGAAAACCATTGTATAATAATCACTCTCATGATCACAGAAAACAAGACGGACGAGTTCAATAACAATAATCAAATATCTAAGACAAGATAAGAAATCATTGAAACTGAATTTATAAGACTTTTATTGCTCAATTCTATAATAAGAATCCTCTAAATTACACAATCTATGAATGAATACAAAAATTCCCAATAATTAGAACAATCAAACCAGTGATGTTTAGTTAGGGCTCCATCAGAACCCTGGTGGCTGAACTAGCCGCTCATGATACGCCTTGTTCTCCAATGATTCTCTATTCCAAAAGCTCTTCAAAACTGCTGCCAAGCCTCCTCAATACAGCCCTAATTTGTCACTTTAAATAGCCAAGAGAATACATCAAAGTCCTAATCCAATTAGGAATTAATTAGGGTTTCCCGCAGCACTAATCAGGTGGGTTTTTTCTGCTGACTTCGGCCCAACTTTTGACCCACTAGAAGTCCGATTTACGGAATTTTCGTGAAATACAAAAGTGTGCAGAATCAAATTTCGTTCAACTTTACGCGAGAATTATATCGATTTGAGGCTCGAAAATAAGACTTCTGGTCCGTTTTCCAAAACGGGATTAAGATTGTATTATGCGCAGATTTGGGCTTCAGGCCCGAAACCTTCTTAAGCTGCTGTAATTCTCTTGGACCTCTTTCTTGGGCTGATTTGAGTTGAAATATATATTTGAATGGATCCCTTTGATGTAGGCTTCATTTAATCATCTTGGATGTCATCTTTAAAAGCCCAAAATCACGGTTTTAACTGAAATAATCATTAAGGTCCTGAAAATACAGAAAACACTAAAACAAAGTAAAATCACAAAATAATCTATCACTAAGAGAATAAAATACATAAGTTAAGAGGTTAGAATGCGTAACATTCAATGCCGATCACTAAGTCATAGCCAAAACTAAGGAAATCAACATCAAGAATGATTGAAAAACATGAATGAAAATACCCAAGTCAAAAGCTGCAAAGGAATTTTGTTTCACTAAAATAGAGCTTTCTTCATTACAAAAGGAGCTCGTAAAGAGGGTAAGTCCAGTTACAAAAAATATATAGAAAAAAGAGAGCTGAAGGAGCATCTTCTCGCTATGCCATGCCAGAGGGTGCGATTGGTGTACTAGCAGACTCTATGATCACTAGGCCGGAGTCTTCGACAGTATCTAGAAGATCCAAGATATCCTTCTTATTAGCACCCGATAGGATCGCTCTTCAATAGAAGTAGTTACATCATCAAAACCTGTTCGGTAGGCTTTGGCATTTCTAATCTGGTTTGTTTGAGATAGCCTACCAAACCTAGCCTTAGCTCATGACTCAAGCCTCAGAACCTTCTCTTGAAGGAATTTTATATTCAGGTGAGATTCAGTGGCTTTAGACTCTGCCATAGCTCATTGTAGTTCAGCCTCCTCCTTCTCCTTTCTGAGCTCCTCATATTGAGCTCGATATTTGTCTATCTTAACCTGTAAGATCTTTGACTTCACTTGTTCACTTACTGCCTTCTGTATGGCAGCTTGAAAGTCAGCCTTAGCCTTTCTCTTTTACGCGTCAGCTCTTTTTACCTTGACCGCTGCTTGTTTGACCAGACAGCACATGGTCATTACCCCGAACATATTCTGTAAATACACAAAGAATATTGCAGAACATGTCTTTTAAAAATAAGGAAAACAGAAAGGTGGAAAATTAATTACCCTCAGAGCCAGATCGAGGCAAGAATCCAACAAAGTCCCAATAGACACTTCCTTCATCGTCTTGTCATCTTTAGGAGGCCACATCTTCTTCAGAAAGGCTTTCACAGCCTCCTTGTCCTTCAGAATGGAGTCTTCAGCCAATAGTGGCATGTTATTGGCCTTCGCCATTCGGTGAGTCCAAGGCTCAATGTCAGAAGAACTAGGGGCATCAACTCTCCTTCCAGAGGGAGCAATAGAGACAACCCCATCAGAACTAGAAGTCCCCGCTGGTCTCAGGACAGAAGGTGAAGGCAGAACGGACATCCTCAAAGACTTCGGTGGAGGAATGACCATCTATGTCTGAATGACTTTAGATTGTTGTTTCCTCTTTGCAGCCTCGTCCTGAGGGAACTTCTTTCCCATATAAGTAAAAGTCTTTCTCTCTTGCTCGGTTAGAGGACCACCGAGCTCGGTCTACTTCTCACTCTTGAAGCTTTCTCAAAAATGGCTTTCAGTGTCCAGGAGTCAAGTAGAAAGGAAGAAGTAGGAAAATCGTTCCACACCTTGTCCTTTGAAGTTTGTAGGCGAGCCTTAACTTTCGAGCGAGGAAGTAGATCCCTAACTACACCAAGATAAGAATGGATATGCTTAAAAAGTAGAACTTCACAAATGTCACAATTGCAATGAAGGTCAAGAAGGGAATCGAACAAGGGAATACCTAATCTACTACAATTTTGAGGGATCAAAAACTTACCAGAAGAGAGAACTTTCCATTTCCCTCTAACGACCATGAGTTATTCTTTCCAGCCCTTATTCGAGGTTGGATGACTGAACCACAACGATTTGCTCGATCGGGAATAGAAATGATAACGATTCTTCTCATTCTCTGTAGCACAAACTTGGTAACAGAGGAGAAGATCATCAAATTCTAACTCAATCCCTTTAGAATGGTTGAGGGCAAGAACACTAGAGTTGACCTTGAAAAAATTAGGGTTAACTTGAAGAGGGGCCAGATTCATCTGGCAGAGGACTATGTGATAGAAAGGATGAAGGGGAAAATGGAATGCAGGGAAATGTTTCACCGAGAAGAGCATATCATTGTCACCCAATCCCTCCCCAGATCGAAATTTCAAATCCAAAGGGTAATTCCTAAGGTTCATATCGGCAGGAATATCAAAATCTAACCTAAGCTTCCCCAGATTAACTGTAACCCTAGCCGAATCAGGGTCCGCTTCCTCATAACTTGATTTAGAGGGTACACTTTCTAGAACCACGGGCTCTAAAGAAGGAACGACGGTAGGAATCACCGGAGTATGAAGACCCTCAGAGGAGATAGAATCGTCCTCACTCTCATTCAAGAAATTGTCGACAGACTAGTAAACCCCCATGGCTCCGAAATTGTTGACGATCTCCACTCTCTTCACTCTACTCATGCTTAGAGGTGAATAAATAAGTAAAAAGAGACATTGACCTTAAGAAGCAAAGAAGGATGAAAACCACAGAAGTAATAAGCTTGCCGGAATTAAAATAACACCACAGAGCAAGGAAAGTGATCAAAGAAAAAGAAATTTTTAGCATTTATATAGACCTGATATTTCGGCAACCACCAAGGGCACGAAACCCAAAAACAAGGAATTGTGCTAGCATAACTATCACTCACTTGAAAAACTCCTTTCAACTTCTAAATTTGGAAGTTGAAAGAAATTTTTGCGGCAAAGTGTGGAGGGAAAAAATTTCCACTAACAGAAAGGCGACATGTGAAAATTCCAACAAGGCAAGCATCTAGCAGTCACATCACTAGAAGGAGTCCATATGACCCATCAACACACGAAGTCAACAATCAAGTCCCTAAAATAGGAATAGCTTTGAATCACAAGTAAGAAATCACGAGAATCATGCTCTCCACGAATCATGGGATAAATATGGACTACTTTCTTGTAATCAAAGGCTGTATAAAAAAAAAAAAAAAAAAAAGCGAAGGCACAAAGAATGGACAACGGATTTTCTGAAAACATTTCATTTGAAGTGTTGCTTGCATTAGTCTATTCTTAAGAGTAGATTTTTTGCATCTACAGATAGGAATCATAGCATTGCATATCCATAAGATATATATATATTTTGAAAATACGTACGCATACAATTACACAAATCTCATGCACGCTTTTTAAATTTCCAGTACTTTCAATTTATGAGCCTTCACAAGCTTCAGCTAGTGAAAGGAATTAATGGGGTCATTACAAAATTACATAAAAACCCTTACGTTGATTTTGTTTATAACCAATTTAGGAATATCATAAAGTCGTCAATTCTATTAGTATTTTCTATATAGTTATCATGTACGTGACCTCTTAATTAAGTATATATTTGGACCACTTTGAAAATGAATGTTAGTTTTACGCAATCTTCACAAGAGGTTGACATCACATTCCGACTATGCCGTGATCCCTTTGTGCTCCATCACTGCATTATACTTGACATACACACACACCGACACACACACACACACACACACACACACACACATATATATACACACTCCTTTATTGTTTTCTCTATTTGTTAATTGTGTGTACGTGATTTTTTCATTCACTTTAGAGGACCATTTATTAGGATGGCAATATTAATACTCAATGCCAACTTGGTTTTGGTCATTCTCATCACCATCAGTGATAACGTGACTTGTTTTTCACATTATTAATGATGGTTTGATAAAGCCAAGCTTGTACTTTAAGTACTACACACTTATATTCATTTATATTTGTGCATGTGTAGTATTCAAATTGTTATTATTAGATCAGACACCATTGATCCAAGTTAATTAAATTAATTGTTCATGGCAAGGGTGTTTAATTAGTTATTGTTACGAGAATTTTATTCATTTTGTCTACATACGTTAATAACTTTAATATCATTTTCACAAAATGATTGTTCTCCTACTTGAATATGCCTTATTGTTCAAGTAAAAATGCACCCACCATGGTTAAATGAGAAGATTTTCCTCTGTGACTATGGTTAGGTTTGGAAAACTCCGTCGGTAATACTAACAACTACTACTAAGAAGTAAATGTGGTGACTTTGTGGGTAGATGTGATGTGGGTGAGTGCAAGAGACACTGACCGGTTATCACACTGATGAGTTACAGGTTGCACAATTTTATCTCGTTTGGAAAAGTAAATGTGAAGTACTTATACTTGAAATTCTATTTTTAAATAGTACGAGTTCTTTTAGAATAAACATAAAAACGAAACTGTGTGGAGCCTGAACTCAGTTTCTATACATGGTTAGAACCATGTAAATTTTTAGTGTTCTTTTTACTAAAAGCAAAATATTTGCTACAAAAGCACCCACACTCCACACCTACATAAGTAGAGTATGAGAGTTTTACAATATTTTATTTGTATCCACTTTATGCTATTAGAGCATGTACATCACTAGAAATTTTCTACTTATTCTTGTAATCTACCAATTTCGTTTTGCATTTGGAAGCATGAAATCTGTCTTAAACTAGAATTGTGGATCATGTTATTTCAAATTTTAAATTAATTTTTCTCTAGTTACAATTCCAAACATTAATCACTTTTTTTTTTTTTAAATTGGTTTTATATATGTTACTTTATTTTTGTTTGTAATTTTCACCAATTTGGATTTAGGACTATGACAATTTGTAAACTGCGTTTAAAGACCATGCCATCTTATAGTGGCATTCCTATTTTGGATTTTCATTTTAGCTTTCTCATATGAAGCAATTAAAGAGGAGAGAGAGAGAGAGAGAGAGAGAGAGAGAGAGAGAGAGAGAGAGAGAGAGATTTCAATGGTTTTAGCATTCTCTGATCTACAGAACTCCACATTTGGTCAGCCCAAGGAAAGCTCAACCCAATTCGGGGGTGAATTAACATGAAAAATATAAAAGGAAACCAAAAAAGCCCAAAGGTTTTATTTGCAATCCTTCAATGTTTCACAGATTATAAATTTATAATGCTTTAAAAATAGTTTTGGAAGACCTGCACCACTAACCAATAGAGCATTTATTAATTAACAACATAGTATTATTTAGTAGATACTTTTTGATAATCCAATTAATATTTGAAACCTAAAATATTAATTTAGATTTTGTTTGATAAAAATGAAAATTAAGTAGTGATTTTTTTTTTTTTAAAAAAAAAACTAATTCAAATGCTGAAAATTTATCATATCCTAAATGATACTTATTTTTTTAAGTGGCATTGAAATAAAATTAATTGAAATAAAACATAATTAAGTGTGAATTATGAAGAACACCTCCTGGTGAAAACCTAGGAAGTATGGATATTTCTATATGAGTAATGTACTATGTCCGTATCGGATACCGATACTCGAATACGTACATATCTGATACTTCCTAAATATATTCATAATTTTAAAATATATTGATAAGCAATGAATGTTGTGCATACGCTCACCTTTACTTATGCATTCTAATCCTATAGTTCCACATATTGTATAGTTTTTACATTGTTTTCTTGTTCAGGTTTTATCTGGAAAGTGGCTAAATCTGACGCTACTACATTTCAAGAATGCATTCCGACTTCAAATTTTACTTGGTTGAATGCCAAAAGTGAGGATTAGCAAATGAAAGGAAGTTGAATACCAATGTCGAAGCCGAGTACTTGAAGAAAGCATTGCAGACCCACACAGCCAAGGCATTAGGATGCATCGTAAAGGATAGTTCGATGCATCGTAATATCATTTACGATGCATCGTAATCCTTGCAGCAAACAGACAGCTAGTAGAAGACATTTTGGCCATTTTGTCACTTGTCCCCAAAATTCCCCAACAAGTTTTGCACATGTTTTTTTGGATATTTTGAGCTAGGAATCTTATATACATGTAGTATTTGTCTCATAGATAGATATATAGTGATATAGTGTAATAGAGAGAAAATATAGTTTTCTAGAGAGAGAAGTAGAACTTCTAGAGAGGGAAAGCTTCAAAGAAGGTTCCTACAAGGCCTTGAAGATCAAATGTAGCTGGGAATTCCTCTATCCATGGAGTGCTTCCACCTTACCATGATCAACTGACTCCTTCTCTAGGGTTTGGACCTAGCCATGTATATATGCTTATGTTGTAATTTATTAGGGATTTGTTTATGTATGTCTATTTTTTACATTGCCTTGTACTTTGTCTTCAATACAAGTTTATAATTTCTATATTTTTATTTGATGCAAGTTAATTATTCTTATCTTAGAACTTTAAATTGTCTCAAATGAGTTTTCAACACTTATACTTTCAAATGAACTATAAGTGATGGCCTTGTAAATGTTTTCATGTGAACATGCATGATAGTCCATGCTAAGAGAAGTTAATTTTGATACAATTAAGTAATTAGGTAAGTAGCTTAATGTAGGTAAGTAGAGAAATTAATCCTATCGAAGATGGACTATTCTTAACTAGGGTTCATGTAACTTTATTGACGACATCATTGTAGGCTACAAGCCAAATGCATCATTTTTACACTTGTGGATGCATTCCCCAATTTATATATCAATGGGAATATTTATGAGGCTGGTGGTGAAGTCCAAGCCCTGGTCCTACTCCTTTTCTCAAACTCATTACTTTTAACGTCATTTCCACATTTCAAGTAGTATAAGCAAACAACCAAACATTGTTCGTGAATTGAATCAGACTTAATCTCTAATCATAACAATTAAACCAATGTAGTCTTTGTGGGATTGACACCCTCTACATAGAGCCTTATCCTTCAAGGATTCGTTCTATTGTGAGTGGTTAATGCACTTTGATTGTCAAAACAAAGAGCACATCAATGTTTGGCGTCTTTGCTAGGGGTTAAGGTTTAATTGTTAAAATTGGAATATTGAATCTTGTTTAATTCGTAGTTTAAATAATTCTTTAAATTCTTTATTTCTAATTATTTATGTTCTTACTTTTAAGTGCTAAATTTCAGGTACTAATCACTCACTTGAAGCTTCAAGACTTAAGCTTGGACCCTTTGTGAGTATTGTATCCAACTTCTTGCAGTATATATTTTAGTATAGTGCCCATCTCATGCAAGGCAGGAGATCCTTATCCTTACCGATATTGTCATTTGATCTTAAACTAGAATGAACTATTAGACAACATAGAGGTATTCCTAGGGACCCTATATTGCTTAGAGAACATAGGAGAGAAAACATAGCTCATAATGATAATGCTAATGTACAATAAAGTCCAATCCATTAACCACCACCCCCTCCGAGTGTGGAGGTTCTTAGGGATTTATACGTTTCATCTACTTACGCATCTCCATCGTGCATTCGTTTCCCAAATGTGGTGATAAATCACTTTGAAATCAAATCCTCCACCATTAGTCTTCTAAATTATTTTTATGGGCTACCTAATGAAGATCCTTACAAACACACTGACGACTTTTTTGGAAGTATGTTTAACCCTACGGATGCAAAACTTCTCGGAGGACGACTTAAGGCTTCATCTTTTCTCCTTCTTATTAAAGGATAAAGCCAGACAATGGTTTAATTCCTTAGAGCCCCATTCTATTAACTCTTGGGCAGAAATGCATCGAGAGTTTCTAAAGAAATATTTTCCAATGGAAAAAACTAGTGATGTGCAGAGAGCCATCATTAGTTTTACTCAATATGATGGAGATATTTCAAATAAAACATAGAAAAGAATGAAAGACCTCTTATAATCTTGTACACACCATGTTATCCTTAAATGACAATTGGTGTAAGGTTTCTATGATGGTCTAGGTGAGCCTCATAAGCAAATGGTAGATGCTAGTTGTGGAGGTACATTCTTTCTAAAGATTCCCGATGAGGCGTGGATTGTTTTCAAAAACTTGAGTGAAAACTCATCTCAACGTTCTTTTGTTGAAAGGAAAGGTAAGAATATTTCTCCCTCCACTCCCAAGTCTGAGAGTATCTTTGAATTAAGCAAAGAACATGAGAATGGATACTTTATCAAAGAAACTAGACCAAGTTATGTTAGTCAAGGCTCCTTCTCCTACTTTTCCTACTCTTTCAAATCCCATTCCTCCTCTGACTCATGATGTCTATTCGTTTTGTTCTAGCCCTTCTCATTATATAAGGGATTGTCCTCATGCAGAGCAATACCCCAAATTTTCTCCAAAACAAGCGAACGCACTCTACTCTAAACCAGTGCATAATTCTTATCCAAGCACTTATAACCCAGGATGAAGAGACCAAACTAATTTTTAATATAAAAATCAAGGTCAATATCAAAGTCAAGGACTTCAGGGACCTCAAGGACAACAAGGTCCATCTCAATTCCAACCTAGACCTTATCAACCAAATCCAAATTCCTACATTCCTCAACCTCCTCCTCCTCGAAATCCTAATTTTGAGGACAAGGTGTTAACGACATTAAGCAACCTTGAGTCCAATACTCAATTGTTGCATTCCCACTCTCAATCCATTTCAAATCTAGAATCCCAAGTGGGACAACTAACAAATGCATTGAATAAGCGAGATGATGGGAAATTGCCAACCAACTGGTGGCAAACCCTAAAGGAGTACATGAAATTGATGAGCCTTCCTCTTCTTCCTTGAATATGAATAAGCTCAATCAATTACTACCTTAAGGAGTGGTAGAATTTTAGAGAACCAAGTTATAAGCAAAGAGAGAAAGAATGTGAGCACTCAATCCAAATTTTTTCACTTTAAATCCAAATCTAGCTCCTTCAATTCCATATCCAAATGTTTCTCCAAAACATCCAAATTTGTCAAAAGATAAGGGAAAGGCAAATTAAGCTCACTCATCATCTACTCTAAATATAGAAGCTTCATTTGAACCTAGGGCTCCATTTTCTTAAAGATTGAACGAGTGTTCTCATTTCGGGAAGCAATGAGAGAAAATCCAAGATATGATGGAGATTTTTAAACAAGTCAAAATGAATCTCCCTCTCCTTGATGCAAGAAGACAAATTCCCCCTTATGCTAAATTTCTAGAAGACTTATGCACGCAAAATCGTAAATCTAGGAGTCAAGTTCCTAAGAAAGTCCTTTTAACTAAGCAAGTGAGTTCCATATTCCAACACCACACTCCTCCCAAATTCAAAGATCTAGGTGCCTCAACAATCACTTGTGTTATTGGAAACCAAGAGTTCAAAAAGGCCCTTCTTGATCTAAGAGCAAATGTTAACTTACTTCCTTATTCGGTTTATAAGCAATTAGGGTTAGGGGAACTCAAACTAACCACAATTGTGTTACAACTTGTCAACCGCTCGGTAAAACAATCATGTGGTATCATTAAGGATGTCCTTATCAAAGTGGACAAATTTTACTTTTTGGTGGACTTCATAGTCCTTGATACTGAACTCATCCAAAACCCTACTAGACATATTCCTATCATTCTAGGTCGTTCTTTCTTGGCTATGGCTAACGTTTGCGTTAATTGTCGTACCGGGGTGATGGACATCTCATTCGAGAATATGAAAGTAAGGTTGAACATCTTCAATGCTTCCCACCACACTTCGAATGGCCAAAGTGAGTGCTTTGTATTGATGCTTTGGATGAGCTTGGTGAAGAAGTGCTCTCTCATCTTTTGATCAAAGATCCTCTAGAGGCGTGCCTAAGTCAATTTAACTGTGATAACATTGACATTGAACAATCAATTCATGATATTAATCTAATGCTTGATGCCATCATTGTAATGGAATTTTTGAAATGGGGGGCACCAATAGAGCCCCTTCATCATCTTTCAAGTACTTCACAAATTCCATCCTTTGTATCTCCCCCATAACTTGAGCTTAATCCTTTACTGGCTACTCTCAAGTATATATTCCTAGGCCCACGTGACACTTTTCTGCTCATCAATGCTTCAAGTCTAACAAATGACCAAGAGATTGCGCTAATAAAAGTGCTTGAGGAGCACAAGGGAGCAATAGGGTAGAGCATTGCGGATCTTAAAGGCATAGATCCTTCCATTTGTATGCACCGCAGACACTTGGAAGATGATGCAATGACCTCGATAGAGGCACAACATAGGCTTAACCCTAACATGAAGGAATTAGTCATGAAAGAGGTGGTTAAATTGGTAGATGCCGGTACTATTTAGCCCATCTTAGATAGCAAGTGGGTAAGCCCCCACACAAGTGGTGCCAAAGAAATCTAGCATCATCGTGCTTTTAAATGAATAAAGAGAGTTAGTTCCTCAATGCACCATTACTGGTTAGAGGGTGTGAATTGAGTATAGGAAGCTAAATTCTTCCACTAGGAAAGATCACTTCCAACTTTCATTTATTGATCAAATCTTAGAGAGGCTTGCAGGCCAAAACTTTTATTACTTCCTAGATGGATACTCTGACTATAATCAAGTGGCCATAGACTTGCAAGACTAACAGAAAATAACCTTCACATGTCCATTCAGAATGTTTGCATATAAACGTATGCCCTTTGGGCTATGCAATGCACCGGCAACACTTTTCAACAGTGTATGATGTCTATCTTTTCGAACATGGTGGAGAAGTACTTAGAAGTGTTCATGGATGATTTTTCTATCTTTGGACCTTCTTCTGAGTTGTGCCTTTATAATATTACACTCACACTCAAGCATTGTAAGGATATGAACTTAATCCTTAGTTGGGAGAAGAGCCATTTCATGGTTCAAGTGGGTTTTGTCCTTGGGCACATTGTGTCCAAGAGAGGAATAGAGGTTGATATAGCCAATGTTGAACTTATATCTAAGCTTCCTCCACCTTCATCGGTGAGGGGCATTCATTCATTCCTTTGACATGCGGGATTTTACCGCCATTCCATCAAAGACTTTAGCAAGATTTTTTGACCCTTATGTCGACTTCTTGAGAAAGTCATTCCATTCCACTTTAATGAAGCTTGCCTTGAATCTTTTGAGACTCTCTGCAATCTCCTATCAACCGTTCCAATCTTACCCCTTCAAATTGGGCTCTCCCATTTGAGGTCATGTGTGACGTATTCGACTATATTGTGGGAGCCGTCTTAGGGCAATGTATAGATAATTTGCCACATGTTATCTACTATGCAAGTAAAACACTCTCCAAGACTCAAATGAACTATACAACAATGGAAAAGAAATTACTTGTGGTAGTTTATGTCTTAGATAAATTTAGATCATATCTCTTAGGATCCAAGGTAATTGTCTATCCCGACCATGCCGCTCTAAGGCATTTGTTGGCCAAGAAGAACACTAAACCCAAACTAATCTGATGGATACTCTTATTACAAGAGTTTAATTTTGAGATCCGAGATAAAAAAAGGGTACCGAGAATGTGGTGGCTGATCACTTATCTCGAATTCTTATTGAGTGCCATCATGATCCTATTCCAGTTTGTGAATCCTTCCGGATGAGCAACTTTTGGGGGTCACTCACGGGATACTTCCGTGGTATGCTGATATTGTCAATTTCTTAGCTACGGGGAAGATCCCCTCCTTTTGGTCCAAACAAGAAAAGGATTGTTTTTTCTTCCAAGTACGGATGTACTTTTGGGATGATCATCAGCTATTCAAGTATTGCCCTAATCAGATCATACGCCAGTGTGTGCCTAAGAGTGAGATTCCAAGTATTCTTACTTTCTGCCATACACTCGAGTACGAAGGTCATTTCAGTGCTAAGAATATCACCTCTAAAATTCATCAATGTGGTTTCTTCTAGCCATCAATGCATTAGGATGCATACTCATTCTGTCGCTCTTGTGAGCATTGTTAGTTCCTTGGTTCTATGTCCCATAAGGATATGATACTTTTAAACCCCATCTTTATTGTCGAAATATTCGATGTTTGGGGCATCAACTTCACGGGCCCATTTCCACAATCCACCAGTTTTGAGTTTATACTTGTGGCAGTGGATTATGTATCTAAATAGGTTGAGGCTGTGGCTACCAAAACCAATGACCACGCAGTCGTGGTTATGTTCCTCCAAATGAACATATTTAGTTGTTTTTGGTATACCACGTGCTATAATCAATAACTAAGGCAAACACTTTTGCAATTGGTTCTTACGAGCCTTGCTACTGAAGTACTCTATCAGTCATAAGGTTACTACACCTTACCACCCTCAAATGAGTGGCTAAGTAGAAGTATCTAGTAGGGAAATTAAGCACATCCTTGAAAACTAATTGCCCTGATAGCAAAGATTGGTCATAACACTTAAGTGATGCATTGTGGGCGTACCAGATTGCTTATAAAGCCTCGATTGGCATGTCACCATATCGTCTAGTATATGGAAAAGCATGTCACTTACCAGTAAAGCTTAAGCACAAAACCCTTTAGACTATCAAGAAATTCAATTTTGAAATGAAATTGGCTGGCTCTCACCGGAAGCTCCAAATGAATGAATTAGAGGAATTACGGAATGATGCGTACGAAAGTGCAAAAATCTATAAGGTGAAGACTAAGGCCTTTCATGACCATAATATCTAATCCAAATCACTCTCTCCGAGCCAAAAAGTTTGGCTTTATAACTCTAGGCTTTGCCTATGTTTTGAAAAACTTTGTTCTCGATGGGACGGTCCGTTTATCATCAATTTTGTTAATCCCCATAGAGCGGTGGAATTAAAGGAACCCAAGGACAGAACATTTTTTAAGGTTAACAGGCAAAAGGTGAAACTTTGTGTGGATAGCCAAATGCGAATAGAATACGTAGATGTCGTTGACTTGACGGATCCTATATATTTAGACATGTGATCCGTTTGTACGTCTCACCATAGATGGTAAACTTGGCACTTCCATGGACCTATCATGCTCCATGAGACTCTTCAAATCCAACGGGAATGTATATAATTTTCTTTAGATTTTAATTTTATGCTTATGCATATTTAGGTTAGAATTTTCATCATTTAGAAAATTTAGGCCACATGTATTCCAACGCAAGACGATGCATCATAAATGTTGGCATCTTTTATGTTCAATTCTAGGGAATTTTGCACCTTGTTATTAAACTTGGGTGATGCATCAAAATAATGATGTATCGTAAATTCAATGACAATGCATCGTAAGTTCAAGCCTAAAATTGAGTTCAAAACCAAGAGATTTTGCACCTTATTTCGCATCTTTAGTGATGTATCGTAATAGCCATTATGATGCATCATAAGGCACCACGTGACTGCTCATACAGACACTTATTCATTTGAATCCTCACTCCCCCTCTCATTTCAAACCCTCTCTTGCATGCACAAAGCACTCATTCTCTTGGTCGAGCCACACCAAAAGCCTCCATCATCAAGTTTTCAACTTCTTCTTCATCTTTATCATTATTCTTCATTATTTCAAGTTGGTTGAGTTGGGAGCTTGTATAGACTTTGTTCTTATACTTCGGTTGAGGCTTCGGTTGGATATTGTTGGGTTAAGGTTGTTTTGCTTGGTTGTGGTGTTTGGATTTTGTTGGTTGGGATTGATTTGGTTGCGTTTGTGGACTGGTTTGCTATTATTGATTCAGGGATTGCACCATTTGATAGTGTGTGGAGAGCTTCAGTCTGTTTTTAACCTCTAGGAAGCAAGCCCTAGACAATGCCTATAAGGTGCTCGATAAAAAGCCTCAGTTGCATTTTTGAGCCAAGGTCTCATCCAATCTCGTACAGGATATACCGCGAGAAAAATGGAAGACATAAGATTTCCACCCCAATCACCTCATCGATGGGGCTATTTTTGTGGATAACCCGAATGGCTTATGGTCTATAAGTGCACTAAAGGAGTGCTGTCTTCTTGGGCTCCTCACCCTGGCCAGCGACATTACTTATGAGCGTCTTGTGCACATTTTTTACATAAACATGACATATGATTGCAATGAGTTGGGTATTCTTAGGCTAATTATGGATGACACCTCCATTGCCTTTACATTAGAGGACATTGCCACACTTACTGGGTGCCCACATAAAGAACCCAAGGATCTTAATGAGGGAGAGGATGATTACCGCTTTGGTGAGTTTGAGTCGAGACTCACAGTGTTCAAGATGGTCCATAACATGTGTGATGATAGGTTCACCAACTCGAAGAACAATTGCACGAGCAAGTCCCTTTGCCCCTGACATTTATGGTTTTTTGATACTGTATTCCAAAAGAATGCCCATTCCTTAGGGCATACTACCGAGCATCAGGGTGAGTTTCTTCAGACCTTGTACGCCATACACATATAGTGTTGGTTCTCAGTCCCGACTGTTATTTGGGGCCAAATGCACAAGGTTTGGGAGCAGCTCATTTCTAAGAAAAACACGAAAGCTGGAACGATGAAGCTACCATTTCCCAATTTAATTATCGCCATTCTTCGAAAGGCTAACTTTCAATTTGAGCCGATGGAGACTTCTCTTGGTCCACCTCCCCATTTTACCCTCCAGAGCTGGAATAAGATGTTTTCTCATATGATGAAGCTGCCTCGAGTCGCTCCAGCAAGAGAGCATAATGAGAGTGAGTATGAAACACATGATGAGGATGCCATGGATATGGATATCCTGGCAGTTGATGATGTCGCCCCAAAGGTGGACTTAGATTCTGAGTCGAATGAGGATGATTTGACAAGTATGAGTGGAGCGGACTATGACTACCTTGCGACTGGCTTTGAGTGCTTGAGCATGTAGGTCTTTGAGCTCCAGATTGACTTTACGGGTCATCACAAAAAGACCACAAAGACCCTGCAGCTTATGAGTGTGGACACTTGCACTCTTTTGGATGGCTAGGCTCGACTTGAGCGACTTCTCATGAGCTCCCAGTCCTTTGGTGCTCATGATGCTTTAGCTTCTACATCTGCACCTCCGCCGCCACCTCCTCCATTCCAAGACTATTTTAGGATTTCTTATTTTATTAACTTTTCATGTATTTTTCATTATGTTATTTCAATTCTTATGTTGTGCCATGTAGGCACCTCTTTTATTTTTACTTATGCATGTTTCATTTGCCATTCGGCTATGCCTCTTTTGTATTCCATAAATTCCATTTATTGTATGAACAAATTTATGAATTAATGGAATTTTTTACAGTTTTTCGCATATATGTACAGTTGTACTTAAGGTTGCTTTCATTATGTCCATTTCTTTTAAGTTTTTTTATTTTCCAGTTTGTAGTTTCGTGATCTTTGTAGGTCTTCCCATCACAATTTACAGGAATGTGCACCGTGTGCTACATTTCATGCATCGGTTGATGTTTTGCCTTTTTGAATTCCATCAATCATGCCGGTAACATTGTTCTAACTTTTCTTGTCAACAAACATTGAGGACAATATTTACTTTAAGTTTGGGGGAACGGAGAATGAGCATGATTTTTCATTTTTGCATATTTTTCAATTAAGTCTTCATGATAGCTATGATGTCTTACTCTTGAGAGTTTGAAATTCCAATTAGGTCAAAGATGAATGCATCTCGTAATTAGGAACTGTGACATCCTAGAATATTGGAGCTTTTGAAATTATATGTTATATTTAAACGGTCCACATTTTTGTTCAATTTTTGAATATTTTACAGTTCTTGCCCTAAATTTGTCCTTAAATGCACAAATGCACACAGACATCTTAATTGTGGGGTATGCGTCGTCCATAAAGTTTTGCAAATATTCATTTCTTTTTGAGCAACTTTGAGAACAAATTCCTTTGGCATTTAATTTTTGTTTTTAAAAAAATCAATAAAATCAAATTGCAATAAGCCTTCTCACGGATTAATTGAGCCTCTTGCCTCAGTAAACATTGAGAGTTCGCATCTAAAAGTGTATAAGGTTAAGCAATAAAGAAGTTATCGGCTCATTTAAGTTCTTAGCCTTGTAAACTCGAGTTATTAAGTCCTTTGGGGTGTCTCTTCACCTAATACCCTAAAATCATTTAGTTTGAGAGTCATTGACCTAAAACTTATTACATGGGTTTGCTAGAAAGCTTAATGGACTTAAGCATTGCACAACTGCCTTTAAATAAGCTTTTGTAAATTATTTATGTTTAAAATTCATGCCTTCGTGATCTTTTTCAAAAAGAAGTTCTTTTAAGGAAGGGTGTAGAATTTGTTCTCCGAAAGCAACATTAAGCCACGCATTAAGATGTATGATCACTTTCAAAGAGGACGTTAGGGTTAGCACTTGCATTAGTATCGAATTGAGCATTATGTGGGGACTGTTTTCTAACTCTTGATTTTAAAGCATTTCAATATGATATCCTTACAGTTTTATAATACTTGTTGTATTTGTTCCCTTGACTAAAATGTTAGAAGATCATCTCCTATTAGTTGATGACTGATTTAATCAATTATTTTTGCATTCTTTTATGGATTTAACAAGAGTGTAAAACCCAATAGACATGTCTAGGGGTCTAAAAGGCTTGTTACATTCACTAAATGCAACGATGTTTCTCATGAAATCAAAATTTGTATAGTTGTTTTAATTTAGATCATTTTGTATTGCTATGGGACTAACAATATCTAAGTTTGGGGGTATGATAAGCGATGAATGTTGTGCATTCGTGCGCCTTTACTTATGCATTCTAATCCTATAGTTGCACATATTGTATAATTTTTACGTTGTTTTCTTGTTTTTGGTGATTTCAAGCTCTAGCCTGAAAAGTGGCTAAATTCGACGCTACTAACATTTCAAAAATGCATTTCGAGTTCAGAGTTTACTTGGTTGAATGCCAACAGTGAGGATTAGCAAATGAGAGGAAGTTGAATACCAATGTCAGAGCCGAGTACTTGAAGAAAGCATTGCAGGCCCACACAACTAAGGTATTATGATGTATCGTAAAGGATAGTTTGATAAATCGTAACTTATATACATCATAATATCAATTACAATATATTGTAATGGTGATACATCGTAATCCCTGCAGCAAACAGATAGCTGGCAGAAGATATTTTCACCACTTTGCCACTTGTCCCCAAACTTCTCCAACAAGTTTTGCACGTGTTTTTTTTTTGGATATTTTGAGCTAGGAATCTAATATACATGTACTATTTGTCTCATAGATAGATATAGTGTAATAGAGAGAAAATATAGTTTTCTAAAGAGAGAAGTAGAAGTTCTAGAGAGGAAAAGCTTCAAAGAAGGTTCTTACAAGCCTTGAAGATCAAATGGAGCTGAAAATTCCTCTACTTATGGAGTGCTTCCATCTCACCATGATCAATTAACTCATTCTCTAGGGTTTGGACAAAACCCTAGCCATGTAAATATGCTTATGTTGTAATAAATTGGGGATTTGTTTCTGTATGTGTATTTTTTACATTGGCTTGTGCCTTGTCTTCAATAAAAGTTTATAATTTCTATATTTTCATTTGATACAAGTTAATTATTTGTCTTAGAACTTTAGATTGCTGATGTGGCTAAACTTGAATTATATTGTAAGCTTATTTTTGCCCCTTTTATCAAAATATAATTTAACCACTCGCAAGAGCACGAATCTTTGTAGATACGGTTCTATATAGAGGGTATCGATCCCATGAGGACTAGTCGTAATTGTCTTAAAGAAAGATTACTTCCACTTTAATCCTAAAAATAAGGTTTTGAGTTTTGTTTATAAAACTATTGCATGAATGTAATAACAATAACTTTAAAGAGTAAAAGTTGGGAGAGAAAACTAGGGGTGGTTTCCACCACTAGCCATTCACATGTTCATAAGTGTAGCAAGCTTGGGATTCATAAATTAAATGCCTAACAATGTCATTAGGCTTGTGACCTCAATGACATATCAAAAGATTAATGTGAGCACCAACCTATCATAATCCATCTTCAACAAGCATAGTTCTTCAACCTAACTAATTGCCCTACTTTCTAAGTGAACCTACATGCATCCAAACTACCTTATCTTGGCATGGTTTATACAAGCAAGCACACCACATACATTTAAAGTACCATTACTTAGCCATCATTTGCCCTTCTTGTGGAAGAAACAAATGTTGTGCATTCACAAGATAGATTCTACTCTAAGACAAGAATAAAACCAAAATCAAATGAATATATAAAAGAGATGTATTAGTGTACATGGTCACTAGGCTAAATAATCAATATTTAAGAACAAATCCCAAAATGCTACAACAATGAACAAGTTTACATGGCTAGGGGCTTCAACAACACCCTAGTATAGAAGTTAGTTGCTCATGGCTGCCTTACACTCTTCCATTGATGGAGAAAATGAAGCTTCTTGGTCTGGTTCAGCTCCTTCTTCCCCTCTCCCGAATGTCTCTCTGTGTATTCTGATGTGTGTTGAGAGATGTGAGAAAATGGCCTCTTTTTGTGCTTTATGGCCTCCTTTTCAACCTTGGGGCCCACCATAAATATATATATATCAATATATATACCAACTATATCAAGAAGGTCCCCAAAGGTCTTATTCAAGTCAGACAATCCCTCTAAGTCGTGCAAAAAGGGGGATTTTGTTGCAAGTGGGAGAGCAGGTGAGCAAGTGGGCAAGTGGCTCTGCAGAATCTCGATCAATCGAGATTGGAATCTCGATTGATCGAGATTTTGATCAATCGAAATTAAGATCTCGATCAATCGAGATTTCGATTAATCGAGATCAACATCTCGATTGATCGAGATGCCTTAGCTTTAATTCTGAGTTTAGCTCTTCAACTGCAAATGGCCTCAAACTTTGCTCCTTTTGTTACAAGACCTGCAATACATCAAAAACACAAAAATACCGTAAACATATCTCGGTAAACGTAGAAACGGGATTAACATATGCAATAAAGAGGGTTCAAATGCATAGAATTGAACACTTATCAATTGCGTCAAATGAGTTCTCAACACTTATACTTTCAAAAGAAGTATAAGTGATGGCCTTGTAAATGTTTTCACATGAACATGCAAATTATAGTTCTTGATAGTACATGCTAAGAGAAGTTAATTTTGATACAATTAGGTAAGTAGCTTAATGTAGGTAGGTAGATGAATTATTCCTATCGAAGATGGACTATTCTTAACTAGGGTTCATGTTACTTTCTTGACGACGTTATTGTAGGCCACAAGCCAAATGCGTTATTTATGCACACATATATATACATTTCCCTGTTTATATATCAATGGGCATATTTATGAGGCTAGTGGTGAAGTCCAAGCCCTAGTCCTATCTCCTTTTCTCAAACTCATTACTTTTAACGTCATTTCCACATTTCAAGAAGTATAAGCAAATAACCAAACATTGTTTGTGAATTGAATCAAACTTAATCTCTAATCATAACAATTAACTAACATAGTCTTTGTTGGATCGACACCCTCTACATAGAGCCCTATCCTTCAAGGATTCGTTCTATTGCGAGTGGTTAATACATTTTGATGGTCAAAACAAAGAGCACATTATATATATTTTTATTTCTAGCACGTATCTGATATTTCTCAGATACTTCACAACACATTTTAAACAAGTTTTAAACATTAAAATATTGTTTTTCCAACAAAAATATCATAATATAATTATTAAGAAAAATTTTAAAATGAAATATTGAGATATATATCATGATTTAGTTCAAAATTTATCCACACAAATTATGCGATATAAATTTTAACTCTTCTTTTGTTTGTTAATCATAATATTTTATAAAATAAATGTTAATTATAAATATAAAATTAATTTTTTGTATATATAAAAATATAATTTATTATTTTGGAAAACTACACTTAGGTTGTGTTAGGAGTGCTAAACAAAGCAGTGCATTTTAAAAATTCACTTTTCACATAGGTTGAAATAGGCAAAATTAATTACATAGACATTAAAAATTATTGTTCATGTTCAAAATGCCTTCCAAATTAACTCTTATCTCAAAATTTTGAAACTATTACCTTTAAAAAAAAAATGAAACTATTATTATTTAATCAAATAACCATATTAAAGAAGTCTATTGTACCCACCACTCAAGCACATTGTTCCTCACTCGCGCATAGATAGATCATTGTATTTTTACCTCACGGACAAGACAATCTATAGAAACATTATTTTTTAATTTAATTGTTTCCATTTGCTTAAATAAAATAAAAAGTTAATTAACATGCATGTCAGACTTTCATTTAAATATACATGCTTTAATTTACTTTTGTGTGAGGTATTAGGAGAGCATTTAACATTATCTACATGTTATTGGCATGAAATAGTGTTGGTAAAGAAAATGTGTTATTGTTTGGTAAAAAAATTGTTAACATTAAAGAAAAAGAATGTAGGTCGAATGATAAGAGACTGAATGATTATTTGAAAATCAACATCCAAGACTTCTCTTACCAAGAATCAACAATGGCCTCTTTTGATGGTGTTTCTTTATTAGAGTGTCAAGTTGGTGAGTTATTATGATTTCACTCATTTGCTTTGATCTACCATTGAGAGGGTAAAAGATCCTTCAACACATGGAAAACTTATATATCTCAATTTTTATTGATATTTAATAAAACAAATAACATTATTAAATAATAATGGTAATTAATAAGGACAAAAGAGAGAAGCACATTAAGACCTTGGGATAAACAACATCATGAATTGATCATTCGTTGGCAAGAAGACGGCTACAAGAGTGTCCTTCTTCAATGAGTTTATCTGATTCAATAAAGATAGTTGGATAATTTACATTTATAGTTTAAGAAAATTTTGAATATAAAATAATTATGAATGGTGATTCTCAATGTATGTGTAATTATTTTGTCTATTTCAACTTTAGATGAAAATTGAAAAGTTAAAATATACTATATTATTTAGGACTACTAAGCCAACAAAAGTGTAGTTTCTCCTATTATTTTTAGGGAAAATATCAAACACCCCCTGTCAGCTTTGTCATTTTTATTAATATGTAAAATGTCCTGATTGCACCTGATTATTTAAATATATTTTAATATAAAAATATCATAATATGACCACAATACCCTTAATTGGAAACTAATATCACGCCCACCAACACCAACTACAACCTTTTCTTTCTCCTTCATCTCCTCCTCCTCCGACGACCACCTTTTAACCACAACCACCACCCCTAATCACAAATACAAATCAATAAAACCCGGAAACAAAACCCTTGATTGGTACTATTAAAACCCATTTGGGATTAATATAAATGTGTGTGTGTGTGTATATATATATAAATTATGAAACCCATTTGGGATTTCTTGGAATCTCCAAGGAACCCAATCAATTTCTTGCCTTTGTTTCTCAAGAAAACTCCATTGTTACATTGGTTATGATCACCACTAGATGAACAAAAAGCCCCTTGATTATTACTATTGAAACTAAGAGATTGGAACGCTTGATTGCAATTAGCTCCATCATCTATTAGAATATTCTTATTAGTATTATATCTTCTCCTAAACCACCGATGTTTCTTGTCTCTTAAGTTTACTTAGTCTCCAAGATTATATCCCTATAAATAAGCCTTTTTATGTGTTAGGAATATATTCGAAAACGCAATCAGAAGATAAAACAATCACACAAAAAACACAAGAGATTTACTTGGTTCACCCTAACAATGGGTTACGTCCAAAGAGCACACCGAATAATTTCACTATGAAAATAAGATGGAGGATTACAATCACTCAAACTCTCTTCTCTCTTGCTCTAACCAATTTCACAAAATTAGATTTTTTAGGCTCAAAATTTGATACTCAATTTTAGGGTTACACAAAACCCGTATTTATAAAGAGAGATATCTTGGTCACCAAGTCTTGAGGTTTCAGAAGGAAAGTTCAATTAGGAATTAAAGTCCTAAATAAGTCTAATAATAATATAAAACAAATCTTCCAGCAGTCAACCTTCCAAAAACCATCGTACTCAGGCTCCACAACCACAACAATCTCCCATTTGGAGATTGGAGGACTAATGAATCTTCTCCATCAACTCTCTTTGTGCATCGCAATGCACTTCGCTGTGCTCATCTTCTGTCTTTAAGCTAGAAGACCTATTGAAGCTGCGTAAAGCTTTAGGGGCCGTTTGGGGGAGCTTCCTGGGAGATTGAAACGGGCTTCCAACCGTAAAAAGTCATTTAAAAAAATGTTAGTGTTTGGTGAAATAAGGAAAATGAACTTCTAATGAAAGTCGAAGTCGTAAAAAGTTCGTTCAAAGGAAGCAAGAAAAGCTTGCTTTTGGAAGGAACCCAGAATTATTTTAAGTAGCAAATTTTATTGACAATTTTGTTGTCTTTTGTTTAATGAAACTTGCCTATTAGGAGTAATTATTAAGGATAAATTTGTCAAGTTAAAATTATGTTAATTGTGGAAGGAATTTCAAAAATACATCTACCAAACAAATTTTTTATTTTAAATTCCTTTTATTGAAGGTATTTTCAAAGGCCTTTTAAATGGAAGGATTTAGAATCATGAAGCTCCTCTAAACAGGGCCTTAGTTTCTCCATCGTCACTGGTTTGGTTAACATGTTAGTAGGATTCTCGGTGCCAAGTATCTTCTCAAGTAACAAAACTCCATCTTCTAACAACGAGTGAATGAAGTGATATCGAAGTCCTATATGCTTGATCTTTGAATAAAATGCAGAATTATTCACCAAGTGTATCGCACTCTGATTGTCATTGTGCAAAACATTCTTCACCTGTTTGAATCCTAACTCTGCCAACAAACCTTGTAGCCAAATCATCTCTTTACTTGCCTATGTGACTGCCATGTACTCTGCCTCTATTGTGGACAACTTTATAATATTTTGTAACTGTGAAACCCAACTAACTGCAGTAGTACCAACTGTGAACACATACCCAGTCGTACTTTGTCTATGATCAACTTCCCCAGCAAAATCAGCATCTACAAAACCATGTAGTCGTAAGTTGCTTCTTCTGAAGCACATGCATTTTTTTGTGGTACCACGTATATATCGCAATATCCACTTCACTACTTCCTAATGTAGCTTTCCTAGATCACTCATGAACCTACTTACAGCTCCCACTACATAAGCAATGTCTGGTCTCGTGCACACCATGTCATACATTAAACTTCCAATGGCTGAAGCATACAAAACTTTAGCCATAAAGTTCTTCTCTTCTTCTGTCCTCAAACACTGGTCCTTGGATAAACGAAAGTGGCTTGCTAAGGCTGTGCTCACTGGCTTAGCGTTGCTCATGCTAAATCTCTTCAAGATACATTCAACATAGTTGGCCTGAGACAACTTCAAAATACTTTTCTACTTGTCCCTTTTAATCATCATCCCAAGCATCTTCTTCACTACACCAAGATCCTTCATCTCGAACTCATTCGATAACTGCTTCTTTAACTTGCCGATTTCTTTAAAATCAGAACCTGCCACTAACATAAAGTAGCAGTATGATATAACCTGCATCAAACCTTTTGAAGTAACAACAATGGTCAGCGTTGCATTTGTTGTAGCCCTGTCTATACATAAAACTGTCAAATTTTTTCTGCCACTACCTCGGGGCTTGCTTCAAGCCGTACAAACTCTTCATCAATTTGCACATAAGTTTCTCTTTTTCTTTGACTGAAAAATGCTCCGGTTGCTGCATGTAAATCTCCTCCTCTAGGTCTCTATGAAGGAAAGAAGTTTTTCACATCTAAATGCTTAAGATGCAAATCCTCAGATGCAATAATGCTCAAAATTGAACGAATGGTATTTAGTTTTACAACCAGGAAAATGATGTTAGTGTTGTCAATCCCTTCCTTATGTTGAAAGCCTTTGACCACCAATCTAGCCTTGTATCTCTTGGAACCGTCATGTTCCTCTTTAACTCTGTACACCCATTTGTTTTGGAGAGCTTTCTTCTCAATGGGTAATTTGGCTAGCTCCCATGTACGATTAGAGTTAAGGGACTGCATCTCATCTCTCATCACTAGCTCCCATTTGCTCGAGTCCTCTACTTGACATGCTTTATTGTAGCATTCAGGTTCTCCACCATCTGTCAGCAATAGAAAATTCATGTACTTCTGGTTGGTACATGTGGATGAGCAGATCTTCTAGGTGCAGGTGTCATAGTTGGGCTCTGTGGTGCTCTCTGTTTTGCAGTCTCTTCTGGCTGAGAACCCTCATCAACCTGCTGCGCCATACTTCTTACTGGATCATCATCTAACTCGACATACTCTGAATTTTCTTGTATCAGACTAGTGGGTTGTGCAATACCTCTATCCTTGTACATCACTTTTTTTATATATTAAAAATCACATCTCTAATACTAATGATCGTCGTATTTTGGTAATCCCAGAGTTGATCACCAAACTCATCTCCTCCATATCTAATGAAGGTGCACTTTAGTGACTTGGGTTCCTGTTTTTTTCTTGCATAGTCACTAATATGCGCATAAGTAATACAACCAAACACTTTCAGCCATGAAAGATTTACCTCCTTGTTGGTCTAGACTTCTTATGGTATACAGTGCTCTAACGGCACTAACGGTTCTCGATTTATAAGGTAGGTTGCTGTATTGACTACCTCAGCCCAAAATTATTTGGGTAGACTTGACTGAATGCGCATGCTTCTAACTCTTTCTATCAACGTTTAGTTCAACCGTTCTGCCACCCCGTTTTGCTATGAGGTTCCTTGCACAGTCTGTTCCAAATGGGGTTTTTTCAGGCACTTTTTGAACACCCGAAATACCTCAAATTTGTGCACCAAAAAAAAGACTCATACCTTCTATGTATGATCATCGATGAAAGTCACAAAATAGGACTTTTCGCCAATGGATAAGATTGGGGCTAGCCCCCAGACATTTGTGTGAACTAACTCAAGCTTCTCACTCTTGAGAATTATGCACTCTTCTTGAAATTAACCCTCTTCTATTTGTTGTACACACAATTCTCACAAAAGTCGATATCAAAGTAGTTTCCTTAAAGAGTGCATGACTTTGAGCCCTTTTTCACTAATGTGACCTAGTCTCTAGTGCCACAGGTTGTGATCTTCTTTGCTTTCAACAATCACTATTGATACTTTAGCACTGACAGTTGTGTAGAGAGAGTCATTCTTCTTACCAAGTGCTATGATCATAGCACCTTTGGAGACTTTTAATAAATCCCCAATGAAGTTTATAGCATAACCTTCATCTAATAATTGACCAACGGAAATCAGATTCTTCCTCAAGTCTGGGATGTGTATCACTTCCTTCAGCTTCTAAACAGATCCAGTTAGCTTGATCTGTACATCACCCTTGCCGACTATGTCACATGGTTGATCATCACTGAGATAAACCTTACTAAGATTATCGGGTGAATAGCTAGTAAATAGCTCTCTGTTTGAGGTAGCATGAAACGAGGCCCCAGAGTCAATCACCCATGATTCTACCTTGCTCTTCAAAGAACATATCAACACTTCATGTGAACCTTCTGAGACAATGTTTGCTTCAGTCTTCTCTTCTTTTCTTTCCTTTGGGACTTTGCATAAAGTCCGATAATGACCTATCTTTCCGCAATTCCAACACTCAATGTCTTTGAGATCTAGAGAATTACTTTTGGGATTTAAAGACTTTGATTTGCCATTCTTTGACTTGGAATGACCATGTCCATTGCCTCATTTCTTCTTGTTCGAACTTCTGCCTCTGCTTTTGATGTTCAATGCTGAACCACTGGTAGAAATGACATTTGATTGCCTTCTGATTTCTTCAGTTAGAATCATGTTGACAATGTTGTCAAACTCCAACTTTGATTTCCCTATAGAACTGCTGATTACAGTAATTGTGCCACTCCAACTCTCGGGTAGCTGCCCTAGAATTAGAAGTGCGCGGACCTCATCTTTGAAGTTAATTTTAACAGATTCTAATTGTTCAACGATTTCATTGAACACATTGAGATGCTCGTTGAATCTTCTACATTCAGACATCTTTAACTATGTGCCTTGTTCGTTGCAAACAGCTGTTCGTACATATCAGAAAGGGCTTCCATGAGAGACGTAATCGTCTTCTCGTTTTTGATGTTGAAGGCAACCAATTTTGACAACGTCAATCTGATCGTTGTAAGAGCCTTCCGATCAAGCTTGATTCATTCATTTTTTTTCATCTCTGATGGCTTCTTTCTAAATGGTAGATCTAGATCTTTTTGGATCAGATAGTCCTCTATCTACATCTTCTAAAAATCAAATTTTGTGCCATCAAACTTCTCAATCCTTGATGCTCTATCTTCAAGCGCCATACTCCCACTCAAATGAACAGATTTGTGATGAAAAAATTCGTTAGAATTTCATCAACCAACTGTCATGCCCTTGATACGCAAACCAAGGCTCTGAAACCAGTTGTTAGGAATATATGAGGAAATACAATCAGAAGATAAAACAACCACACAAAAAACAAGAGATTACTTGGTTCACCCTAACAATGGGTTACGTCCAAGGAGCACACCGAACAATTTCACTATGAAAAATATGATGGAGGATTACAATCACTCAAACTCTCTGTCAAACCATAATTTTCATATATTTTTCATAGAATAGAGTACAAGATATATAGATACAATAAAACTATTTTAGGAAGCTATTCTTTCTCTATACAGTATCTACGGCTATAATTAAGTTTGACCCTTGATTAAAGGGATTCCTACATCTAAGTTTTCTATAGCAGGCTAATTATATGACTCACGCCAACACTCCCGCTCAAGTTGGTGCGTAGATATCTCTAATGCGTAACTTGTCAAGTGAATCATGGAAGCTTCTACTGGAAACTGCTTTGGTAAGTATGTCAGTCAGTTGATCTTCAGATTTAACAAAAGGAAATCGAATGATCTTCTCTTCCAGGTTTTGTTTGATAAAGTGCCGATCCACTTCCACATACTTGGTGTGATCGTGTTGGATTGGGTTATGAGATATGTTGATGGCAGCCTTGTTATCACAGAATAAATTTATTGCTGAACCAAGAGGAAAACCAACTTCAGTTAGCAAACTTCTAAGCCACAGAAGCTCGCATAATCCTTTGGCATGCATCAGAATTTAGCTTCAGCGCTGAATAATTCCACTACCTTCTTTTTTTTTGCTCCTCCATGTAACTAAGTTGCCTCCCACAAGTGTAAAGTTGCCCGAGGTAGACTTTTTATCGATGGTCATTCTTGGAGAACATTAGTCATTTTCCTGGTGATGACTTCAGATAATGGAGGATTCAAATTATTGCACCCATATGGTCTTCACTAGGACAATGCATAAATTGGCTTACTACACTCATGACGTAAGCGATGTATGGGCGAATGTGTGATAGATAAATGAGCTTCCCCACTAGTCTTTGATACCTCACTTTATCAGTCGGTACCTGGTTCGAGTATTCCCCAAGCTTGTGGTTCTACACAATCGGGGTATCCTCTAGTTTGCACTCCAGTAATCCCACCTCTGTTAATAAAACTAGTACATACTCCCGTTGAGAAAGAAATATGCCCCTTTTTGAACTTGCCACCTCTATTCCCAAAAAATACTTAAGCCCTCCCAAGTTCTTCCTTTCAAACTCATTAGACAATTGCCCTTGTAGCCTAAAAATCTCTTCCGCATCATCCCTCATAATTATCATATCATCCGCATAGACGATCAAAGCTGTCACTTTGCCTTATTGTCATTTCAAGAAGAGAGTATGATCAGAATTACTTTGGCGATAACCATACTTCCTCATAGCTGAACTAAATTGGCCAAACCATGCCCGAGGTGATTGCTTTAGCCTATACAATGCCCTCTTCAATTTACACACAAACTTGGTCTCGAAAGATCTTGTATATCCCGGTAGGATGTCCATGTATACTTCCTCGTCAAGGTCGCCGTGAAGAAAGACGTTCTTCACGTTGAGTTAATGTAGTGGCCAGTCCAAGTTGGCTGTAAGAGACAACAAGACTCTAACCGTATTCAGTTTGGCTACTAGTGAGAAGGTTTCCAAATAGTCAATGCCATACGTTTGAGTAAAACCCTTTGCGATGAGCCTTGCCTTGTATCGGTCGATGGATCCGTCAGCCTTGTATTTTACAGAGAACACCCATTTGCATTCTACTATCTTATTTCCTTCTGGTAATGAGACTAACTTCCATGTGTTCTTTTTCTGTAAGGCTTCCAGTTCTTCTTGTATTTCTTATGCCCACTTTGGATTGGACAAAGCCTTCTCAATGCTGCTGGGAATATGACAGCAAGATAGTGCTTGACTGAAAGTCTTAAGAGGCCTGGACAGACTTTGAGTAGACACATAATTTGCAATTGGGTACTTGGTCCTTCTTTCTTCCTCATTTGGGGTGTATCTACTTGGTGGTTTCCCACGGTTGTGTCTGAAAGGCAAGACATAACCAGCAGAAGAATCTAGGACATTAGAATGTAAAGGTGCAATAAGGGTACTTACCTCAGGAACATTCTCAGGAAGAGGAGGGCCTTCAGGTACTAGGGAGTGAGGGGACTCAATATTTTTAGGTTATCTATTTTTGGACTCTTTATGTCCAAGTTCTTCATTTTCGGGCACTGCACATGTTAATTTTGCATTTTCTTGTGATACATTTTGCGGTTCAACTTCTCTAGTTCCAGTTTCATGCTCACTCACAAAAGCCATCAACCAATTCAGCTCTTCCACTTGAGTCTCCCCCTGAAGGAAAGAATTGGGTACCAGTGAAGAGTAAAATGTCTTAGACTCAAGAAATATGACGTCTATGGTGATATAAGTTCATTTGGTAGTGGGATCATAGCACCAAAAGTCCTTTTATGTAAACCATATCCCAAAAATAAGCACCTAAATGCACATGGATCCAGTTTGGTACGTTGACTCTTGTGGAGATAGACAAAACCAACACACCCAAAAGTTCTAGGAGGAAACATCGATGTAGTATGCAGGGAGGTATGGGTAGAGAGGATTTGTAGGGGAGTTTTAAAGTGGAGAATTTAGATGACATACGGTTGATTAAGTACACGGCAGTAGCCACCTCATCCCCCTAATGGTGACTTGGCACCTTTGCTACAAGGAGTAATGCCTGACCAGTTTCAAGAATGTGCCTATTTTTCCTCTCGGTGACACCATTTTGTTGCGATGTCTGAGAGCATGAGGTCTCATGGAGGAGACCATGTTGTCAGAAATAGGCTTGAAATCTTTGGTTAATGAATTCACCACCATTATCAGAACGGAGAATTTTTATCTTGGAGGAGAATTGAGTCTGAATCATGGCATGAAATGCCTGAAACATGATGAAAACTTCATCTTTAGTTTTCAATTGGTAGAGCCATATCATTCGAGTGCAATCGTCAATAAAAATTACAAACCAACGGAAACTAGAGGAAGTTGTTATCAGGGATGGTCCCCACACATTGGAGTGTATAAAGGCAAATGGAATATTACTTTTATTTAGCCTTATTGGATAAGGAACTCTATGGCTTTTAGCCATGATACATGTATCACATTTTAAATCTATATTCTGCAAGCTTGAAAATAAAGCTGGGAATAAATGTCGTAGATAACCAAATGATGGATGCCCCAAATGCCGATGCCACAGCCAGATCTCCCTTTCTTTTTTACTGGTTTGATGGTGCGTGTGATTTGCTATGCCTGGGCTGATGTCATCCAAGTAATACAGTCCCCCCCCTTTAGTACCACTCCCAATAATCTCCTTATTGAGAATATCTTGAAGAAGACAAAAAGTAGAGTATATCAGTATTGCACAATTGAGTTCTTCTGTAACTTGACTCACATACATCAATTTATTTGAGAGAGATGGAATAAGGAGCGTGTGAGATAAAGAGAAAGAGGGAGATAAAGGCACAGATCCAGCCCCTATGAATGGGTAAGTTTCCCCATTGGCATTGGCAATACAAGTCCTCCTTGGTTGAGTTATGTTGGAAAAGTCATTTGGATCAAATGTCTTATGATTAGTCGCCTCGAAGTCGATAATCCAGACGCCATCATTCCGAGAAGTAGAGGTATAAAAAATATGACCACAGTTACCTTGATCCAGGAGTGAAGTGGAAGATTCACCCATGAGAACAAGTGACAAGTGAGATTCCGTAGTGGCCACCGCTACTCGACCAGTGCCATCTTCAATCACAGAAACATCTTATTTCTTTTGGCCTTGTAATTCATGCCTCCAGTCTGGATAGCCATGTAGTTTGAATCTCTCGGGAATGTTTTGTATTGCCACAGTGAGTGCACTTGTTCCCATTAGTATGACCCCTTGGATCGTGAGGATGACCCAGACTTCACCAAGGTTTGTGACTGGGCAGATTTCACATCTTTGGTGGCCATAACAGCACCACTAGCCATTGCCTCTGCTCTAGATGCCATCACAGATTGGAGGATATCCTCCCTTCGAACGTGAGCATATGCCTGCTCAACTGTAGGGAAAGGTTTTAGTTGGAGAAAATCACTCCGAACATTGTCTAGTTGATCATTTATCCCATCAAGAAAAATAGACACTCTTTCCTCCTATAGAATTGAGTTGTATTTCTGTATGTCAGTTGCACATTCCATTGGATTGGGACGATGAAAATTGATCTCTCACCATAAACCCTGTAAATCATTGTAGTATTTCTCTATCGATCCGCCTACTTTTTTCATCCGAGAAACACAACGTCTGAGATCATATACCTACGAGGTGTCAGTTCCATCAAAGTATGTTGTGGCAGCAAAGCCCCATACTCGCTTAGCCATTGGGTAGTGAATAAAGTTCACAACTAATGAGTAGTCCATTCAGTTTATCAACCATCCTTTCACCATGGCATTCTCAGTTCGCCATTTACGAAATGATGGGTCAGTTTCTGGTGGTGGAGAGTAGTCTCCATTGATATATCCCAGTTTGTCTTTTCTTGAAATGTACATCTCAACAACCAACTGGGACCATAAAGCATAGTTGGAACCATCCAACTTGATGCTTATTGGAACTGTCAGTGAATTAGTGATGGGTAAAGAAGAGGTCTGGGCCTTTTCAAGACCTTTGTCATTTTCGATGTCAGATTGTCAAGGATGGTTTCAGTGGAAATGGGAGGTGCTGTCAATTCAGTGGAGTCAGCCATGGATGCCAAGTAGTTTGGACCCCTACTTGATCAAGAAACAAGAACCCAAGATCATGCTCTGATACCATGTTAAACCGTAATTTTCATATATCTTTCATCGAATAGAGTACAAGATATATAGATACAAGAAAACTATTTTAGGAAACTATTCTTTCTCTATAGAGTATCTACGACTATAATTAAGTTTGACCCTTGATTGAAGGGATTCCTACATCTAAGGTTTCTATAGCAGGCTAATTAATGACTCACGCCAACATTCTCTTCTCTCTTGCTTTCACCAATTTCACAAAATTGGATTTCTTCGTCTCACAATTTAATACTCAATTTTAGGGTTACACAAAACCCCTATTTATAAAAAGAGATATCTTGGTCATTAAGACTTGAGGTTTCAGAAGGAAAGTTCAATTAAGAATTAAATTTCTAAACAAGTCCAATAATAATAGGAAATAAATTTTCTAATAGTCAACCTTCCAAAAACTATCGTCCTCAGGCTCGACAACCACAACATTATGTATTGTTCATAATATACAAATTAATTCAATATAATTTTTTTCTATATTTATAACATCATCAATCTCCAAAAGAGAGCCCATAAGCCAACTCTGTGAAGCAAACAAAGGTAAACCCAGATTTTCAACAGCCATCTTAACTTGCTACAAACCAAGAATTCAACCAAGAAAGAGAGCAAAAAACAAGCTTCTCTCAGCTATTCCATGGCTGACCTACATTAATATGAACCCTAAACGGATGCGAAATGGGATAGGTGTAAAAGTAGAAGGCTCATGTTCTTTGTTAGTATATCAGAAGGGACACATAATCTCTCTCTCTAAAACTTCCTCTCTCTTTCTAAACTTTCTCTTAAATGAAATATGTGTTGTTATTAATTGCCAATCTTTTTTTATTTTCCAAGATATAAATGAGTCTGAAACTTTATATCCTTGCAATGGAACATGCACAAATTTGCCTTGGAGTTTCTCATGTTCATGTCCAAAGGGTTTGAAGGTGATGGAAAGATATATGGAACAGGTTGCCGTCTCAAAGGCCAATCTAGGGGATCTACCTTGATTAATATTGCTGTAGGTAAGAGTTTGGTTTGTTCTAAGATTTATCTAAATTTCAATGGTCTACTGTTTAGTTATACAAATCTCATTAAATTTGGGCTTTATAATCTAAGAAGGATATATATTTATTGTTAAACAGCCACTGATTCTCATTAAAGAAGGCAAAGAGTATGAACATATATATAAGTTATATACATATATATAGAGAGAGAGAGAAAAAGAAAGAAAAATTTAATTACTTTTTTTTATTTTATTTTAACATTATTATTTATGAAAATAAATAATTATATATATAAGTTATATATTATAGTGTATATATATATAGATAGGGAAAAAAAAAGAAAATTTTAATTACTTTTTTATTTTAGGTTAACATTATTATTTATGAAAATTATTATTATTATTATTATTATTATATATATATATATATATATATGTTATATATATTATAGTATATATATAGGGCCGTTCAAAGTGGTATTTTGGTCCATAAGATTGGGTTAAATAGGTAATTTTAGTACTCTAAAAGTTAGGTCACAAGTCAAAGGACAATATGATCATTTAATCGTGAGAAATGCTCGATATACTTTTGACAAAGGAAGATGTTTGTGATATACATTACAAACTATATGGAGTGTTAGTGATGAAAAATTACAAAGTTATAGTTGCGTGAACTTATGTTATTTGCCCTTATTCTTAATTTATTGGGTAAATAACACTGACACCACTGAGGTTTGATATATATATTGACACGCAATTACAACTTTCTAAATTTTTGTCACCAACTATTCTTGTCAACTTTTTCATTTTTTTAATATGTGAAATGTCTTGATTGGCCCTGATTATTTATGAAAATAAATAATTATATATATATATATATATATTATAACATATTGTATACATATAGATAGATAGAGAAAAAGAAAGAGAAATTTGATTACTTTTTTTATTTTATGTTAATATTATTATTTATAGAAATAAATAATTATATATAGATTACATATATTATAGTATATATATAAGTATATTAAAAGGGGTATTTTAATCTTTTAAATAGGGTTAAATGAGTAAATTTAGTATTTAAATGAGTTTGGTCAGAAGATAAAGGGTATCATAGTCATTTCAAAGTCAAAAGGTGTTTTGACAAGGTCCACTTTTGACAGAATGATGTGTATGTGATATATAGCACAAACGAATGAGATGTTGGTGACGAAAATTCACAAAATAATAGTCATGCGTCAATATATCAAACCTCAAAAATGACAGTAATATTTATCTTATTAGCCGTATCGGTGCCATGGCCTACTGGTGTCCCGTACCAGTACATGCTTCCATGGTGAAAACTTGTTAGTGCAAAATTTTGTGTTTGATTGGGCAGAAATACCCTTAACACGAAGGTGCATTCCCGCAAGTCAACGAGTTCAGTTCAAATGGGTTTTGCGCATTGTTTACAGGACACAAACGAAATAGTGACTTCTTGCTTAACTTTTTCTTTGAACTTGATGTATTTTATTTATTCATTTTTTCTTCAATTGAGAAGATTTTTTGGGTTTTAAATAATGGGTTTTGCGATTTTGATTGATGCGTTTTACTCTATGATTTTGTGTTGAATTCTTTTTGGGAGCGTGATGGAGGTCGATTTTATATTGTTAGTCTTTTGTTGACATAATATTGTGTTTATATTGCTATTTTATTTCATTTTTTATTGGATTTTTTTTAGTTTTGGACTTGGAGTGTTATGGTAACAATTAAAAATGATTTCTGAGTATTTTTTGGGGTTATATATATTCAATTTGTCTCTGATTTTGTTTCTATGATGATATGCTAGAATTTTGCTTCTTTTATTTATTTATTTATTTTTTCTGTTAGGGTCTCACATTAATTATGTTTGATTATTGCTGCTGTTTCTAATTGAGCACCACTGATGAAAGTTGAAACTCAGATAACACTATGGTGCTTTTGCAAATCAATATGGTACTTCTGTAACTTGAAAGAATTGGACTTGGAACTCAAGTAAGCGAGATATATATACATATATACACACACCATTATATTCCTGTGGTAAAGAAAAAATGTTCGAATGAAGATGACACATAGAAATAATAACTCAGATCACACATGGCAGTCACGTCATGAGGGATAGACCGCCTTCCAAGTCACTTGTCACTAAACGACAAAGACACAAGGGAAGGTCAAAACTCTCCATTTAATTACGGAATCAGATACCAGAATTTCTGCAATAAACCAAGGCATAATTTATGAGTAGAGGGAAAATTCCAAGAAAGATGGAATAATTACAGGCACAATCCATGTATTCACAGAATTATATAAAGGAGGAAAAACAAATAAGAAAGGGGGATGGAATAGAAAAACAAGAGAGAAATTTCTTCTAAGTGTAGTGACAATTTTTCTGCACCTACACTTAATCATATTGATTTCTCAATCATTTGGTGGATTAGATCAGAACTTAGGAAGTCTTGAAGTCTTAACTTTCCAGGTGTCGGAGGGTGAGGGTGAATATTGTTAGACAAATTCAGAATTTTATTTTTGTTTTTGTTTTTTTTGGTTCCTTATTGTCTTTGTATCATGTCTCAATGCATGTCAATTTATTGTTGAGTCAATTGCTTGTATCTCTCTCTCTCTCTCTCTGCCTACAGAAACAGCAGAACTATTGTTATTTTGGTGGCCGCTAAAATGAGGTTGAATGATAGTGAAAAAGAAAGCAATTTGAGGTATTTTATTTTATTTTAAGATTTTTTCATATATTTTGATGCCTTGGTCCATTTCAAGAATTTAAATGCTGATTGTGTAACATTGTAGGCAGAAACTCCTAAATGCAAAGTACCTTAAGCCTTGAAATGCTATATGTTTATTGTTGCTTTTCTTAATTAAATAACTTTTGAGAAGGAAAGGGAAGACCTCGGAATACTGGTTACGGGAGAGTATTTTGACCCGAAAAGCTCATATGCACAGCACTAGCCCAGTTATCATTCTACTGCACATTAAACCAGCGCATAGCTAGAATTGCAAAGTGGAAGGGATAGAAGTAAAAAAAATTGAAAATGAATAAAATAATTTTTATGACAAAGATATGTTATAAATATTAAAAAAAAAAAAAAAACGAAGATGTTCTTATATAAATAAATCAAGTACATCATAAATAGATACAAAAACAGATATAACGTTTTCTTAATTAAATTATTGAAGATGAACCTCCGATCCTTAAGAGAGTCAAATTTATTAACTACCGAATCTATTTCAATATCTTCACCGAATTCTCTTTCAATCTGCAAGAAATTCATTAACTATTGAATCATGCAATCTGCAAGAAATTCATCACCTATTTTGTTACGAATTTAAGTTTTGGCACACTTCATTGCAGAAAAAACCCATTCTGTTGTTGCTGTAAAAACAAAGAGAGTCAATATGAGACGAATCAATCTATCAATCAGATAATATGTTTCTCTCTATTTGTTCAACTCTTAAAATTTTTGAAGGAAGCTGCTGCCACTGCTCATTAAAAGTTGCCTCACTTTTTGATCTATCATTTTTCAGTTTATAGATATAATAGAGGCCCTCAAATTCCCAGAAGATTGAAAGGCCCTAAGTGAATTTTCTAATAGGCATAGCACAAATTTCATTTTCCTTAAAATATTTGTTCACACTTCACAAATCACAACAAAGACAAGTTTGCTAAGAAATACTAATTATGCACATATATAAGATTTTTATAATATATATATAAAGAGTTAAGAAATATTGGGTGAATAACTGAAAAAGAAAAAAAATAGAACTTTTAGAGAGAACTTACATATTTAATCTCCTTTAAATATTTTTCACCAAAGGTCTAGAACTACCATGAATGATTGAACAAATAATTTTTTAAAAGGTCAAGTGGTCACATAGGTTAGTGCAATTATATGTATATATATATATATGTGGTATGCATTTAAACTTTAAAGTATATTATGCTATATTATTAGAGGCTCAAAATATAAATAATATAAAAAAATAGTAGGATGTGCTAGTGGGTAGTGAGCTCATAATAAAACAGTAATAGGAATTTTTTTTTTTTTTTGGGATTGGGCTATAGCCCATGTTAGTCCATTAGTAGTTCCGCCTTGCATTAAACCAAAAAAAGAAAAAAAGAAAAAAAAAAAAAACAGAATTGTTCACATTTAGGGGAGACTGGCTTTGATTTAAATCATTTACATTGTTATGCCTAAGTTTAACCTTACACTCATGCTTGGTGTTGTGTGAATTTCTCTCTCTTAAATGCTTAAATGTAGTGGAAGATTATATTTTTTTTAATAAGCTTTTAGTTATGTTCTTCCTTATTTACTCATGAAAACATTTTGGGGATGAATTGGAAAGCTGTCAGTTGTGAATTCTTTTTGCATTGCACATAAGTGTGTAGGCTCCTTTTTAACCAACATAAAATAAAATAAAATAAAATAAATACTTCTATTACGTGCAGTTCATGTGTATGTTTATGCCTTCCTCCTTTTTTTTTTCTTTTCATTTTTTTTTTTCAACTCTCTCTTCTAGAGTGCTTCTACGTGTCGCAAAAGAGTATTAATTTTTTTACAACATGCCTACAATATGTCACCATTTATATATTTTTTATTTATATTTTCTAAAATTTGTAAATACATGTCGTTATTTTTTACTTTTTCTTTTTTTTCCCTTAGAGTGCATCTACGTGTTGTAGAAGAGTCCATTATTATTTTCTAAACCATGCATACAATGTGTCATCTTTTGTCGTGAAATATGCCTACCTATTTACAAAGTGCATATTTAGATTCCCATGACATGATTTGAAGCCGTAAAATTTGATTACATGTCATCAATCACTATTTTTGACACATATTTCACGTTGTAATTTATTTATTTATTTAATTTTTTTTGTAGTAGAGGGTAAGTCTTGGCGATCAGTAAAGTTATTTCATTATGATGTAAAAGGTTACGGGTTCAAAATAACAAAAGAATCTCTTTGCCTCAGCATTAAGCTTGCCATTTATTTAATCTTTTTGTAGAAGCGGTTATCCTAGAACAAAGAGCTATTCAATGATGCACATACCAAGTTAATTAATGTGTGATCAAAGGTGAATTAAGGGATCAAACAATTGGATTGTTGATGGATCCAGAACTTCTTTATATTTGGTATGAAGTTGGCATCCCATGGGGCCTATTTGTTTGGTGATTGGTATCCCGCAGGACATATTGCTTTGGTGGAGAGGATAGTCATGCCATGTATGCAGGACTTATTTAGATTTCACAAGTCCATCAAAGATTTGTATCAAAGGATTTAGCTTTTCTTTATTCTAAGTGGTCTCTCCAGTGATCTCGAGGGATTCATTTGCGAATTGGCTGCTACGAATCTTAAGGGTAAGACACTTTCAAAGCTTATTTAAACGCTCATTCTTGTTGCTACTGTTTATATTATTGGATTGAGCGAAATAGCAGAATTCAAGAAAGACTTTATAATGATGATGCCTTGTATATTCAAGTATTGAACATTTGAGCTAGAGGTGCTTTTTATGTGAGTTATGCAAGTGAAAGATAACAAGACTAATAGATGGCTTCAAAGAGTGTGGGGGCTTGCCTTTTGATCCAATTGCTTATGCAGGTGGTGTGCTTCAAAGAGAGTGGGGCTTGCCAGAACCAATGGTCCCTAATCCCTTGTTTATGCTTATTTTATTATGTGGGTTGACTTTTGATCCCATTGCTTATGATGCAGGTGGTGTCCACCTCATCATTGTTGTCTTGCTTATGTTTGGATTTATATATGGAGATTCTTTCTTAGAGATTGTTCTCTACGCACAACTGATAACACTCTCTATATATACCTAAACTAAAATGGTGGAAAATGATGACAGGATGACAAAGAAAGACTGACCATGTCTTCCAAGTCTTGTTGGAGCATAAGAGTACTATTCAATAATTGTTTTTGGCGGGCATATTTCTTCCTCATTACTTTGATAAAAGAATATAGCAACTTGTGTTAACCTTGTTTTCCTAGCCATATTCTAAAGACTCTTACCATCTTAAACAAAAATAAATCCTAAACTCCTCCCCTTCCAAAGTAGAAGGTCGAGGGCTCAACTTCTCTAGAACTTATTTCTTCAAAAACTCATCTTTGTCACAATGCTATAGGCAATTTAGCTAGGAAGAATGCAGTTTCAATTTGTCAAAGTGACACCGACATAAAAAATGATGAATGATTGACTTTGAATAACTCTATTTGCATCTACAACCTGGATTCCAATAACCATTTTCTTTTTTTCGAAAAGTTAAGCAAATTTTATATATATGAAGTAATATATACATGAGAGGCCCATTGGGGCAAAGCAAGGCATAAGTCAAATCCAAAGCCCAAACAAAGGCAAATTTAAACAGACAAAAACAAGGCATAATAACCACAAAGTTGGATTCTATGGATATCCAAATCATTCCGGTGGCGAAGACAACAAAGAAGAGCATAGTGTTTGCTCCACCGAATTAATCCCGTGGCCTTGGCGGTGGACGACAACACGAAGGAGATAAATTCCAAGCTTGGAGAAGTGATCTTGCTCAATTAGAGTACACACATACATAGAGAAGGGTCACAAATACAGAACATATACACAAACACATGTTACATACTTTGATTATCAGATCATGGCTTCTATATTTCTATTTCTTTATCCTACTGCAATTTCAGCAGCAACAGCTCAACAAAGAAACATCAACATGAGCATAGGCTCTTTTCTACCACCCATTAGCAATTCATCCTTAGTCTCACATTCTGGTCGTTTTGCCTTTGGATTCTTCCCTCAAGGCAATGGCTTTGCCATAGGCATCATGTTCATTGAAATTCGCCAAAAAATAGTTGTATGGACATCAAACCGAGATGACCCACCAATCTCGAGCAATACTGCATTAGCCTTGACTTGTGATGGTAAGCTCATTTTGCAACAATTGTGAGGTGAAGACAAAGCTTTTGTCAATGCTTTAGTCTATCGCATCAGCTTCCATACTAGATTCTGGCAACTTTGTCCTCTATAATTATGATTCGAAGATCATCTAGCAAATCTTTGATTATACCCTTTTACTAGGACAGGTCCTACCAGCTGGGGACGAACTGGTTTCTGGTGTTTCAGATAGTGATCACAATACTGGAAACTACAGGGTTAAGCTATAGTATGATGGGAACCTTGTCATGTACCTGTAGGTTTACCTGATGAACCTGCAACTGCTTATTGGGCAAGAGATACTTGATGGAAATGAGCTCCTATATGTGTTTGATAAGACAGGTACCGACATAAAGAACATAACCAATAGTGGGAGCTTGTCCATGGTGAAGATGTTCCGGTCAATGATTGATGAAGATGGGTTATGGACAGGGGCGGAGCCAGGATTTTAGTTCAAGGGGGCGTAGTGTATTTGGCTGGAGAAAAAAAAAACTAGCGTGACAAATATAAAATTTTCAAATAAAAGGCAAACAAGAAATAAAAAATATAGCAAAATCATTATCTTTCAAGGAGTAGTATACTATTCGTAATCTAATTTCATATCAATACTCATTTAAAGTAGAAAAAAAATTACCTAAAATATTGGTTGAACTATGAGCCATGTCAAAGCAATCATACTTTCTCTCCAAGCGCTTAATAAATCCTAACAATCAAAGAAAACAAGATATTCTTTAGTAATGCGAATTAAAAATTCAAATAAAAGAATTTATTATTTAACTTCAAAACCCAACAAGTTGATATGATATTCAAATAAAAATAACCAAGGTAGAATACTTGACTTGACAAATATAAGAACCATAATATCGATTGATAATTCAATATTGAATACAATTATAACTGTCCTCGACAGGATTTCATATTTTGAAAGCGATGCATGATAGCCTCATTATCTATGCCCTTAAATATATCTTTTTTTATATATACAACCAAGCTATCATTCATAAATTGATCTCCCATTCAATTACGCAATTCATTATTTACAATGTTCATAGCAGAAAATGCCCTCTCCACAGTGGCAGTCGCGACTGGTAAGATCAATGCCAACGTCAAAAGCAAATACACCAATGGATACACCTTGTCTTTTTTTGTTTCAACCATTCTTCTTGCAAGAGTGGAAATCCCTTTCAACCTTTCAATGCCACCAAAGCGCACATCAAGATTATAAATCTAAAGCTGAATATCAAGTTCTATGAGCTTGTTTGCAGAAAATTCGTTTTTATAATATTTGGCAAGACAAATTATCTTTTACTTGTCAAAAGAAAAGAATGCATCATCCGGATATAGACATGCCACACAAAGAAGTAACTCCGTCTTTGAACAAAGAACACATCATCTATGTTGGGAACATCAATCCCATGTTTCTCACAAAAAAAAGAAACTTCATCAAGTAAAGAATCTCATCCATCCTCCCTCATCATTTGTAGACGTTGCTTACATACTTTGACTACAGATATGGCGTTCACGATATCTTAATCTTTTCTTTGTAGTGATTTTGACAATTCATTTGTAAATTCCAACATTGTCTTCATCAAATGGAGACTGAATATAAAATTAAAGGATTGTATCGACCCAAGTAGAATAGCTGCTTCACCTCTTTGATCGGATTTCACTCTATCCACTTCAATATTCTCAAGAACACCAATTATAGATGAGAACATTGTAATCAAACTAATCAAAGTACCATAGTGTGAGCCCCAACGGGTGTCTCCTGCACGCATAAGAGAAGTACTCTGATTTAGGCCTTTTCCACTTGAAAACTCGCCATTGTTAAGTCCTTCAATAACTTCGGCAATTTTTTTCTCTTGAAGCATATCACGACGTTTACATAAGGCTCCAACTACATTCACCACATTAGCAACTAATACGAAAAAAGTGGAAATCTGGCCATGATTCTTTGCCACATCAACAAGAGCTAACTGAAGTTGATGAGCAAAACAATGAACATAAAAGGCAAATTCATTCTCTTTTAGAATAAGTGTTTTGAGACCATTGAATTCACCTTGCATATTGCTAGCCCCATCATAACCTTGCCCACTCAGTCTAGAAATGTTCAATCCATGTGTAGAAAATACATTATCAATCGTCGTCTTAAGTGAAAGAGCAGCTGTATCTGTAACATGTACCATACCAATAAAACGCTCAATGATACTCCCATTCTTCACATAACACAATACAATAGCCATTTGCTCCTTTATTGATCCGTCATGAGACTCGTCAATTAAAATAGAAAAAAATGCATCTCCAATGTCTTTGATAATAACATTGATGATCTCTATTGCAATGGCATTGACAATGTCTTTTTGAATCTCAGGTGATGTTAATTTCATATTTTCAGGAGCATTTTTCAATACAACTGCTTTAACATCTTCATTCTAATCGGCAGTGTATCTCAAAAGTTTGAATCCTCAAATTCATCATGGCCATGAAATACAAGTCATTGGTGAAGAAGAAATCGGACACATTCAATTGATGCATTCAAACGAGTTCGATATTCCCCTCTAGCTTGGTTTGATTGCCTGGAGAAAACTATTTGAATGTGTTGCTTTTGGTTCATCAAAGCTTCACACGATCTCAAAACTTTGTTGTGGGCACTATTTGGGCCTCCAACATGAGTTTTGAGCTTATTTTTTTCTTCCAATTTGAAAACCCTTCACCCACAAAGGAGTAACCTCCCGTTTGTTCCCAAATATCTAGCTTGAAAAGATAGCAGTTTAGGCAAAATGTCGCATCTTTGGCTATGCTATATTCTAGCCAAGGAAAATCAGTAAACCAACTAGAGTTGAATCGTCGTAACCCATTCCCGAAATTCTTATAGGGGAAAGAATGAGTTCTAGGCTGACAAGCATCCTTTTGAAGATATGCTCTACAAATTTGGTCTCGAATATTAGGATTGTAATCCATGATTCGAGGTCGTAGGCCTGGATCTGTTGGAAGATCCTCAGAGTTAATGTCAGAGGACTCAGAACGACTTCTCTTTAAACTGTCATCATTTCTCTATATAGGGGCTCTCAAGCTTGATGTTCTTGGAAAGTATTTCTCCATAACTATTTAAAAACAAATTAGGATTAGCATATTTATTCCTATGATTTTAAAGTTATCTCCTCCTCTAATTCATTAACACATTATGATTTACTTAAGACAATGACCATTACTTAGTGCCGCTTTCACCTATGTGTGCTGTTGAGAGAGAGACTGAGTTGCCCCGTTTTGGCATTAAATATAAAGGATTGATCACTTAGTTTTATATGTATATAGTGATCTACAAAACATAAGTTCTAACTCTAGCACACATTATATATCTAAATATAGATGAAACTATGTTTATGATAATTTAGAAAATATCAGATGTTCTTAATGATTTAATACACCTTTAATTTGACAATTATTAAAGGAAAATAAAATACCAGATGTTCTAAGAAATCAATATGACACCCCCAAGTTAAGTATTGTGCTCCACTTCGGTACAATATTATGTTACTGAAAAATCTATGAATCAAAACAACAATAAGAAACTAACAGAAATATAAACACGTCGTGCCTAAAAAAACAATCAAGAAACTAACAAAAATATAAACATGCACCATGCAAAGAATACAATGATTGACTGGTAGCGTAAAGTTTTTAATGTTATTTCATAACCACACCACTAACTCTAAAAGTCATTGTATGTAGTACTACAAGAGAGTCTACAGTTCACGATCCAGGTCAATTTTTTTTCCTCCAAGAGCATTGTCCCGAAATAACCAAAACAAAATTAGAACCACAACTTCCCAAATTTATATGTAATTCACCAGTTTGTTTGTTAAACAATATTATGATCATGACGTGTTTGTTTGTATGACCCTGAATTTGAGGATTTCGATCAATATTCAAACATATATATTCTACATCACTTGAGACTTTTGAGAATGTTCCGAGAAAGGGACATATTAATTGAAATATAAAAACAATCAATTAATTCATCTTTTATATTTTTGATTTAATTATTAAATAGACCCATCAATTAGTTTCAGTATTATTATTGAAGATTTGAACTGTACAATCTTAATTATAATCTTGAGCCCAACCAAGCCAATTAAACAACCTAACATTGGCACCTCCCCATAGAAACAAATGAGTGTGTACATTATTCATTTGACAAGAAAAAGAATTAAAAAGAAAAAGAAACAATAGTGATCACGAATTGCTCCAAGTTTGATCAAAATTACATATCAGGACCAAAAATATATAATCTGCTAAAAGTGTATTACAAACTGTTACATATATATAACTAAAGTCACAGCAATGGGTAAGTATATCAGGAACAGAGGAGGTGTTTTCTTTGTTGGAGAAGCTAAGGAACATCAAGGTTGTCCCAACCATAGAGAACAAAACCCAAACCCAAAAGCCTTCATAATGCCCAAAATCAATGCCTAAACCCTAAACCCTAAAAAATAAAAATAAAAATAAAATGGAGTCTAAAGAAGCCCTAATATAACCAAAAATAGAATAATATCAAAGCCTAGAACCCTAAATTAGTATAGGATCTCTAAATTAGGAGTTTTCAGAGAGGCAAAGGATGAATCCTTTAAGAGTATCAGCACTAGTGGAATCAAATCGATAAAATATAAAAAATGATTTACATGTAAGGTTTTCATGTTGTATGAATTAGTTTTACCTGGAAACGAAATCAAATCGATTAAGGTTGATCCTCTCTCTTTGTCTCTCCTTTCGATTTTGTTGCGAACTCATTCTTGGGGAGGAACGTAACCAAGATTCGTGAAGCATCTGAACTCTTTGCTTGTTTGCGAAGAGTTTGAGAGAATGAGTGATATTGGTTTAGGGATTTTTTTCCCAAAAATTATACCCAACAGTTTGTAATGACCAAAAGCTCCTATTTGGCCTTTACTATTATTAATATATGGGGGTAAAAAAAAAATTTCAGGGGGGCATTTTTAAAAATATGAAATTTTATATATATAATAGTAAAAAAAATTTAAATTTCAAGGGGGGCATGTGCCCCCCCTGGGCTCACACTGGCTCCGCCAGTGGTTATGGAGGTTGTATTCTTATAGCTCGAATGAGAATGGTAATTGGACAATTGAGTGGTCTACACCAGATGGTAGGTGTGATATGAACGGCGTGTGCGGCATTAATGGGTTTTGTGTTTTCATGGATCAGGATCCTTCTTGCACTTGTCTTCCTGGTTTTGTTTACATTAATATAGGACAAAAGAAATTTGGGTTGGAATAGGAACTTCAGCACATAGAGTTGTGCTTTCAAGAATGGAAACATAAATTATACCATTAATGAATTGGATAACATCATGTTAGAGGACAGTGCAAACTCTGCTTTCTTTTCCATTACCAAAGAAGATTATAAACATGCTTATTTAGAGGGCTGCAACTGTAAAGCCGCGACATTTCAAAACCAGGAGTGCAGAAAACAAAAACTTCCATTGAGATTTAAGAAGAGACAAGTAGATAATTCAACTGCAACTCTTATCAAAGTAGGCACTGGAGGATTGACTGACAGGAATGACAGCCCCACTGCAACTAATCAGGTTCCTAAACCGGGCAAGAAAGAATAGCAAATGGACATTTTTATTATTGGTATTGCCTGTTTAACTTTTGCATTTATTATACTAATACTCATTGTTGGTCTTGTATATAGACATCGCATTTGGGCATACGAAGAGCTTCCTACTGAACGGGAAGATGGATTGATTGAGGATGTAACCTTGCTGATCATTTTCCTATGGTGAACTTGAAAAGGCAACTATCGCTTCAAAGAAAAATTGGGGTTAAAATAAGAGGAAAAGAGATTGAAATATCTTTAAATTATATTAATAAATGATATATAAAATAATAATATACAATGAGAGCATATATATAGAAGGAAAAAAAGTAGGTGAGTGGGGAGTAAGTTATCATATATATATGGTAAGTCCTCCAATCATAGGAATCCTAATTTAATATGAAAAATGTTAAATATAAAATAGGGAAAATTAGATTTTGGTGACCAAAATAAAAAAAATTTAATTTACAGTGACCTTAAACTCAATAAAAGGTAAATAGTGATCAATCTTGAAAAGTAATTGCCAATGAGTGACCATTTAACTTTAATATCCAAAATACCTTCCCTTTTATTGAGAAATTCTCAATCCCTTATTCGTCTTCTCCAATCTCAATTCTAAATATCAAATCTTCAAAAGACATAAAAAGATTATAGAAAAGAAAGTATATATAGAGAGAGAATCTCTCTCTCTATATATATATATATTTAGACATATATGTTCATCTTACAATTACTGTATGTGCATCTATGATTTTTTTTTTCTTTGGTAGATTTTAGGGCTCCAAAGATACAGCAAGAGTTATAACTTGAAATGAATTAACTATTTGATATTTGACATAAAAAAAAGAAAGATTCAAAGAAGAAGTTGATAATCAACCCTCATGAGACAGTGCGTAATATGTTTATTAGCGAAGTCTATTCATATCCTCCAATATTCCTTATTAATAATTAATTGCACCCAAATTAAGTTTTTATTTTTATTTTTTTGTTAATGAGATATTAATATACAAGAATATATATATATATATATTATCTTTTTTAGAATGTATATATGTTCATATATTGTATACAAGTCATTGGATTCTTTAAATTTTTTGATATTTGAGTTTGAAAAAAATGAAGAAAATATGGGGATTTATGGACAGAATGAAGGGCATTTTGAGCTTTAAGATTAATTGGTCACTTATTAGTAATTATTTTTAAGTTTGGTCACTATTTACCTTTTATTGAGTTTAAGGTCACTAAATAGCAATATTTTTTCAAATTTGGTCATTGAAATCTAATTTTCCGTATAAAATACACTAATATATTTCAACACTCCCCCACAAACTCAAGGTGGGTTATACAACGCCATCTGGAGTTTGGAAACAAGTTCTCAAAAATGTCCTGGTGAAAGAGATTTGGTGAAGATATTTGCTATTTGATCATGTGAAGTGATTGACCGTAACTGCAAGATATTCTGAAGTAGATGATGACGAACAAAATGACAATCTATCTCAATGTGTTTGGTCCGTTCATGAAAAACATCATTGTGTGCAATCTGAATAGCACTCTTGTTATCACAATAGATGTGAGTAGCGGTGGATAAAGAAACACCCATATCATGAAGAAGCTATCGTAACCATAAAAGCTTAGAAGTAGCATCGGCAAGTGGACTCGGCCTCAGTGCTAGATCAAGCAATAACGAACTATTTCTTACTATGCCAAGAGATCAGTGAGCTACCAAGAAAAAAGCAGTATCTTGTAGTGGAACAGCGATCTGGTGGGTCACTAGCCCATCTGCATTAGAATAAGCACGAAGCATCAAGACTGATGAGAGAAAAATAGCCCACGAAATACAATACCCTTGACATAATGGAGAATACGAATAACAGCAGCAAAGTGAACTGATCTCGACGAAACCATGAACTGTCTGACAATATGACCAGCAAGAGAAATATCTAGACGAGTGATGGTAAGATATACCAGACTACCAACCAACTAACGATACAGAGTACTATCACGAAGAAGTTCACCATCATGTGGAGTAGGTCTTACATTAGGCTCAAGTGGAGTATCAACAATCTTGTTGTCTGTGATGCCATCTTTAGAAAGAAGATTGAAACAGTACTTTGCTTGAGTAAGTTAGTAGCCATTAGTATCTTTAGTAATTTTCAGGCCAAGAAAATAACTGATAGGTCCAAAATCTTTCATTTCAAACTGATGATTGAGAAAGTGCTTAAGTTCTTGAATACCCTGAGTATCATCCCTGGTGATGATCATATTATCAAGATAAAGTAAGAGAAGAATAACACCATTTGCAGTATGTTGAATAAATAAAGTTAAATCATATGTACTAGTAGAATAGCTAAGGTGAGAAATAGTAGAACTAAACTTGGCAAACCAAGCTTGAGGTGTCTATTTAAGACCATATAGAGCACACCTAAGCTGATAAACCTGATGAGGTGGATGATCAAAACCTAGAGGAGGCTTCATATAAACTTGAGCAAATCACCATTGAGGAAGGCATTTTTGACATTCATCTGAAAAAGTTCCTAATAACAAAAAGTAGCCACAACAATAAGAGTACGAACAGAAGGAAGATGAGCAATAGGAGGAAAAGTCTCCTCATAATCGATGCCATACTTCTGTGTGAACCCCCTTGCCACAAGTCAGGTTTTATAACGCTCAACAGATCCATCTGAATGAGTCTTGATTTTGTAGATCCATTTACATCCAATGATAGACTTCCATGGAGGCAATTCAACTAAATCATATGTATGAGTCTGGGCAAGTGCATCTAACTCTTTTTACATTGCTTGCTACCATAAAGGGTTAGAGAAGGTCTCATAAAAAGTTTGAGGTTCATGAAGGGTTGCATAAGTATGATAACAATGATAGTTATGAAGATGTACAGGGCAGGTTCTTACCCGAGTGGATTGACGAAGATCCAAAACAGTGGCAACATCAGAAACCTCAAATGGGACAAATGATTGGAACTCAATTGGAAGAGGGTCAACCATATATGATGAGCCAAAATGGTTAACTGTATCTGATGAGCTAGCAGGAGGAGAATCTAGAAAAAGATTTACAGATGTATCTAAAGGAGGAATAGGAAATTGGTGATCAGAAATACCAGTGAATTTGGATAAGGTATGAAACATTTTATGTTCCAAAAAAATAACATGACAAGAGACCCTAAGGCATCTCACAACTAGATTATAATACCTATGTCCCTTTTGTTCAAGTTTATACCTAAGAAAACAACAGACCTAAGCATGAGGTTGGAATTTTGTTCGCTTATGAGGATGAAGAAAAATAAAACAACTAAGATTACTATAGTCAGAAACCTACCCGTAGAGACGCTCATAGGGTATTTGATTTTGTAAAAGTGGTGTTGGTACACGATTCATGGTATAGCTAATAGTGAGAGATGCTTTACCCTAAAAAGATGATGTCACAAAAGAAAAAATGACAAGTGATCGAGTTAAATCTAAAATATGTCAAAGTTTTCATTCAGTTCGACTATTTTGTTGTGATGTACTAGGACAAGAAAAGTGAAAAATAGTGCCATATTGTTTGAGAATATTTTGAAAATTATTTTACCTGTATTCCATAGCATTATTTGAACAAAAAGTTTTGATATTTGTAGAAAATTGAGTTGAAACCATTTTGGTGAAATCACGAAAGATGTTGAGTAATTCAGAACGATTTTTCATTAAAAATATTCAAGTGAAATGTAAAAAATCATCCAAAAATATAACAAAATATTGTGCCCCACCTATGGTGGCTACAGAAGAAGGTCCCTAAACATCAGAATGAAATAGATCAAAAGGAAAAGAAGGAAATGACTCACTTTTACTAAATGGTAAAACAAGTTGTTTGCTTAATTGACAAGAAATACAATCAAAAGACTCGGTTTTAACTGATCCTAACAAACCCTTAGATACTAGACTTTTGACTCAAGATACCGATGCATGACCCAAACGAGAATAACATAACTCAAGAGTATGTATAATACTTTGTGTAGATGTAGATGTGATAGATGAAGTAGGAAGATGTAAGGAATAAAACTCAAACAGTCGCTCTGTCTTACAGCATGTCCCAATGATCTGACCTATTAGAGGATCCTGTACAACACTACCATTAGAGAAAAATGTTATATTCAAACCTAGCTTAGTTAATTGACCAATAGACAAAAGATTAAGAGAAAGATTGGGAATAAGATAAACATTGGAAACAGACAATTTTGACTAAGAGACAGTGCTTATGTGACTAATGGCCATAGTGAAGCCATTAGCTGCGTGAATAATAGGTGTATGAGGTGTAGGAGTCTGAGTAGTGAGCAAAGGATGGTCAGGTATCATATGATTGCAGCAAGCAGAGTAACAAACCATGAATTAATTGTACCTGGTGTGGTTGAGAAAGCATAGTTAGATGAGCTTGAACCTGATTGCTTAGATAGAAATCGGTTGAGAATTGCCTCCAGATCAGTAGCAAAAAATATTGATGGAGACTCTTTAGAAGGAGTAATAATTGGTGCAGAAGGAGAAAGATGAGATGTCTTCATGGTACCTACAGCTGCAGCATTGTGAGGTCTCATAAGTTTGAAGCACTCCTCAATTGTATGTCCAGATTTGCGATAGTATCTACAAGAACGTTCATTAGGTTTGGGTTAAAATGAATGTGCTTGCTGATTGGTACCACCATTGTGATGAAAAGAAGAAGAATACCTATTGAGCGAAGGCCCAAACTGAAAAGGCTATGATTGCAAAGACCATGGTGTGTAGATTAAGAATGAGCAAATGGTGTAGCCAAGATAGGGAGATGAGTCTGAATTGTAGAACGAAGGGTCTGCAGACATGTCTTCTCTCGAACAACCTCATTAAAAGCTTCATCCAATGATGAGAAAGGTGAGCGATAAAGAAGTTGACCACGGACAGGCTCATAATCATCATAAATATTCATAAAAATTGATAAAGGCGCATCTAATCATAATACTCATAAGATTTATTACTCTCTAAGGTAACAATCCATAATGGCTCTAACAAAGCTTGTTGATCCCAAAGACACTTTATGGGAGCAAAAAACTCATTAATCCTCTAATCGAACTCTTGTTTAAGATGACAAAGTTAGACCATTAACTGATATTGATAAGTACCATTAGACCTAGAATATCGAAAAACACGCATGTCCCAAAGCTCTTTGGTAGTTTCATAACTCCCAAATTCCATACTAATGGAAGAAATAGATGTGTTGCGGGGCCATGTGATAATCTTGTGATTATTGCTATCACAGTCCTCAACACGAGTAGGAAAGGCTTCATCTTTCTCATCAATATCCTTAACAGGTAATTTTTTATCACCATAGCTCACATCCTTTAAGAAAGTTGCGCATAGATTGATTCCAAAAAAATATAGTTGTCCTTATCAAGTGTAACAGAAATTGGGTGAGAAATCTCATTTTGAGCCATTTAAAAATTCCAACTGACAAAGCATACTAGAAAATTGGAATCAGCATAAAATTTCAAGCAAGGTAGGCCTTGGAAAAAAATTTCAGGTGTTGTTACTGACGTGGAAGTACCGATGATGTGACAAGGAAATGACTAACGTGATAGAAAAAAGATGACGTCTCACTGACGTGGCAGTCAAAGATGACATGGCATATGATGTGTGACTGACGTGCTAGAAAAAGTGGGTATGTCACTGACGTTGCAAATATTATGTACAGTTGGTGTTGACGTGGCAGATGACATGTTAGTGGATGCTGAGTTAGCAATGACTTGGCGCATGTGGTAGCACATGAAGAAGCGTGAGGGCGCATGACGGCACTTGGAGGCACGTGGCGGCGCATGATGATATTCCAAAAAAATAGAATACTCTAGCGACGCGTGCGGGCGCTTGGAGGCTTCGTTCAGGCTGAATTTTATGATGCCTTGATTGTCTAGTCGAGGGCTTCATTCTGATAAATTCAGAAGATCAAAAAGAGTTCCAGAAGTAAATTTTTGGCACCAAATATAAAAGAGTTCTCTTTAGGTGATAAGAACAATTAAGCGGAAGAAGAAAATGAGGGTTTTAAAACCTTTGTTCTGATACCATGTTAAAATAAGAGAAAAAGAGACTGAATTATCTCTAAATTATATTAATGAATTGTATATAAAATAATATACAGTGAGAGCATATATATAGGAAAACAAAAAGAGGTAGGTGAGTGGGGAGCAAGTTATCTTATACATGCTAAGTCCCCAATCATAGGAATCCTAATTTGATATGAAAAATGTTAAATATAAAATACACTACTAAATCTTGCACAGTTGAATAATAATTAAAGCTAAAGTGCTCCCCGATACAAACCTAAACTATCGATGACACTCTATGACATGAGTATAAACTGTTTACAAAAATTAAAAAAAAAACACATGTTGACAAAAGTATAAACTGTCTATATGAAAGAAAACAAAAAACTCCTTAACAAGAGTATAAACTGTCTACCAAAAAAAAAAATCAATCACTCATTGACACGAGTATAAACTGCCTTCATGAAAAAAAAATTATTTTGAACTACGTGATGACTTAATCCCTATTCAGGACACATAGACATCTTAAAGGATTGTTCTAAGTTGAGTCGACCCAACAAAAAATTAAATTTCTTTTGGCCTACCACCAAGATATTGGCGATGTCTGTTGCATCGTGGTGACTTGCCTTACCGCCAAGATGTTGACGATTTCTGTCGCATTGTGGTGACGACTTGACTCACCGCCAAAATATGTTAAAAGATGTTTGTCGCACTATGATAACTTGACTTGCCACTAAGATGTTGAAAGCACCCGTTGCACTATGTTAATTTGGCATGTAAAATAAAATGACCAACCAGTAGGATCCCTACATCAAGTGTAGTTCCTTTCTCCATGACATCGTTCTCTCATTCTAAAATGGTTACGGTGTTTGCTTTGAAACTTTTGAAGAAAATCATGATTGGCAGAAGTCAAAGGTTGTTTACCTAACAAGAAGAAAAAGAAAGTGTGAGAATAATTTAACCCAAAAAGAAAGTGTCCGAAAATGACTAACAAAAGTGTTCCAAAGGAACAAAAGTGACCCCGAAGGGCACTAAGAGACCCCGAAGGGACGATAAAGTGTTTCAAAGGAAGTAAGTGACCCTGAAGGGCACTAAGGGACCCTGAAAGGATGATAAAGTGTTCCAAATGAACTAAGTGACCCCAAAGGGTACTAAAGGACCCCGAAGGAATGATAAAGTGTTTCAAAGGAATTAAGTGACCTCGAAGGGCGCTAAGGGACCTCAAAGGGACGATTAAATGTTCTAAAGGAACTAAGTGACCCCGAAGGGCACTAAGGGACCCCTGAAGGGAGTAATGAATGGCGTTTCGAACTCTATATTATGAGATAACTGATTTGACTTGCAAGAATTGATAAAGAAATTGAGACTTACAAGAAAAGAGTTGAGTGACTCATGTAAAGTTGTCTTCCTCGAAGAGTTCAATGGATTTGTACGTTTCCAGAGGCAACAGAAAGGTCATGTAAAGCTCACAAGTAAAAGCTGATCTGAAAAAAAAAATTGGTTACTAGCGATCGCGGAAGACAAAGTTGCTATTGAGAAAAAAAAATGTTCATTTCGAAGTTCAGCCGCATGTATACTTGGTTGTAAGGGTTTGAAATACATAAAGTGGTGCTGGAGAGATGGTGTGGTGTTATAATAACTCTTCATGAGGACTCAAGTTCTAAACCAATAAGCAACACAACAATCCTTATATTTTTACATATCAGTCCAATCAGCATTCAGTGCTTAGTTAGCACAATCAGCATTCAGTGCTTAGTCAGTCGAAAAAAAAAAGCCAAGATGAGAAAATAGCAACAAAAAAAAGAGGAAGAATTAAGGCAAAGAAGAAGAAAAAAAGTAAAAGAAGAATGAAGGCAAAGAAGAAAAAGAAGGCATAATCGCCAAAGAAGAAGAAACAAAAGCTTACGGTTGCTAGATGTGAGTTTCATCCAATTTTCTCTGATGTGAAGGGCCTGAAACGTATGTTACATATATATAACTATATAACTGTGGATTAATCCTGTTTTTCATTGGATTTTCAAGACTCCAATTCAATTTGAACATGGAAAACCAAATCCTATATGCGATAGAATCCTCATGTCTACAATTCTGCTTGGACAAGGAAAAAATCCTCAAGTTTTCAATTTCACTTGAACAAGGAAAAAATGTCCTATTTGCAATAAGGTTTTCAAGACTCCAATTCAACTTGACAAAGAAGACATCACCTTTGCAATTGAATTTTCGCAAAAAAAAAAAAAATACTTCAAGTCCTGCTTTAGATACGTGAGAAACTCGATATAGCGCTAGACATGAAGTGGGGGCAATTTGTAGACATTAAAAAATTACATGAGTTACCCAAAATATAATTTGAGCTTATCTTCAGTTTAGCCCACTTTGGAATATGGGCTAACGAGTCAGTGTAATACCTAAAAATTTTGACATCATTTATTTTAATTTAAATGCTTTATATATTTATATTATTCATGTGAATTAATTTGTATTTATATATTTTTATTATTTCATGTGAATTGTTTTGTTCTTAAATGTTTTTATTATTTCGTGTGAATTGCTTTGTCTTTATATATTTTTATTATTTCATGTGAGTTGCTCTGTTGATTGTGTATTGTTTGATTTAATTTTTGTTAAGTGCTTTAAATTGCTAGAGAGTTTTTATTATTTAATTTGGGTCGGATTAGGTCTTTGAATTTTCTTTTATTTTAATGTTGGATTGGACAAGAGTGAAATGGAGTTGAGTTGGGCTGGAATGGCTGGGCTAGGGGTATAATTATTTTGATGGGCCAAGGTTTGTTTTATTAATTTTTTCCTTTTTAATTTTATTTAGTTTAATTAGTTTCTGGAAAAAAAATAAAAAAAAGAAAAAAAAAGAGGGGACTAGGGTTTCTGCTGTGAGTATTACGCACAAAAACCAAAAGTGTAGACGAAAGAGAGGGGGGAGAGAATGAGCGATCTAGAGGACGAATTACGAATCATCAAAAAGGCAAGTTCGACTCTTCTCTTCTCCTTTGAATCTGTATGCATAGTCTAGGTTTTGAGTCTATGATTATATCTGATTTTATTTATTTATCATTTTATGTTATTTTACTATTGGTTTTTGTTGAAGAAATTTGTGAGATTTTTTTTATGATAACTGAATGTAGGTGTAAGGATTTATATATCTATAGATATATGTATATATATATATAATGTATGTGTATAATGTATGAAAACCGTATGAGCATGAATCTAAGTTGTAAATGATGTTAATTTATAATCTTTTGTGTGGTGGTTGCTCGGGTAAATGACCCTTGATCCTTAGAAAATAAGATCGTTGAGGAATTTAGTTTTAACTTTGAGAATTTTGCGAAGAACCCTAGAACTTGTGAATTGGGAGTTTTCGATTCGGGCGATTTTTGATAGTTTTTTGTGTCAATGGGTAGAGGTGATAAAGAGGAGAATATTGATATAAAAATGGGGGTGAATGGAGGTCGGGAAGCACTGAAAAATGGCCGGAGACGCGGCCAGCGCGGTGGAGAAGAAGGGGGTAGCTAGCGCGTCCCCCACGCGTGCCGCCGGCGTCGAGAAAAATGTTTTTGTGCCTCACTCGCCAGGGCCCACCTCTGGGTCCAATTTGGGCCTATTCCGAATTATTTTGCTATTTTTTTTATATTTTTGAAATTTTTGGGGAATCTTGAAAACTTTTTTTTTAAAAATAATTTTATATTCTAAAAAATTCTCAAATTTTTATTTCAACTTCGTGTGGGTTAAATGAACTTGGGTTTTAAATTTCATATCAAAATGAGCTCCCCTTGTGGTTAAATTGATTTTTAAAGTATCTGAAAATTGGATTTTTCATCTTCGTTTATTTAGAAAATATTTTTAAAATCCAGAAAATTTAGGCAACCTTATAGGGATAAAATACACTTGGATTTTAAATTTCAGGGGGAAATGAGATTCTCTTGTGGTCTTATTAGTTTTAAATGTATGCCTCAAAACTATATTTTATTTCATTTACTAGAAAAATATGTTTTAAATTCCCAAAGACTCCAAAAAATTTCAGAATAATTAAATAGGGTTCTTAGAAGCAAAATATGCCCAGAAACTTAGACTAGAGTTAGGTTTAGACTCTCTCGAAGATTTAGGTATATTGGAGGTTTGGTTGGGTATTTGCTCCTAATTAAAATGGATGATTGTATTATTTTTCTCCTTGACTGTTTTCTCTTTGAAATTATAAATGTCCATGATATACATGGTTTTAATTTATTTGTGAACGAGTTATCTTATTGTGATGATTTAATATATGATAATTTAAATCATTTCGTTTTGTACAATTTTAATCGTTCTCCACCTTATTTTATTTCATGTTGTAAGTTGGGTTGGGAGACATGTAAGGATTGTTAGGGGCATGTTAGGATTACCAATATCTATTAAGGTATCTGTAATACCCCACTCCAACACATGGTATGATATTGTCTACTTTGGGCCTAAGCCTGCACGGTTTTGCTCTTGGGTTTAACCCCAAAAGGCCTCATACCATTTGAAGAGAATATACTACATATAAGCACATCCCCTTTTTCACACTCAGGCGATGTGGGATTGAGCACCATGTACCCTATCAGTGTAGTAGCTTAGCCTAGTGTCTGTCTTTGCACCCACCCACTCACACCCGTCCATAAGGGTTACTACAATCCACCCCCCTACGAGGCCCAACATCCTTGTCAACACACTTCCGGCTGGGTTCAGGCTCTGATACCAACTGTAATACCCTACTCCAACACATGGTATGATATTGTCCGCTTTGGGCCTGAGCCCGCACGATTTTGCTCTTGGGTTTTACCCCAAAAGGCCTCATACCATTTGAAGAGAACATACCACATATAAGCACATCCCCTTTTCCCACATTGTCAGGATTGCCAATACCTATTAAGGTATCCAAGGATAAAAATTGTGGCATGTCAGGATTGCTTAAACTTGATATTATACATGCTTAAGTTTCTTTCTTCTGAATTTAAAGAATGTGTTCACTTTTGTATGATAAGGGTTTTGATGGAACATTGTAAAAGATGAATGTTGTTTTGAAAACATGAACTAGATAAAGAATGACTTGTATATTATATCTATATATTTCTCTTGTGTCCCTTATAATGAGGGTATGTATACCGGTTCTCTATTTGGGATGTAGTAGAGAGGGCTTGCTCGTGGGTTTGAGTTACTTGTTGATATTTCAGGTCCTAGGCCGATTCCACCGCGAGATTAGAGTCTTGGGGTTTGGTTGTGGCAGACGTCTCCTCTCATCAGTTATAGAGTAGGAACTTATCCCTTTTTTTTTCAAGATTCAATCTATGATCATTTTAGACTTTGGTTGTTAGTTTTAATTTAGAGTTAAAAACTCTTGTTCTTTCTGGTTAAGAGGTCCTTGAGTTACAGGACTTCCAAATTGTATTACCAGACACGTACTTATTCATTTAACGTTTATATTTTTTAAATTCAGAGGGACTTTCTTTTCTGCTTTTAAAATTATTTCATTTATTATTTTGTACTCTATGTGTAGTAATCCTTATCGACGGGTGTGAGTGAGCGGGTGCAAAGACAGACACTAGGCTAAGCTACCACACTGACAGTGTACAGGTGCTCAATCCCACATCGCCTGGGTGTGAAAAAAGGGATGTGCTTATATATAATATGTTCTCTTCAAATGATATGATACTTTTTGGGATAAAATCCAAGAGCAAAATCGTACGGGCTATAGCCCAAAGCGGACAATATCATACCATGTGTTGGAGTGGAGTATTATAGTTAGTATTAGAGCCTAAACCCAGCCGGAAGTGTGCCGACGAGGATGTCGGGTCTCGTAGGGGGTGGATTGTAGTAACCCTTGTGGATGGGTGTGAGTGAGCGGGTGCGAAGGGGGGTGGATTGTAGTAAACCTTGTGGATGGGTGTGAGTGGGCAAGTGTGAAGGGGGGTGGATTGTAGTAACCCTTGTGGATATGTGAGTGGGTGGGTGCGAAGACAGACACTGGGTTGAGCTACTGTACTGATAGGGTACAAGGTGCTCAATCCCACATCGCTTGGGTGTGAAAAAGGGAATGTGCTTATATGTAGTATGCTTTCTTCAAATGGTATGAGGTCTTTTGGGGTAAAATCTAAGAGCAAAACCGTGTGAGCTATGGCCCAAAGCGAACAATATCATACCATGTGTTAGAGTATGGTATTACACTATTTTTGTTGCTACTAGTTACAAATATCTCTCAGATTATAAGACTGACCACTTCATGCGCGAAATTTTTATTGGAGGTATTTTAGTCAGATAATTTAACGTTCAGACCCACCACAAATAAATAGGTCATAGGTTAATCAAAATTGTCTAAGACGTCAACGCCCACTTGAAAATGGGTCAAATGGACAATTATATATATATATATAATCAAATATAATTATTATGTATATATTGGATAATTATCACAATTATCATAAAAGATAATTATAGGATAATTATTAGAAGAAAAGAAAGTTACAAATTTATCCCTCCGGTGAGCCTATAAATAAAGGTCCATGGGTGGGGAAGAAGGGGAGAAGACTCTGACAGAATACTGAAACTCTGCCAGACTCTGCCTTCAATCAATACTTGAAGCTCTGAAGATATACGCTTATCTAACCCATCAAAGCTTTGAAGAACAATGACAAGAAGCACATTCAAAGTCGTGTCGTTCTTCCTCCACGTTTGAACAAATTCAAATAATCATCAACAAGACTGTTCGAGATCAAGCTTCTTTAGCCCTCAATCAGAAATTCTCACCGATTTTTTTCAACAACAAATACTTGAAGAGGACTCTTAACAACCCGATTTAACATCAAGCTCCAATAGTCCTTGAATTTGGAGAAAAAGAACCAAAAGACTCTCAGAGAAAGCTAAAACTTTGCAGAATTCTTCACTTGAAATCCAAAGCATCTAAACTCTAAAGGAGAAGAACAACGATCACATCATCCATATTTTGTTCTTCACCAAAGTTTCAATCCAATTCAAGATCAAGCTCCAGCAACCTTTAAATCCGAATCACCAAGGAGATCGAATAAGAGGAATTTATCTTTATTTTGTAAAGATCTAGAGAAATTTGTAACCTATATTTCTTGAAATTAATATATTTGATATATTTGTCCATCTGTTTTGATCTTATTTTCATATTTGAAATTTGTGTGTACACTAATCACGAGTCTTGTGAGTCTCCTTCCTCATTGTTCCCTCCAAGTGATGGAGTTTTGAAATGGAATGTCAATGCATCCTTTTCTCGGCATAATCTTTTTGGAGGTGGAGGTGCTGTTCTCCGAGATGGGTCTGGCTTCATTAATTGTCCGTGCTGTTGTTTTTGCTTCATGTGTAGCTAAGTAGTGCTTCTTCGGCAGTGGCTTTTTGCCTTCAAAAAGCTCTATTTTGGGTTGTCGCATTTTGGTTTCCAGAGGGTCTGGTTCGAATGTGATTCCTTATTGGTTTGTAATGCCGTGATGAGTGATGTTCAAGGGCTCTCAAATTTGCAGGCTGTGTTTTCTATTACATTAAGCAAGCTTCTAGGAAATTTTCTTCCGTCCACTTTAGCAATGTCCGTCGTACTACCAACCAAGTTGCTCATGAGCTTGCCAAGCTTTCTAAGTGTCATCTTGTTCAAGATCTGGCCCTTGTTGCTTTGGCTTGTGCTGGCTGTGTTTCTTGATTTGGTTGTCTCTTCCTATTAGTGGGGATTTTTTCCCACCACAACGTATTATATGTACTTTTTATCAAATTATTAATTTATATAATAAGTGAGATCTATAAAAATCTATAAGAAAATTTCTAAAATGTATTATCTTATAAATTTCATGAAATTATTAATTTAATACCTCGGTTCAAATTGGGACCCAAGTAATTTATTATTTAAAAGAGATGATTAATTTATGGAGTATTAATTTATAGAGGTTATTTAGCAGTTATAGGTACCATTAATTTACAATTTATACCTTTGAAAATGAAAATAAATAATTTAAGAAATGCTAAATATATACACACACATACACGAGCATTAAGGGGATTTTTTAAGTCAACAAAATCGCAATCAGTATATGATCGAGTGAGACCTACATGCGAGACGGAATGATTCAATAATTGTGTTTTTTTTTCGAAGGTTAAACAAATGTATATTGAAAGAGTAAATATTTACAAGACCCATAAAATGGAGTAATGGTCCAATAGAAAGGCCAAACATCAAGTCAGAACATCAGCCCCATTAGCTATCAAAGACAAAATATTATTGTCTTTAATTGTGATTTAGTGTCTGAATTAAAGAAGTCAAATTATAGTGCGTCATAGAAAACAAAGTGCATAAAATTAAAATAGCTAGTGTGGATGGTAATTTAAGGTACGTATTAATTAGTTGTATATATATATATATATGCAAGGGGTTATCAAATTCCATGCGTATTGACTAGTTGCAAATCAGACAAGGACGCAAGACAAACATGCTAAAGCCAACCAGCCTGGAATAAGTTGCAGTAATAGTTGTTACTTGAATATTCTAGTGTATAGATTAATAAAAGAAGACCTTTGGTAGGTACTTGGTTTAGACTGCTCGATCAGTCAGACCCAATATCTCTCACTCTCTCTCTCTTGCATACCCAATATATATATAGCAGATCCGTGTTTGCATGTTCTTGTCTTTTGGTACCACCATATTCAAGCTCGTATACCCCCACGCATTTGTTGTTGGTTAGTTTTTCTTTCTCACAAGGTTGAAACATTCGCAAGGCACTATTCCTACTTCTACTAAATAACAGTTCCAATACAGCAATACTATAACTTATATATATATATATATATATATATATATATATATATATATAGTGGGAACTTGACCAACCCACAACCACACAACATTGCTTGGAAGTCCTGGATATTGGGGTCTATGGCCGTCTTGCTCACGCAAAATATCATTAATAAGACTAATTTAGAATGGTTGGACATAATTAAGTAATGTGTCAGAAACTTATCCTCCATCTTGTTAAAAAAATTCGTTTTAACAATTTTCATATCTGAAAGAGCATTTTTGGTGAGTAACGACAATAGCACATGATTCATAATTGCATTATAAAAATATTTTACCATTCCAGCAATCTTTGTTTTAGGATTGAACCATAAAATAAGAAAAACAATAGTTAAAAAACCAATGATATTTATTACATGTCGAGTTGGTGATACTTGTCGAAATGAAAAATGCAGAGTAATGCAATAATATTAAGAGCAATATTATACGTCATAAAATTATTTTATGATTTTGTATAATGAATGATGTGACATATAACAATTTTATATTTATAAGAATTCATCTACAATAAATCTCTATTTTTCATTATTATTTCTCATTAGATAAAATTAAATGGTGAGTTAATATTGGTGAAATTCTCCCCATACATGGAGTCCCTGATAGTATTATCACCTGTCACATAAATTCGAGTTAAAATTCATGAAATAAAATCGTGAAGTTTAGCATTTTCTTAATATTAAAGGTTTAATAATGCAAGTACAAAAGATCTCACCAAAAAAAAAAAAAAATTAAGTTTAAAACCTTCAAGGGAACAAAAAAATAGAAGAAATGAAGAAGAGGAAAACGTAATGGAATAGGGTTGAAATAATAACAAAGAAATTGTAAGAGAAATGATTTTTTTAAAAGAAATTATTGGAAAGAGAAGATTAAAAATAAAGAATATTCAGAAAAATAGAGAAACTAGAATTTCGAGTACAGAAGGAGAGGTACGTTGAGGAGAGAGAGGAATGGGGGAGAGAGTAGTGTAGATTAAGGTGATTATAGGAGAAATGCCATAGTGTGTTAATTGTGAAAACTGGGTGGGGAGGCGCAATTGTTAAAATTCTTAAAACTTCATACTTATTGGTATATAAAATTTCCAAAATGTTAGATCATCCAAAAACGTACAAGCACAAGTCATAGTCTCAATGATCGGATCTAACACTTCCTTGAGAGGCACGTACATGCACAGTGCATATTGAAAATTGCTAGTTTGACGATCCCCGCTCAAGTTGCTGTCTCTCTCTCTCTCTCTCTCTCGACCACTAGTAGAAGAATATTGATGTGACCTTTACTGGCTGCTCATCGGAACATTTAGTTAAACCTATTCAACAATTTTCCTAGTCATAGACTCATATTCTAATTCTTACCATCTTAAACAAGAAATAAATCATTTTAAGGTATGAAACTCCTCTAGAGCTAGGATCTGTCTAAATTTTCTACCCTAATGAACACGTATATGACTGTCTTTTAAGAAATGATGAACAGTTGAATTTGAATAACTTGATTTGCAACTATGACCTTGACAATATCCAAAGATCATTTCCTTTATTTAAGATTAGAACAGAGCACAAACACATACAAATATATACACAAATACAGAAGTAACAGAACATATACATACACACATGTTACAGACTTTGATCATGGCTTCTATTTTTCTGTTTCTTTCTCTTACTGCAATTTCAGCAGCAACAGCACAACAAACAAACCCCAACATGAGCATAGGCTCTTTTCTATCACCCATTAGCAATTCCTCCTTAGTCTCACCTTCTGGTCGCTTTGCCTTTGGATTCTACCCAAAAGGCAATGGCTTTGCCATAGGCATCTGGTTTGCTGAAATTCCCCAACAAACACTTGTATGGACAGCAAACCGAGATGACCCACCAATCTCCAGCAATGCTACATTAGCCTTGACCCGTGATGGTAAGCTCATCTTGCAACAATTGCCAGGTGAAGACCATCCCTTTGTCAATGTTTCACAGTCTATCTCATCAGCTTCCATACTTGATTCGGGCAACTTTGTACTCTATAATTCTGATTCGAATGTGATCTGGCAAAGCTTTCATTATCCAACAGACACCCTTTTACCGGGACAGCGCTTACCAGCTGGGGACGAACTGGTTTCTGGTGTCTCGGAGACTGATCACTCTACTGGCGACTACAGGGTCAAGATGCAACATGATGGGAACCTTGTTATGTACCCTGTAGGTTTGCCTGATGGACCTGAAGCTGCTTATTGGGCAGGAGATACTTACTTTGCAGGAGACAATGCAACATTAACTCTTGACGGAAATGGGCTCCTATATGTGCTTGATAAGACAGGTACCAACGTGAAGAACATATCCATATCCAATAGTGGGAGCTCATCCATGGGCAAGATGTTCCGTTCAACGATGGATGCAGATGGGTTATGGAGGTTGTATTCTCATAATATCTCGAATCAGAATGGTAATTGGACAGTTGAGTGGTCTGCACCAGATGATAGGTGTGATATTAAAGGCCAGTGTGGCATCAATGCGTTCTGTGTTCTCATGGATCAAGACCCTTCTTGCACTTGCCCTCCTGGTTTTGTTTACATTAACCAGGGGCAAAAGAATTTGGGTTGCAACAAGAATTTCAGCACAGAGAGTTGTGCTTTCAAGAATGGAAACATAAATTATACCATTTATGAATTGGGTAGCACCATGTGGGAGGACAGCGCATACTCTACCTTCTTTTCCATTACCAAAGAAGATTGTAAACAGGCTTGTTTAGAGGACTGCAACTGCCAAGCCGCGACATTTCAAAACCAGGAGTGCAGAAAACAGAAACTTCCATTGAGATTTGGGAAGAGACAAGCAGATGAGTCCGCTGCAACTCTTGTGAAAGTAGGCACTGGGGAATTGGCCTACAGTAATGACACCCCCACTGCTCCTAATCCGGTTCTTGAACCGAGCAAGAAAGAACCGCAAATGGACATTCTAATTATTGGTATTGTATGTTTGACTTTCGCATTTTTCACACTAATACTTGCTGTTGTTCTTATATATAGACATCGCATTTGGGCATACAAACAGCTTCCTACTGAACGGCGGGATGATGGATTGATTGAGGATGTAACCCTGCGATCATTTTCCTATGGTGAACTCGAAATGGCAACCAGTGGCTTCAAAGAAAAATTGGGCCAGGGAGCTTTTGGGACAGTTTTTAAAGGCGTCTTATCAAATGGACAGAGGGCCATTGCTGTCAAGAGATTGGAGAAGATGGTAGCTGAAGGAGAAGTAGAATTCGGTAATGAGATGAGAGCTATTGGGAGAACCAATCATAGGAATCTAGTCCGGTTGCTTGGTTACTGCCATGAGGGATCCAATAGGCTTTTGGTGTACGAGTACATGAGCAATGGTTCATTGTCAAACTTCCTCTTCACAACTGAAGTGCAACCGAATTGGGATAATAGAGTTGGGATTGCTCTTGACATAGCTAGAGGCATTCTATATCTGCATGAGGAGTGCAACAGACAGATCATTCATTGTGACATAAATCCCAAAAACATACTCATGGATGATCATTGCTGTGCCAAAATTGCAGACTTTGGATTGGCAAAGCTACTGATGCCGGACCAAAGCAGGACATTCACTGGCATAAGAGGAACAAGGGGTTATGTTGCCCCCGAGTGGCACAAGAACTTGCCTATAACTGTGAAAGCAGATGTTTACAGCTATGGGATTGTGTTCTTGGAGATCATATGTTGTCGCAAGTGTGTTGATGTGAATCTTCCAGAGAATGAGGTAGTCCTTGTACACTGGGTGTACAGCTGTTTCGAGGAAAATGAGCTGAGAAAACTGGTTCCTGAGGAAGAGGTGGACGAGCAAGAATTGGAGAGGATGGTCAGGATTGGACTTTGGTGCATCCACGACGACCCATCACTCCGTCCCTCAATGAAGAAGGTCGTATTGATGTTGGAAGGGACTGTAGAAATACCAGCTCCTCCTGGTCTGTCTTCTTCATTCAGTGTCGTGTAAGTTATGTTAAGGTTAGCGCCATAAAGATGGCTATTACTCAGATGCTCGGTAATCAAAGGTCTGATAAACTATTAGCAAAAAATCTTTCAAAGTATGTCTCATTTTCTTGGTCATTTCTGTCTAGCTAGTGTTGTTATATGTAACTTGGGTTAATACAAATGCTGCAATAAAAAAAGAGTTCCTTTGTTGATCTCTTTCTGTTACAATGTATAAGAAGTAATATTCTGTATTTAATTGTTTCGATTTTTACGGAGAAGAAAAAGAGAAATATAAGCTAAATGAGAAATTTGGTACCCACCAGCTTTCTTTAAACGTTCCTTTTGACTCCGAAACTCTTCCGCCTTACCAATCCAAACACTCTCCAAAACGAATTTTGAGCTTGAAAAGTCAAAAACCACTTTTCAAAATTCAATCCGAACATAGCCTAAGTATCATTATATAACTGTATAAGCCTCCATCAACTAACCAAACAATTGTGGCGCATAACTCGATATATTAAATCGGTAGGTGCATCTTATTAATGGATGGTATCATCATCCTTACCTTTGTGTCATATAGACAGGTCGGTCACATAAATTCTTTTTTTTCTTTCTCTCTTATTATACGTCATTTTTTCTCTAATTATTAATTATATAGTTCCTTTGTCCCATATAGATAGGTTTGGCCCATGTAGTTTGATAGTTTTGGTTAAGCATTCTATTTGCGTGCCCTAGAGGCCATAAGTTGCCCCAGTAACCGCTCCATACTGATTTCTAGAGTGAGAGTGTACAGATAGAGAGAGTTTGGATTCAAATTATGAAACACAGAGCTATTTGTGTTTGATTTATTCAGATTATCAAACATTGAGCGATTTTTGTCTCCACCGAAGCCATCTACTTCCCGTACTACCCTAGAATCGACTCTATCCAGTACCTTTACGACCACGATATCAATTATAGCTTCAAGCACAATCTAAAACAATCTATCTGCACTAGGCCATCTGTTGTGGCTCTCTCCATGAACTCTTTACAATTCAATTGGAGTGGGTCACATCAGTGTTTTCCTCAATTGTAAAGATTCTAGTCCTCTAGTATGGTATCTCTCTATATTATTATTTTATTTTATTTTTTATAAAATTAATTTTAAACAAAAATTTAAAATTCAATTATTTCAATTGTATGCGATGAATAAAATATTAGTTTTACTTCTAATATATTTATTGACAAATAAAAAGACATTACATATTTTTTTCGTACAAATAAAGAAATAAAATAAAAAGACATTATATATATTTGGCACAAATAAAGAAATAAAATAAAAATACATTACGTATTTTCTCACAAATAAATAAATAAAATAAAAAACATTACATACCACCATCATCTTGATCTAATTCTATTATTTTAAATGTTTTCTTCTCACAAAATAATTATATGTTACATTATTAACTAATTTTATAATTTGATATATATAATAATATTTAAAACAATTTTTTTATATTTAAAATAATTGATTTCAATACAATTATAATTAAAATAGAATTTGAACAAAGAAAGATAGAAACACAAAGAGAGGGGGAAAGCGGAGAGAAGAGAGAGGAGATAAATTAAAAAAAAAAAAAAAAAAAAACAGATGAGGCCCACATGTGCTTTTTACATGAGTCCTATATGTAAAGAACTTACAAACAAAAAAACACATAGAGCCCACATTTGAGAGAGCATCATACCATCTCAAAATAATCTCTACATCCGCTATAGAGAGCCTTACAACAGATCCCTTAGTTCTCACTTTCATTCCATTCTCTTACCATGTTCATCTCAAATCAACCAACAAATCATGTAAAATTTTCCTCCCATCCAAAACCCTAGTGCTACGTTTTGTACACAGAAATTGAATGAAATAGAATTCCCATTCCAACCATTCTTTTACTTAGTAGAAAAATTAAAGTGGGAATGACCATTTTAGGTCCATTACCTGGAATAAAAAATAATAAAAATGCATTCAACATCTTAACCTATGAAATAGTCATTCCACTCCCAAGTAAAATTAAAAAAAAATCACATTCCAAAAAAATCACATTCTAAGTCCAAAAACCACTGCCATCCTCACCGCTGCCTTCCACCAATGCCATCGCTGCCTTCCACTATCGCCATAGCCTTCCACCACCACTTACACCATCACCACCACTATCACCTTCATAGCCTTCCACCACTGTTGCCACCTTCAACTACCACCTACACCAATGTTGCCATCCACCACCACCACCGCCGTCTTCTGCCACTTGCACCACTGCCATCGCCTTCCGCCAACACCACCACTATCACCTTCCACCACTGCCATCGCTACCAATGTCGCTGTCTTCCACCACTACCGTCATTTCTTTTAAAAAATTTATAAAAAAATGTTATTTTGTTAGTTTAATTTATTTGTCACTGAGAGAGCTATTTTGGATAATTCAATTTGAAATTCATTCCATTCTTATATCATTTCATATTTGTAACAAAATAGTAGAATGGAATCATTCCATTCTACTCTCATTCCATTCTCACTTGCATTTCATTCTATTATTGCCTACCAAATATAGCCTAGAATCTCAACATCATATGAAACAAAGTTATACTGCGTGTGTGTGTATATATATATATATGTGTGTGTGTGTGTGTGTGTGTGTGTGTGTGTGTGTGTGTGTGTGTTTGTGTGTGTGTTTACAGAGAGGAATTTATTTTAAGAGAGTAAGATGGTCAGTGAGTGGATTTAGAAAAGTGCAGATATGGTCCAAGATAGGAGAGAGATGCGTGTGAAGGGAGAAAAGAAGATAAGGATATTGTTTTCTATAAAAATAAAGCTTTTTTGTAATTTATGGGATTCTAAGAGACTTTTTTTTTTTGACTTGGTTGATAGCAATTTTGGTCTCAGCAACCAATTATTTTAATGGCACTGACCAAAATTTGGACGACAAGGACCGTCATGTACTAAATCTCAGGGGAGCTCAATGCAACTTTTTTTCATAAGTTTCATCTGTGTATAATTAAGAAAAGCTTCATGGAGGTCATTGCATTTTATCTTAAATTTTTTGCATTTCTCTAAATTCACTAATTTCTTACTTTTTTACCATTATTTGAAACTCGTTCCTTAATTTTTTTTTATTACTTGTTGTATTTCCTCATTTCACCACCATGTTTCTTTTTTAATAAATTTATTTCCCTTAGTCTCTCTCAAAGTTTGCTTTGCTTCATTTTTAATACAACCAGCCATTTTTTAACAAAAAGTTATTTATAGTCATTTCCAATCCCATTGTTTTTTTTTTTGGGTAATATTTTTTCTCTAAATTATCATCATTGTCGTCGTCATTGCCAATCTCATGTTAATGGGGCTAGCCACATGAATACTTTTTTTCAAGTATTTTCTATTACTCATTATTTCGCTTATTAATATATTTAATCTTTTAAAATCATTTCTAATAGTTTCATCCCACGATAATTTGGGTCGTAATCTCTCTCACTTGTCACTTGTCTTTTATGACAACTAATCTTCCTCTTCTTACCAGCGCATCTACAGGTATCCATACCATCTAATTTTACACTCTCTTATTTTCTCAGTAACAGGTGTCACTCTTAATTTTTCTCTCATGCTTTCATTAGTGACTCTATCTCTTCTAATCACTCCAACCATCCACCTTAACATTCTCATTTCTGTTACATGAATGTGTTGTTCCTATTTCTTTTTTAAATTACAACACTCTACTCCATATAGAATAGATGGTCTAATAACGGTTCTATAGAAATTTTCTTTTAATCTATTTGTTATTCTTTGTTCGCATAAAATGACATTAGTCTGTCTCTATTTTGTCCATCTGGTTTCAATTCTACTAGTTATATCGATCACTATCTATCTCTCCATCCTCCTTGCATTGCCAATCCCAAATATCAGAATGGTTATTTTGAATAATCTTTTAGTTTTGAAGTGTGATCATTATATTATCAAAATTCAAATTTTATTAACTTTATATTCTATATACTCTGTTTTAACTCTACTAATTTTCAATCATTTTCTAAGAAATTTCTCCACATTTCTAGTTTTATTGCAAAGTTTTCTTTAGAAGTGTCTAATAAGTCTATATCTTTATCAAATAACATGCACTATGAAATATCTCTCATGTATTTTGTGGTTTCATCTAAAATTATTGCAAATAAATATGGGCTTACCATGGAGCTTTGATGCAATCCTATGTTTATACAGAACTCACTTGTCTCACCACATGTAGAATGGACCCTAATTTCGGTCCCCATAAACATATCATGGATAATCTTTATTAGTTATATAGACATAGGAGATTTTTTTTTTTTTTTTGTAAATCCCACCAAATTACATCTCTCGGGACTCGTTCATATGCTCTTTCTAAGTCTCTAAAACCATATATAGATCTCTTTGCTTACTTGTACGCTACATTAGTGTTGTGGTGGTGGCTGTTGCAGTACTCGCAATTTATATATTTACCACTCGCAATAGAACGAATCCTTGAAGGATAGGGCTCTAAGTTGAAGGTGTCGATCCCAAAGAGACTACGTAGGTATAACTCGCTAAAAGTTGAGGGTTGGTTCTTGTTTAAATCACAACCGTGTGTGGTTGTTTCTTACTCTACTTTGAAAGTATAAAAGATAATTTAAATACAAAGTTTGAGAGAAGAATAAAGGACTAGGATTAGAGTTTCCCACTAGCTTCGTAGTATGTCACACTTATAACAAATTGGGGGAATTCATGCAAATGTGTACTAAATGACACATTGACTGTCCCACCTACAACGACGTCACCAAGAGAATACACACACCTTAATATACTATAATCTATTTTTGAAAAACATGATTTTCCTAATTACCTAAGTGTAACGAAATACTGTCACGTAATTTTCCTACCTACCTACTTATCTAATTGTAGTGAAATCACCGTCTCTAAATATGGACTATGCAAATCTAACTATGCATGTTATAGTGAAAACTAGTCTTAAGCCATCACTTGTAGTTCTTGTGAAACTTACAAATGTTTAAAGATCATGTGAGGAATTTAAACATTCTAAAACAATAAGATAAATTACAACACATAAGCAAGAAGAAATTGTAAACATATATATATATAAGGCTCAAGGCAAGAGACATATACACAAAATACATAAAAATCCCCAATTCATTGAAGCTTTAACATATTTACAAAGCTAGGGTTTGTCAAAACCCTATAGAAGGATTAGTTGATCATGGTGGGCTGGAAGCACTCCATAGACAGAGATGATCCCATGTTCAAAATGGTCTTCAGGGCCTTACAAAGCCCTCTTTAAAGCTTTCCCTCTCTAGAACTTCACTTTCTCTCTCTAAAATTTTCAATATGCTCTCTATTACAAGAATTGTGATATATCTATCTATTAGATATTCTCTAACTATATAACTGATCTGAGGCTCAAAATATCATAGAAATTCTCTCCAAAGCTTTATCCAAGAAAAATTGGACAAGTGGCAAGTGGAGAAAATATCTGCAGAAAAATATTTTTAGCAGGTTCAGGAGATACATCGAAGTAGGGACTTCAATGCATTGAAGCTGTGATGCATCATAGTAGGAACTTCGATGCATCGATCTTCCTTCTTCTGCAGATCTTCAACTTTCTAACTTTTCGACTCCAGTCTTGACACGCCATTCATTATTCCTTGATGTAGAATTTCCATGAAATATGATAGGAGTTAGGAATGCATTGTTAAACTGATAAAGGAGTCGAATTACGTCACATTCTGCTTTTGAACCTGAAATCAACAAAAACATAAAAGCACATAAAAACTATATAATATGTGCAACTATGGAATCAAAATACATAAGTAAAGGTGCGAGAATGTATAACATTCAGCGCTTATCAATTAGAAGGGGTTGTCATCCTTGATCCTGCAAACCCCTTCGCAGTTGACAAGATTGCTAAATTAGTTGATGGGAAGGCTAGAAATGCTTTATACAAAACATTGCAAAAACAAGAATTTACAAGAGTCAAGAATTACAAAACTGCGAAGGAAATTTGGGATTCTCTAGTAACTGTGAAATACCCCCCAAAAAATTTCGCGCATGAGGTGGCCAGTCTCATACACAAAACCTGAGGAATATTAACCACTGATAGCAACAAGCATAGATGCAAAAGAAAGAAATAGAATAATTGCTAAAAGCTGAACAGAAATCCCATTGAACTGAAATAATTGATAAATAAATAAATATATTCTGGTAATACAATTTGGAAGTCCCGTAACCCAAGGACCCCTTAACCAGAAAGAACAAAAGTTTTTTTAATTCTAAAATTAATACCAACAATCAAAGTCTCAAAAGTTCATAGTATGACTCTTGAAGAAGACAAGTTCCTACCCTGTGATGAGACGTCTGCTACAACCAAACCCTAAAACTCTATCCTCGCGGTGGAACCTGTCTGAAACCTGAAATATCAACAAAGTGGGTTAAACCCACGAGCAAGTTCTATCTACTACATCCCAATCAGAGAACCAATATACATACCCTCAGTATAAGGGACATAAAATAAGTCTATAGATTTAACCTACAAGTTATTCTTTTACCCAGTTTCGTGTTTCCAAAACAACAGGTCAATATTTATAATATTCCACCCAAACCCTTATTATGCAAACGTGAACACATTCCTTACGTTCAGCAGAAATAAACATAATATAAAATAATATCAAGTTTGAGCAATCCTAACATGCCATCATTTAATCTTTTGATACCTTAATAGGTATAGATATATACATACTAGTCATTTCCTATTTAACTCATGTTTTCAGAAGTAGAATCATCTTATACATTGTTCCAACACACCCTTATCATCCAACAATGAACACATTCTTTAAGTTCAAAATAAAGAAAACATGTGCATACACATATAGATACCTTATTAGATATGGGCGATCCTGACACGCCAAATAAAATGTATAGATACCTTATTAGGTATGGGCGATCCTAACACGCCAAATAAAATGTATAGATACCTTATTAGGTATGGGCGATCCTGACACGCCGGGCAATCCTGACATGCCAAATAAAATGCATAGATACCTTATTAGGTATGGGCGATCCTGACACGCCGGGCAATCCTTACATGCCAAATAAAATGCATAGATACATTCCAATATGCAATATAAAATAACAAGGTGCATTATGATTTAAATTTGCACAAACGTTATTTCAAATCATCCAACATGAAATTATCATCATAAGAAAAATCGTTCACAAGTAGACTATAATCAAGTATTCCATGTGCATTTATATATATAATAAACACAATCGATTAAATCAAAATAATTTAACATCCATTAGAGGAAACAATTCCCCAAACCAACCTCCAATGCCCTCAAATCTCCGAGGGGATCTAAACTTACTCTTATCTAGGTTTCTGGGCCTATTTCACTTCTAAGAATACTAAGAAAATATTCTGGAATTTTCTGTAATTTAAAAACATTTTTAATAAACCAAAGAAGGTGAAAATCCAACTTTTAGGCACTTTAAAAATTAATTGAACACCAAGGGAAGCTCAATTTGAGATGAAAATTTAAATCCAAGGTCATTTAATCTCTAAACAGTTACAGAAAAATTTTGGGAATTTTTGGAATTTCAGAAGTATTTTCTAAAATTACAGAAAGTGAAAAATCCAACTTTTAGACACTTTAAAAATCAATTGAGCAGCAAGGAAAGATTATTTTGAGTTGAAAATTTAAACCCAAGTGTATTTATCCTCCAGAGAATTACAATAAAAATTTGGGAATTTTTGGAATTATAAAAGTATTTTCTAAAATTACAGAAAGTGAAAAATTCAACTTTTAGACACGTTAAAAATCAATTGAACAGCAAGGAAAGATTATTTTGAGTTGAAAATTTAAACCCAAGTGTATTTAGCCTCCAGAAAGTTACAGTTAAAATTTGAAAATTTTTGGAATTTTGTAAGTATTTTCTAAAATAAAAGAAGGTGCAAAAAATCTAATTTTTAGATACTTTTAAAAATAATGGAAAATCCCACATACAAAACCTATACCGCAAATTATGAAAGAAAAGGTGTATTTAAATCTAGCTCCAATCTATTGTATTCCTATAATCATGAACGTTTCAATTAAGAGTAACCATCACTACATATATACTATATACAACTAATTCTAATATGGGAAAAAGATTTCAATGTGATTGAACTAATGCTGGAAAGTAGTAATAAAATAATAATAGATGAAACAAAGCAATATCAACTAACTTGATCAACACATGTCCTGATTCACTTCTTTCTAATTAACTAAATTTACACATATACAAAACTCAAGTATATATCTATATATATCAAAACGTGTCCTGTGCATACACTGTTTAAAGCAATCCAGTTGGCTCTTATATCTAATCAATACTTTATGACAAAACACATATACAAGGGTACATTCACACACACAAAGATATATATATACACACACACCTACTGGACAAGCAATCTCTTTATATAACAACTAAACCATGCACCGAAAGTGACCGCCTCTGCTTATGACCAAACTACATACACAGGGTACATTCATGTATATACATATACATATACTGGGTTAAGCAATCACTGAATATATTCATTTACTCAAAACAAAAATGATTGTATATATTTTTCTATAGAAACCGAGAGGCACCAAAAAGTAACCGCCTCTACTTCTGAACGGTCGGATTGGACTCTGATCATCCCTACGTGTAAATATGTCTATGTGCCGATTCTAGAGAAATATATATGTATACATACATACGTATATTCAAGCAACATATAAAAATAATTTATGTTTACAGGTTCAAAGGGGAAGAGAAGAGTTTGAACTTGCCTTTTCCTGACGAATCAACTTGTTCACCCGATCGTCACTCCCTTCACTCTTTCGTTTACTCTCTTTTAGTTCTGTGCGTAAAACAACGGCAAACCCTAATTTCTTCTTCTTTTCTTTTCCTTTTTGTCTTAATTATTCTTTTATTTATTTTCCTCAAACTAATTAAAAATCAAATAAATAATACTAACAATAGCAATAATAATATTATTACAACCCTAGGCCCATCATTTTAAACATAACCTTAGCCCACTCAGCCTAGCCCAAATTCCTCCCTAGCCCAACCCAAAACATTTAAATAAAATAACACACAATTGATACCAATTCACATAAAATGACAATATGCATGTATAAAAGACAAGCAACTCACCTACAATGATAATTTATATAAAAAAAAATATTTAACATGAATTAATAAAATAAAGTAATAATGTAAAGAGATTAAATTGACACCTAAATTTTCCGGGGTATTACATTCTTCCCCCCTAACAGAGGAATTCCGTCCTCGGAATTCAGCTCATACCTGAAAGAAAAAGCTCTGGATATTTTGCTTTTATCTCATCCTCCTTTTTTCAAGTGGACTCCACCTAATTGTGGTGACTCCACTGAACCCGAACTAAAGGAATAGTCTTAAGATGAGGGAATTGATTACTATGGTCATGAGTACAGTACAGTTACTCTACATATGTTGGATCTAGCTGTAACTCAATCTCGTCAACCTCAATGTGCTAATCAATAACATCCTCCTTTCGGAATTTCTATAACATAGACACATAAAAGATATGATACACCCTGTGCATTGTGTTTAGTAACATCACTATATACGTTATTGTCCCGATCCTATCAGTAATCATAAAAGGAGCAAAAAAAAAACAAAACGAGGTGACAACCTCCCTTTTTTTTTTTTTTTTTAAACCGCATTACTCCCTTCATGGGAGAAACCTTGAATAGAACCTGATCCCCCACCTTGAACTCTAGTGCACGAGTTCTTCGGTTAGCATAACTTTTCTATCTGCTCTATGCAGTCCGCATACGGTCTCTAATAAGGACAACTATTTCTGACGTGTCCTTGATGAACTCAGGACCCAAAAACCTATTCTCTCTAACTTCCAACCAGTAACCCAACGATCTACAGGTCGTCCGTACAGAGCCTTAAATGGTGCCATACCAATAGTCTTTTGATAACTATTGTTATAGACAAACTCAACTAGCAGCAAGAAATTCTCTCAATTACCCTTGAAGTTAAGTACACATGCTCACAAAATACCCTCCATAATCTGATTAACCCTCTCAGTTTGACCATCGGTCTGAGGGTAATTAGTTGTACTGAGGTGCAGAGCTGTACACATTGCCTGCTGAAAACCCTCCTAAATCCCTGAAATAAAATTCAGATCTCTATCCGATAGAATGGACAAAGGCACACCATGAAGCTTCATTATCTCTGCAATGTAAAGCTTCGCATACGACTCTAAGGTGTAACTCAAGCGTACGGCAAGAAATGTGATAATTTCGTCAGTCTATCCACTATCACCCAAATAACATCATGGTTTCGTTGTGAGGTGGGAAGTCCCACATTGAAATCCATAAAGAGGCTTTCCCACTTCCACTCCGGTATAGGCAGTGGTTGCAAAGACTCCGGCAGTCTCTGGTGATCAATCTGGATCATCTGACCACTGCTGCACTTAGAGACAAATATAGTTATGTCCCTCTTCATGCCTGCCCACCAAAACTGTCATTTCATGTCTTGGTACATCTTATTCCCTCTCAAGCGTACCAAAAACTGAGAACTGTAAGCCTCACTCATCATGCCCGCCTCCATCTGTACCCACTGTATAAAATGGTACCTATCCAGATTTCAACTCAACCACCTTCTTTACACACTACGGGTCAGTAAGCTGATCTGAAATTACCCTCCAAATGATAGTAGGTGTGACCACTACACATGCTACAAAAATATCAGCTATATCCTCAACATTTTTCCTGTGAAAACATATACTACTACAACCTCTTATGGTCGTTGAACAAAAGTCTTTCCCAAGAGATAATGTCACCAGGTCCTCATGGCAGAGTCCACACACACCCCAGACCTTACAATGATGCATCGGTACATACCAAGTACTCAATGCCACACTAAAGGGTAGCTAGAACAGGTGCAGTTGTTAACCTGTTCTTTAACTCATCAAATGTCGTCTAACAAGAATCATTAGAAACGAAAGGCACACCCTTTTTTTTTTTTTTTAGGTACATGGGTGAGATGGCTAACAATCTTCGAAAAACCCCGACTGAACCTACAACAATAACCAACTACCCCAGAAAACTATGAATCACCATGGGTGAGGTAAGTTGCCCCCACTCCATATCGCGGACACCTTGCTTTAATCTACCGCTATCCTTTCTCAAATACTATATGACCCAAGAACTTCACCTCCATCTGTGAGAAATCTTACTTCTCAAACTTTGCCTACAACTGGTGATCTCTCAGTGTCTACAAAATGATACAAAGATGTCTGGCATGATCCCCCTCTGACCTAGAAGCAGGCCTGGTGCCTGAAGCTAGGTAAATTACAAAGTCTATACCACGACTCGGTAGTAGTCTTAAAATTTCCTAAAATACATCCTGAAAGTCTCGTACCACTGGAATGGGATCCGTAGAAACCTTATTTCCCTCCGGAGACTCCTTACTATTAAAGAATAAGCGAGTTCTAGACCCTTTATTTGATTTCGGTGTAGCAACCAAATATACCTCCCGACTCGGTATAACAAAAAGAAATACCTAATCATGGCAATTGACATGGGCATGATAATGCGATAACAAATCCATCTCGAGTATGACATCATATGAATTCAGGTCTAGGACCAATAGGTCTGCCAAAAACCTGAGATTGCCAACGTCTATAGTGACTTGACTACAGCGTTCTCGTAATACTGTACTAACTCCCAATGGTGTATTTATAGTAAGTGGAGAACTACACGACTGAGTAAGTATACCCGATATCCTAACAAACGACTGAGATACAAAAGAGTGAGATGCCTCAGTCTCAAATAAGAACACGATCAAAGTTAACCTTTATCGGAACCCTACCCTCAATCGCCTGAGAAGTCTGCTCATCATATGGCATGATGTTATAGACTCTCCCATAGTTCATCTATTGAATAGATTGCCCTGCTATTTCTATTTTTCTTTCCACTATCTGGCTAGCGGAGTATCTATCATTTCGTTTCTCCCCTATCATTTCCTATAATCCCTCCTTATTTGATAGTGCTGCAATGCAGCATTAACCGCCTGAGTGTAAGTGGAATAAGCTAGATTACCCACAATGACCTGTTAAGTAGTCTAAATCAATCCCTTCACAAAATAGTTCACTTTCTTCTCTTCAGTGTTCACCTCCTCAGGTGCAACAAATTGGAGAACTCCTATTCCAACCCTGCAATTGTCCTGTCCTTCTTCTGTAAGTCCAGGAGTTCCCTTATGTGAAAGAGTTTTTCATCCTTGCCAACTGTTAGACTGTTCCACTGGTAATGGAACATGCGCCATTTATAGTGGTTGCTGTGGTGGCTGCAGATTCTAAAGAGCAGTCGCCACTCCTGTAGCTATAACCTAAACTACCATGGCTGCCAAATCGAGAGGAAGTTCAACCTTTCCATCCTGAACACTATCCTGACCTTAGTTGTAATTCGCCTTCCTCCCCCCTACGGGGTGACATCTACATAAGACCCCAATAGTAGACTAAGATGTATAGAGTACAATGAATCCTATACTTAGATTCTATTTATCAGAATACGCAACGCGGAAGATACCCTACGACGGACCCTACAGACCCGAGAATACTTGAACCTGGAATGCTCTGATACCAAATGAAATACCCCCCAGAAAATTTCGCGCATGAGGTGGCCAGTCTCATACACAAAACCTGAGGAATATTAACCACTGATAGCAACAAGCATAGATGCAAAAGAAAGAAATAGAATAATTGCTAAAAGCTGAACAGAAATCCCATTGAACTGAAATAATTGATAAATAAATAAATATATTCTGGTAATACAATTTGGAAGTCCCGTAACCCAAGGACCCCTTAACCAGAAAGAACAAAAGTTTTTTTAATTCTAAAATTAATACCAACAATCAAAGTCTCAAAAGTTCATAGTATGACTCTTGAAGAAGACAAGTTCCTACCCTGTGATGAGACGTCTGCTACAACCAAACCCTAAAACTCTATCCTCGCGGTGGAACCTGTCTGAAACCTGAAATATCAACAAAGTGGGTTAAACCCACGAGCAAGTTCTATCTACTACATCCCAATCAGAGAACCAATATACATACCCTCAGTATAAGGGACATAAAATAAGTCTATAGATTTAACCTACAAGTTATTCTTTTACCCAGTTTCGTGTTTCCAAAACAACAGGTCAATATTTATAATATTCCACCCAAACCCTTATTATGCAAACGTGAACACATTCCTTACGTTCAGCAGAAATAAACATAATATAAAATAATATCAAGTTTGAGCAATCCTAACATGCCATCATTTAATCTTTTGATACCTTAATAGGTATAGATATATACATACTAGTCATTTCCTATTTAACTCATGTTTTCAGAAGTAGAATCATCTTATACATTGTTCCAACACACCCTTATCATCCAACAATGAACACATTCTTTAAGTTCAAAATAAAGAAAACATGTGCATACACATATAGATACCTTATTAGATATGGGCGATCCTGACACGCCAAATAAAATGTATAGATACCTTATTAGGTATGGGCGATCCTAACACGCCAAATAAAATGTATAGATACCTTATTAGGTATGGGCGATCCTGACACGCCGGGCAATCCTGACATGCCAAATAAAATGCATAGATACCTTATTAGGTATGGGCGATCCTGACACGCCGGGCAATCCTTACATGCCAAATAAAATGCATAGATACATTCCAATATGCAATATAAAATAACAAGGTGCATTATGATTTAAATTTGCACAAACGTTATTTCAAATCATCCAACATGAAATTATCATCATAAGAAAAATCGTTCACAAGTAGACTATAATCAAGTATTCCATGTGCATTTATATATATAATAAACACAATCGATTAAATCAAAATAATTTAACATCCATTAGAGGAAACAATTCCCCAAACCAACCTCCAATGCCCTCAAATCTCCGAGGGGATCTAAACTTACTCTTATCTAGGTTTCTGGGCCTATTTCACTTCTAAGAATACTAAGAAAATATTCTGGAATTTTCTGTAATTTAAAAACATTTTTAATAAACCAAAGAAGGTGAAAATCCAACTTTTAGGCACTTTAAAAATTAATTGAACACCAAGGGAAGCTCAATTTGAGATGAAAATTTAAATCCAAGGTCATTTAATCTCTAAACAGTTACAGAAAAATTTTGGGAATTTTTGGAATTTCAGAAGTATTTTCTAAAATTACAGAAAGTGAAAAATCCAACTTTTAGACACTTTAAAAATCAATTGAGCAGCAAGGAAAGATTATTTTGAGTTGAAAATTTAAACCCAAGTGTATTTATCCTCCAGAGAATTACAATAAAAATTTGGGAATTTTTGGAATTATAAAAGTATTTTCTAAAATTACAGAAAGTGAAAAATTCAACTTTTAGACACGTTAAAAATCAATTGAACAGCAAGGAAAGATTATTTTGAGTTGAAAATTTAAACCCAAGTGTATTTAGCCTCCAGAAAGTTACAGTTAAAATTTGAAAATTTTTGGAATTTTGTAAGTATTTTCTAAAATAAAAGAAGGTGCAAAAAATCTAATTTTTAGATACTTTTAAAAATAATGGAAAATCCCACATACAAAACCTATACCGCAAATTATGAAAGAAAAGGTGTATTTAAATCTAGCTCCAATCTATTGTATTCCTATAATCATGAACGTTTCAATTAAGAGTAACCATCACTACATATATACTATATACAACTAATTCTAATATGGGAAAAAGATTTCAATGTGATTGAACTAATGCTGGAAAGTAGTAATAAAATAATAATAGATGAAACAAAGCAATATCAACTAACTTGATCAACACATGTCCTGATTCACTTCTTTCTAATTAACTAAATTTACACATATACAAAACTCAAGTATATATCTATATATATCAAAACGTGTCCTGTGCATACACTGTTTAAAGCAATCCAGTTGGCTCTTATATCTAATCAATACTTTATGACAAAACACATATACAAGGGTACATTCACACACACAAAGATATATATATACACACACACCTACTGGACAAGCAATCTCTTTATATAACAACTAAACCATGCACCGAAAGTGACCGCCTCTGCTTATGACCAAACTACATACACAGGGTACATTCATGTATATACATATACATATACTGGGTTAAGCAATCACTGAATATATTCATTTACTCAAAACAAAAATGATTGTATATATTTTTCTATAGAAACCGAGAGGCACCAAAAAGTAACCGCCTCTACTTCTGAACGGTCGGATTGGACTCTGATCATCCCTACGTGTAAATATGTCTATGTGCCGATTCTAGAGAAATATATATGTATACATACATACGTATATTCAAGCAACATATAAAAATAATTTATGTTTACAGGTTCAAAGGGGAAGAGAAGAGTTTGAACTTGCCTTTTCCTGACGAATCAACTTGTTCACCCGATCGTCACTCCCTTCACTCTTTCGTTTACTCTCTTTTAGTTCTGTGCGTAAAACAACGGCAAACCCTAATTTCTTCTTCTTTTCTTTTCCTTTTTGTCTTAATTATTCTTTTATTTATTTTCCTCAAACTAATTAAAAATCAAATAAATAATACTAACAATAGCAATAATAATATTATTACAACCCTAGGCCCATCATTTTAAACATAACCTTAGCCCACTCAGCCTAGCCCAAATTCCTCCCTAGCCCAACCCAAAACATTTAAATAAAATAACACACAATTGATACCAATTCACATAAAATGACAATATGCATGTATAAAAGACAAGCAACTCACCTACAATGATAATTTATATAAAAAAAAATATTTAACATGAATTAATAAAATAAAGTAATAATGTAAAGAGATTAAATTGACACCTAAATTTTCCGGGGTATTACAAACTGCACATGAAGGAAGCAATACCATCAATGAAAATAAGATTCAACTTCATCAAGTCAAGTTCAATGGTCTCAAGATGTATGAAAGAGAAAATATGGTAGATAACTTTTTCAGAGTCAAAGAGATTATAGATGACATGAGGGCTTTGGGTGAACAGATTAAAGATAAAGTGTTGTGCAAAAAGATAGTGCGCACTATGACTGATAGGTTCAACCCCAAAGTCACCATTCTAGAAGACAAAGATATCTCTAGACTTAGCATTAATGAGCTGGAGTCATCACTCACAGCTTATGAGATGAGAATTGGACCTCCTACTCAAACACGGAGGAAGTTAGCTCTAAAAGCTAAAGAAGTGGAGGTTTTAACTGAAAAGGAATCAAATTCTGATGACTCTGAAGATGAAATGACGAACAAAGCAAGAAAGTTCAAAAAATTCAAGATGAGGAGAAAAACAAAGCAATAACTAGGACAAGGCTGTTTTGGGTGTGGAAAGAAAGGTCACTACATAGCTAATTGTCCAACTTCTCCCAAGAAACAAAAGCACAAGAAGTTTGCTGCTCTGCAATACAAAGGAAAGGGCATGAAAAAGGCATTTTACACGGGTTGGGATTCAAGCACAAAAGAAGAAGAACAAGAATCATCTGATGAGTATGATGAAGAGGCATGCTTGTTTATGGCGTTACAAGAATCAGATGTGGAAAGTTCAAGTTCTGAAAGTGAAGAAGAACCCGATGTTGATGAATTCCTTGCTAAATATGAAAGGTTGGCATAGAAGTGTAGTGAACAAAAGAAGCAACTGAAGAAGGCCAACTCAGAGCTACAGAAATCAAAGGAATTGCTTGTGAAGCACTTAATGCTAAATTTGTCTATCTTATATGCTATTTCACTTACTTTGTGCTATCTAACGAAATATAGGACTCAAGAATCAAATTGGATCACCAAAAGGTGCAAGCTAGAACTGAGTTCGTTTATTGAGAAGAGATCTCAAAAAATGCATGAGATTTGGGAAAAGTCTACAAAGCAATTGGAAAAAATAGGTATTGACTTTGACGACAAAGCCACTCAGGTAATATCAAACAAAACCCACTCAACCTTTGTTAGAGCTATAAGTGGTAATATATATACATCATATCTTGTTGTTGATACAGCTAGTTGACCAACATATGAAATTCTATATAATGCTTATCATCAATTTAGGATTAAGAATGCATTTGCTGGAATTGCATGTCCCAATTATGTGAAGCTAAAATCCATGTTTGTTAGAAAGACAGATCTACACTTGCACAAAGCATCTATTATTTCAAAAGGGTTGATTAAAACTAAAATGATATGGATTCCTAAGAAATTGAACTCTATAAGCATACTTGTCTACACTATTTTGAAAGCTTGTAATGTCAATACCAAGTGGTATGTTGATAGTGGTTGCTCTAGACATATGACAGGAGATAAGACCAAATTTTCTAACATTAAAATTTTTTATGGTGGTTCTGTTATTTTTGAAGATAATAAGAAAGGCAAAATTATAGGAAAATGCATAATACTTGAAACCAAAGAAATTCCTATGCTAAGTGATGTGTTCTATGTAGTGGGGTTAAAGCATAACTTGTTAAGTGTGAGTTAATTATGTGACATTGGCAACTTAGTAAATTTTGATAAAGAAAACTACAATGTTATTGATAAACAATCCAGTAAAACTCTTTTTGTTGCATGTAGAGCTCCAGAAAATATCTACACTATTCTTGTAGGGCATGTGCATTCCAAGAACATAAAGAATCTCATCAAGCATAAGTCTGTTAGAGGTCTTCCAAATTTGTCTCTGAATAAAAATAAAGTTTGCAATGCTTGCTAACAAGGTGAGCAGACAAAAATCTCTTTTAAAATAAAGGAAGTAAATACCTCTAAACCACTTGATATTGTGCATATGAATTTGTGTGGACCCATGAGGACCACAAGTATTGGTGGTAGCAAGTACTTTATGCTTGTTATTGATGATTATAGTCCAATGACTTGGATTTATTTTTTTAAAGAAAAATTTGAAGCTATAATTCATTTCAAAAAGTTTGTTAACCTTGGTGAAATAAGAAAAGTTGTAGGGTTAAGAGACTTAGATCTAATTTTGGAACTGAATTCATCATGAAAGAATTCAGTGATTACTGTGACTCAAAGGGAATCAAGAAAGAATTCTCAGCAGTTAGAATATCTCAACAAAATGGGGTAGATGAAAGGAGAAACAGAACAGTTCAAGAAATGGGCAGAACACTTCTGTTTGAGAAGAACCTATCCAAGGATTTTTGGGCAGAAGCGGTAAACACAACAGTCTACATTATCAACAGAGCTCTTCTGAGATCAAATTCGATAAAGACACCATTTGATTTTGTGATTTGGAAGGCCTGCAACTCTGCATTACTTTCAAACTCTTTGGAAGTAAATGTTTCATCTACAATAACCACAATAATCTAGGAAAGTTTGACTCAAGAGTTGATGAAGGAATATTTTTGGGATATTCTACAAGAGAAAAGCCTAAAGATGTTATAATTTGATGACCAAGAAAATAGTGGAATCCATACATATGAAGATTGATGAAGAAGGCACCACTCCAAAGAAGACTCAGAAGAAGATCTTCCTTCAAAAGCTGAAATGAAAAATGAGCAACCTAGCTCATCCACTACTATTGAAGAAGAAATAAGAGAACCTCAATATCCGAATCTTCAAAAAGAAGTACAACAAGAAAAATATTTTTGATAAGAATGAAGGAAAGGCTCTCACAAGAGCTAAGAAGAAGGCATTACCACTTGTAGCTGAGGATGAACATAGTCACTTTGCTATGTTATCCTCCATTGAATCAAAGAATTACACAGAAGCAAAAGATAACCCTAATTGGATAGCTGCAATGCAAGAAGAACTACGTCAAATTAAGAAGAATGATACCTGGATCATCATGCTCAAGCCAAACAATAAGAATGTTATTGGCTCCAAGTGGATCTACCAGAACAAAATGGATGAGAAAGGGATAGTCATCAAAAATAAAGCTTGATTAGTTTGTAAAGGATTTGTTCAAATCACCGGATTGGACTATGATGATAATTTTGCTCCAGTTGCTCGTTTGGAGTCCATCCGAATGCTCCTTTCCTTTACATGCTACAAGAGAGTAATGGTCTATCAGATGGATGTCAAGTCTACTTTTCTAAATGGTGACCTATCCAAAGAAGTATACATTGAGCAACTTGAAGGATTTGTTCGATCCAAAGCATCATCAACATGTTCTCAAGCTTAGAAAAATGCTCTATGGACTCAAGCAAGCTCCAAGGGCATGGTATGACAAGCTTCACTCCTTTCTTATTGAACAAGGTTTCCAAAGAGAAAAAGTCGACGGCACACTCTATGTGAGGCATTTCGACTCAAACTTTTTAATTTTGCAAATATATGTGGATGATATTATGTTTTGTGGTTCACACTCAAGTCAAACCACACAATTTGCTGCACTTATGCAATCTAAGCTTGAGATTTCCATGTTAGGCACTTTAAAATACTTTTTAGGACTTCAAATCATTCAGCATGCTAAAGGTATTTTCATATCTCAAGAGAAGTATGCAAAAGAAATTCTGAAAATTTTTAACATGGATGATTCTAAACCAATGTCTACTCCCATGTGTGTCACCACAAAATTTTCCAATAAGTGTACCACTGACCCCATTGACAATACACTTTACTGGTCCATGATAGGAAGCCTTCTATATCTTACTGCATCAAGGCCTAATATTATGTTTGCAGTTGGCTTAGTTACAAGATTTCAAAGTGATCCTAGAGTCTCACATTTGAAAGCAATTAAAAGGATCATTAGATATATTAAAGGCACCACTAGACTCGGTTTGCATTATACTCCCTCTTCAGTGTTGTCTCTTGTGGCCTTCTCTGATGCTGATTGGGACAATTCATAAATTGATAGAAAAAACACCTCAAGATGTTGTTATATGTTTACAAATAATGTGGTTTCTTGGCTTAGCAAGAAATAAGCTTCTGTGTCTCTTTTCACCTCAGAAGTTGAATACATTTCAGTTGCACAAGCTTGTTCTCAAGCTTTGTGGATGACAACCACACTCACAGATCTAGGCATTGAATTCCTAACTCCCACTACCATTTTCTGTGATAATCAAAGTGCACTTGCCATTAGCAAGAATCACACTTTACATCATCGAAGCAATCACATAGACATCAAATATCACTTCCTGAGGGACAATGTGCAAAAAGGAAACATTCTCGTAGAGTATATCAATACCGAGGTACAATAAGCAGATATTATGACCAAACCCTTGCCTCCTACCCGGTTCAAGACTCTTCGCACTGCCATAAGTCTCACCCTTCCTCCTCACTAGCTCTCTATTCTACTACCCTTTTGACTTTCACTGTCAAAAAATGGGAGAAAGAAGTTAGGTGGTTTTTGACATTAAAAGGCAAAAGGGAGAGATTGATAGTGCGGGAAGCCCATGAGCATGTTTGCCCAAGTTTTAATGTCAAAAGGATCTACAAGGGCATTAATGTCATTTTACTTTGAATGATAAATTTTGGATTTACTTTTCATGACTTATTTAATTATCCTGTTATTTTTTGTATATGCACTAACCTAATTGCAGGGATATGTCGGGTATTTAAATTGGAAGGACATTTTAAGAACTATTTCTAGGAAACAAAATGCAGGGGCATTTTGGGAATTAAAGTCTCTAGGGTTTCACAAACATTATTTATAATAATATTTTGTTTGTAAAGTGTGTGGCCTTAAGAAACTCTCTGCTCATATATATATACAGAGGCATATACAAGGTGAGGGAGAGGTAATGGCCAAAAGAGTGTGTGATAGTTTTGTAATAAGTGCTTTCATATAGGTTAGAAGAGGCTCTTTCATAGATATATATATATATATATATATATATATATATATATATATATATATATATATTAGATGAGGTTAAGGTGAAGGTAAGAGAGCAAAACCAGTGGTAGAAAAAAATTAAAAATAGAAGCAAAGAAAAATATGATGATCCATGGGATCTTCCTCTCGACACTATAGTGGGTGAGAATTTTCGTATAATAGAGAGAAAATAACAGTAGTGTGAGAGGAGAATGAGAGAGATCAGCCAAAATTGAAAAGGGGAAACTAAGAGAATGATAGAGTTTCTAAAGTGAGAAAGTGTGAGGAAACAGTGAGCTTCAAGTGAGAGGAACAGTGAGATTATGGCGAATACCAGCGACCACCAGCAAAAATTCCACGACTTTATGATGCTTACCTTCCGGCGAACACCAGTGACCATCAGCTAACTCATGCTACTTCACAGCTGGATGTTACTCAGTTCTCTAGTGACTCAACGTCATGCTCTGTAAGCTTCCTCTGGGTTGACTCATACTGATTCGAGTTCTATGTGTTGTCTATATTCCTTACTAAAAATTTGATACTTACTGGATTATAAATTGCATTTCAAAATTCTGTTTGTTGAGACTAAATAGTACTATTTCAGATGTCTATGTTGTTGTTTTTGTGCATGCTAAATTGCTGAATTTCTAATTGCTAAGTTACTATGTTCAAAATTGCTGAGTTGATGAGGTTATAATGAATTAAAATTGCCAAGTTGCTGATTTATAATTTTTTGATTGAGAGTCTTGATGTTGCTGATTTTAGCTGTCCGAAATTGTTGATCTGTTAGTTCATAATGTTGATTAGGATTTACATATTGCTGATTTGGAATTCACAATGCCGATTTGGAATTCATAATGCTAATTTGGAATTATATATTGCTGATTTGTTGACGTGGAATTGCTGATTTGCTGTTCCAAAAATACGATTTTCTTTAAGATTTAAATAGTATCTATGCTATCTATCTTTTAAACTGCTTGTACTACTAACTTCTACTCTAGATGCAGTTATGTTTAAGTTTAAGAACAAGTACAAAGACAAAGAATTTTCTAGATCATTGTCAGAAGTAATTTCCAAGTTGAATGCGCTTATCCAAGAAGTTAAGGACGGGATTCATTGAAAAAGTGACTTTTATAAGACCATTGCAGTTACACTTCATGATCTGCCATAAGGCAAGTGATTATGTCATTGTCATACCAGACCTTAAAGACAAACTATCAGAGTTTCGAAGATTGAAGATTGATTTTGCAGACCAACATACAAAACTTGAAGACTTTGCCGCTGCTCAAGACATCGAACTGACTCCACTATCACTATGTATAGTCCAAGTATTGGGATACTTTGGACAGGGGGAGTGTGAGTCATTGTGGTGAGGTTGAGATGAGATAGCTTGGGCTTTGGGAAGCCTAAGTCGGGATTGAGAGCTGAAAAGTTGTTGTGAGATTTGGTGAGAGCGATTCAGGCCTAGGGAGGCTGTGAACTGGGTGAGTGCTGGAGCGAACTATGTTGTGAGTTGGGTGAGTGAGAGAGTGATTGAGAAAATTACTGTAATACCCTTTCAGACATAGTGGAGCTCAATTCGAAGAGATTTTTTTTCCCCACCTTAGGGTTTCCTCTATAAATTCGTGTGTCCATCAAATTGTGTGATTGCATGTGACAACCAAGCTTGCAATATTAGGAAGAAAAATCAAAGAACCTATTCACCCCCTCCCACTCTAGGTTCATCATGCATATATTGGATAATTATCACAATTATCATAAAAGATAATTATAAGATAATTATCAAAAGAAAAGAAAGTTATAAATCTACCCCTCCGGTAAGCCTATAAATAAAGGTCCAGGGGTGGGGAGAAAGGGAGAAAACTCTGATAGATTATTGAAACTCTGCCAGACTCTGCCTTCAATCAACACTTGAAGCTTTGAAGACATACGTTCATCCAACCCTCAAACCTTTGAAGAATAATAACAACAAGCACATTCAAAGTCGTGACGTTCTTCCTTTACGATTCAACAAATTCAAAGAATCATCAACAAGATTGTTCGAGATCAAGCTTCTTCAGCTATCGATCAGAAATTCTCATCGGTTTTCTTCAACAACAAACACTTGAAGATGACTCTCAACAATCTAATTATACATCAAGCTCCAGTAGCCCTTGAATTCGGAGAAAAAGAACCAGAAGACTCTCAGAGAAAGCTAAAGCTCTGCAGAATTCTTCACTTTACACCCAAAACACCAAAGCATCTAAACCCTAAAGGAGAAGAACAAGCACATTATCCACGTTCCGTTCTTCACCAAAGTTTCAATCCAATTCAAGATCAAGCTCCAGTAGTCCTTGAATCTGAATCACCAAGGAGGTCAAATCAGAGGAATTTATCTTCTTTTTTTAAAGATCTAGAGAAATTTTTAACCCATATTTCTTGAAATCAATATATTTGAAATATTTGTCCATGTGTTTCGATCTTATTTCCAGACTCGAAATTAAATTTGTGTTTACACTAATTGTAATACCCCGCTCCAACACATGGTATGATATTGTCCGCTTTGGGCCATAGCCCGCACGGTTTTGCTCTTGGGTTTATCCCAAAAGGCCTCATACCATTTGAAGAGAACATACTACATATAAGCACATCCCCTTTCCCACACCCAGGCGATGTGGGATTGAGCACCCTGTACCCTGTCAGTGTGGTAGCTCAGCCCAGTGTCTGTCTATGCACCCGCCCACTCACACCCGTCCACAAGGGTTACTACAATCCACCCCCCTACGAGGCCCGACGTCCTCGTCGGCACACTACTTCCGGCTGGGTTCAGGCTCTGATACCAAATGAAATACCCCCCAGAAAATTTCGCGCATGAGGTGGCCAGTCTCATACACAAAACCTGAGGGATACTAACAACTGATAGCAAACAAGCATAGAATACAATGACAAAAGAAAAAGAATTATAAACGCTGAAAGGAAAGTCTAACTGAAATGAATAATCATGTTAAATAACATTGTATTATTCTGATTGATACAACTTGGAAGTCCGGTAACCCCACGGACCCCTTAACCAAAAAACATAAAAGTACAACTTTATGAACAGATTTAAGTCCCTACGCTAAAGTATGGTAAGGAATGGATGATTGTCAAGCTCTACGAATTCCACACGCAAATCTCCAGGTGAAAACTGTCTGGAACCTGAAATATCAACAAAGTGGGTTAAACCCACGAGCAAGTTCTATCTACTACATCCCAATCAGAGAACCAATATACATACCCTCAGTATAAGGGACATAAAATAAGTCTATAGATTTAACCTACAAGTTATTCTTTTACCCAGTTTCGTGTTTCCAAAACAACAGGTCAATATTTATAATATTCCACCCAAACCCTTATTATGCAAACGTGAACACATTCCTTACGTTCAGCAGAAATAAACATAATATAAAATAATATCAAGTTTGAGCAATCCTAACATGCCATCATTTAATCTTTTGATACCTGAATAGGTATAGATATATACATACTAGTCATTTCCTATTTAGCTCATGTTTTCAGAAGTAAAATTATCTTATACATTGTTCCAACACACCCTTATCATCCAACAATGAACATATTCTTTAAGTTCAAAATAAAGAAAACATGTGCATACACATATAGATACCTTATTAGATATGGGCGATCCTGACACGCCAAATAAATTGTATAGATACCTTATTAGGTATGGGCGATCCTAACACGCCAAATAAAATGTATAGATACCTTATTAGGTATGGGCGATCCTGACACGCCGGGCAATCCTGACATGCCAAATAAAATGCATAGATACCTTATTAGGTATGGGCGATCCTGACACGCCGGGCAATCCTTACATGCCAAAATAAAATGCATAGATACATTCCAATATGCAATATAAAATAACAAGGTGCATTATGATTTAAATTTGCACAACCGTTATTTCAAATCATCCAACATGAAATTATCATCATAAGACAAATCGTTCACAAGTAGACTATAATCAAGTATTTGATGGGCATTTATATCCTTAAAAGAAAATATATTCAAATAAACCAAATAACCCAAGCATCCATTATAGAAACAATTTCCCAACTCAACCTCCAATGCACTCAATTCTACGAGGGAGTTTAAACCTAACTTTTATCTAGGTTTCTGGGCCTATTCCACTTCTCAGAACCCTATTAAATCATTCTGGAATTTTTTAAAATTAAAAAATATTTTCAACAAATAAAAGAAGGTGAAAACCCAACTTTTAAACACTTTAAAAATTCATTGAACACTAAGGGAAGCTCCTTTCAAGATGAAAATTTAAACCTAAGTTTATTTAACCTCCAGAAAGTTACCACAAAAATTTGGGAATTTTTGGAATTACAAAAGTATTTTCTAAAATTACAGAAAGTGAAAAACCCAACTTTTGGACACTTTAAAAATCATTTGAACAACAAAGGAAGATCATTTTGAGTTGAAAATTTAAACCCAAGTGTATTTAGCCTCCAGAAAGTTACAGTAAAAATTTCGGAATTTTTGGAAATTTCTAAATATTTTCTAAAATTAAAGAAGCTGAAAAACTCAGTTTTTAGACACTTTAAAAATTAATTTAAAGCCAATGGTAAATCATTTCGACATGAAATTTAAACCCCAAGTTCCTTAAGCTCCCAGAAAGTTGACATAAAAATTTGGGAATTTTTAGAATTCTAAAAGTATTTTTTTAAAAAAATGATTTCCCTAATTTTCAAGTTTTTCCAAAAATTTTAAAAATTCAAAACAAATAATAAAATTATTCGGAATGGGCCCATATCGGACCCAGAGGTGGGCCCCCGAGAGTGGGCCCCAAAAATACTTTTCCGGCCACCGGCGCCGTCCGCACGCGCCCCCACGCGCCGGCGTCCGGGTGGCCCCCCTTTTCTTTTTTTTTTTTTTTTTTTCTTTTTCTTTCCTTCTTCTTCCCACCGCCTGAAGCTTCACGCTCCCAACAATGGAGGAAAACTTTCCGATCACTTTCCGATCACTTCCGGGCACCGAATCGCGTATATAAATATACCATTGAACTCGTATCGATCTAAGCTACGTATTGGTACCAAAATTATCCCCTCTCGCGGACTAAATCAAAAACGCCCAATTTCAAGTTTCGAAAATCTAAAATTTTAAACTCAATTTCCCGTCAATCTACCCAACGGTTCATAACGAAACTTTCAAGGATTGTTCTAGGAAGTAAGATCTACCTTTTAATCGGAACAAAATTCCTCAAAAATGATAAACACAGTAGACCCAAATTTCATGTTCGTATATATATACACCCGCCTATACAATCATATATACATGTATATACATATGCAAAAATATTCTAAAACAGTACCAAAACTCCAAAATCCTAATGTTTAATCCACAGAATTATTCTTAGCATGCAAAATCATTAATTTCATAATTAAATGCATACAAATTTCTAGCAACATATCTATACAATTAGCATAATTAATTCTCACAAAATTTATCAACAGAAAAAAAATAATAATATACAAATTTCCAAAATAAACACAATCCTCAAACCTAGACTATGCATACGGATTCAAAGGGGAAGAGAAGAATCAAACTTGCCTTTTTCCTGACGAATCAACTTGTTCACCCGGTCGTCACTCCCTTCTCTCTTTCGTTTACTCGCTCTTAGTTCTGTGCGTAAAACAACGGCAACCCTAATTTCTTCTTCTTTTCTTTTCCTTTTTGTCTTAATTATTCTTTTATTGATTTTCCTAAAACTAATTAAAATCAAATTAATAATACTAACAATAGAAATAAAAATATTATTTCAACCCTAGGCCCATCATTTAAACATAACCTTAGCCCACTCATACTAGCCCAAATTCCTCCCTAGCCCAACCCAAAACATTTAAATAAAATAACACACAATTAATACCAATTCACATAAAATGATAAAATGCATGTATAAAAGACAAGCAACTCACCTACAATGATAATTTATATAAAAAAAAACATTTCACATGAATTAATAAAATAAAGTAATAATGTAAAGAGATTAAATTGACACCTAAATTTTTCGGGGTATTACATTCTTCCCCCCTAACAGAGGAATTCCGTCCTCGGAATTCAGCTCATACCTGAAAGAAAAAGCTCTGGATATTTTGCTATTATCTCATCCTCCTTTTTCCAAGTGGACTCCACCTAATTGTGGTGACTCCACTGAACCCGAACTAAAGGAATAGTCTTAAGATGAGGGAATTGATTACTATGGTCATGAGTACAGTACAGTTACTCTACATTTGTTGGATCTAGCTGCAACTCAATCTCCCTAACCTCAATGTGCTGATCAATAACATCCTCCTTACGGAATTTCCATAACAAAGACACATAAAAGATATGATACACCTTGTGTATTGTGTTTAGTAACATCACTATACGTTACTGTCCCGATCCTATCAGTAATCATGAAAGGAGCCAAAAAACGAGGTGACAACCTCCCTTTTTTTTTTTTTTTTTTTTTTTCCAAACCACATTACTCCCTTCATGGAAGAAACCTAGAATAGAACCTGATCCCCCACCTTGAACTCTAGTGCACGAGTTCTTTAGTCAACATAACTTTTCTATCTACTCTGTGCAGTCTGCATACGGTCTCTAATAAGGACAACTATTTCTGACGTGTCCTTGATGAACTCAGGACCCAAAAACCTATTCTCGCTAACTTCCAACCAGTAACCCAACGATCTACAAGTCGTCCGTACAGAGCCTTAAATGGTGTCATACCAATAGTCTTTTGATAACTATTGTTATAGACAAACTCAACTAGCAGCAAGAAATTCTCTCAATTACCCTTGAAGTTAAGTACACATGCTCACAAAATACCCTCCATAATCTGATTAACCCTCTCAGTCTGACCATCCGTCTGAGGGTAATTAGTTGTACTGAGGTGCAGAGCTGTACACATTGCCTGCTGAAAACCCTCCTAAATCCCTGAAATAAAATTCAGATCTCTATCCGATAGAATGGACAAAGGCACACCATGAAGCTTCATTATCTCTGCAATGTAAACCTTCGCATACTACTCTAAGGTGTAACTCAAGCGTACGGCAAGAAATGTGATAATTTCGTCAGCCTGTCCACTATCACCCAAATAACATCATAGTTTCGTTGTGAGGTGGGAAGTCCCACATTGAAATCCATAGAGAGGCTTTCCCACTTCCACTCCGGTATAGGCAATGGTTGCAAAGACTCCGGCGGTCTCTGGTGATCAATCTTGATCATCTGACCACTGCTGCACTTAGAGACAAATATAGTTATGTCCCTCTTCATGCCTGCCCACCAAAACTGTCATTTCATGTCTTGGTACATCTTATCCCCTCTCAAGCGTACCGAAAACTGAGAACTGTAGGTCTCACTCATCATGCTCGCCTCCATCTGTACCCACTGTATAAAATGGTACCTATCCAGATTTTAGCTCAGCCACCTTCTTTACATACTACGGGTCAGTAAGCTGATTTGAAATTACCCTCCAAATGATAGTAGGTGTGACCACTACACATGGTACAAAAATATCAGCTAAATCATCAACATTTTTCCTGTGAGAACATATACTGTAACCTCTTATGGTCGTTGAACAAAAGTCTTTCCCAAGAGATAATGTCACCAGGTCCTCATGGCAGAGTCCACACACACTCCAGACCTTGCAATGACACATCGGTACATACCAACTACTCAATGCCACACTAAAGGGTAGCTAGAACAGGTGCAGTTGTTAACCTGTTCTTTAACTCATCAAATGTCGTCTAACAAGAATCATTAGAAACGAAAGGCACACCCCTTTTTTTTTTTTTTTTAGGTACATGGGTGAGATGGCTAACAATCTTCGAAAAGTCCCGACTGAACCTACAACAATAACCAACTACCCCAGAAAACTACGAATCACCATGGGTGAGGTAGGTTGCCCCCACTCCATATCGCGGACACCTTGCTTTGATCTACCGTTATCCTTTCTCAAATATTATATGACCCAAGAACTTCACCTCCATCTGCCAGAAATCTTACTTCTCAAACTTTGCCTACAACTGGTGATCTCTCAGTGTCTACAAAATGATACAAAGATGTCTGGCATGATCCCCCTCTGACCTAGAAGCAGGCCTGGTGCCTGAAGCTAGGTAAATTACAAAGTCTATACCACGACTCGGTAGTAGTCTTAAAATTTCCTAAAACACATCCTGAAAGTCTCGTACCACTGGAATGGGATCCGTAGAAACCTTATTTCCCTCCGGAGACTCCTTACTATTAAAGAATAAGCGAGTTCTAGACCCTTCATTTGATTTCGGTGTAGCAACCAAATATACCTCCCGACTCGGTATAACAAAAAGAAATACCTAATCATGGCAATTGACATGGGCATGATAATGCGATAACAAATCCATCTCGAGTATGACATCATATGAATTCAGGTCTAGGACCAATAGGTCTGCCAAAAACCTGAGATTGCCAACGTCTATAGTGACTTGATTACAGCGTTCTCGTAATACTGTACTAACTCCCAATGGTGTATTTATAGTAAGTGGAGAACTACACGACTGAGTAAGTATACCCGATATCCTAACAAACGACTGAGATACAAAAGAGTGAGATGCCTCAGTCTCAAATAAGAACACGATCAAAGTTAACCTTTATCGGAACCCTACCCTCAATCACCTGAGAAGTCTGCTCATCATATGGCATGATGTTATAGACTCTCCCATAGTTCATCTATTGAATAGATTGCCCTGTTATTTCTATTTTTCTTTCCACTATCTGGCTAGCGGAGTATCTATCATTTCGTTTCTCCCCTATCATTTCCTATAATCCCTCCTTATTTGATAGTGCTGCAATGCAGCATTAACCGCCTGAGTGTAAGTGGAATAAGCTAGATTACCCACAATGACCTGTTAAGTAGTCTAAATCAATCCCTTCACAAAATAGTTCACTTTCTTCTCTTCAGTGTTCACCTCCTCAGGTGCAACAAAGATAAATTGGAGAACTCCTATTCCAACCCTGCGATTGTCCTGTCCTTCTTCTGTAAGTCCAGGAGTTCCCTTATGTGAAAGAGTTTTTCATCCTTCCCAACTGTTAGACTGTTCCACTGGTAATGGAACATGCGCCATTTATAGTGGTTGCTGTGGTGGCTGCAGATTCTAAAGAGCAGTCGCCACTCCTGTAGCTATAACCTAAACTACCATGGCTGCCAAATCGAGAGGAAGTTCAACCTTTCCATCCTGAACACTATCCTGACCTTAGTTGTGATTCGCCTTCCTCCCCCCTACGGGGTGACATCTACATAAGACCCCAATAGTAGACTAAGATGTATAGAGTACAATGAATCCTATACTTAGATTCTATTTATCAGAATACGCAATGCGGAAGATACCCTACGACGGACCCTACAGACCCGAGGATACTTGAACCTGGAATGCTCTGATACCAAATGTAATACCCCGCTCCAACACATGGTATGATATTGTCCGCTTTGGGCCATAGCCCGCACGGTTTTGCTCTTGGGTTTATCCCAAAAGGCCTCATACCATTTGAAGAGAACATACTACATATAAGCACATCCCCTTTCCCACACCCAGGCGATGTGGGATTGAGCACCCTGTACCCTGTCAGTGTGGTAGCTCAGCCCAGTGTCTGTCTATGCACCCGCCCACTCACACCCGTCCACAAGGGTTACTACACTAATCGTGAGTCTTGTGAGTCTCCTTCTTCGTTGTTCCCTCCAAGTGATGGATTTCTGAAATGCAATGTCAATGCATTCTTTTCTTAGCATAATCTTTTTGGAGGTGGAGGTGCTGCTCTTCAAGATGGGTCTGGCTACATTGTCTGTGCTATTGTTTTTGCTTCATTTGCAGCTAGTAGAGCTTCTTCTATAGAGGCTTTTTGCATTCAAAAAGCTCTATTTTGGGCTGTCGCGTTTTGGTTCCAGAGGGTCTAGTTTGAATGTGATTCCTTATTGGTTTGTAATGCAGTGATGAGTGATGTTCAAGGGCTCTCAAATTTGCAGGCTGTTATAGAAAATTTTTTTCCGTCCGCTTTAGCCATGTCCATCATACTGCCAACCAAGTTGCTCATGAGCTTGCCAAGCTTTCTAAGTGTCATCTTGTTCAAGATGTGGCCCTTGTTGCTTTGGCTTGTGCTAGCTATGTTTCTTGATTTGGTTGTCCCTTCCTGTTAGTGAAGATTTTTTCCCTCCATATCGTCCATGTACTTTTAGCCAAATTATTAATTTATGTAATCGGTGGGATCTATAAAAACCTATAAGAAATTTCTAAAATGTATTATCTTATAAATTTAACGAAATTATTAATTTAGTACCTCGGTCCAAATTGGAACCCAAGTAATTTATTATTTAAAAGAGATGATTAATTTATGGAGTATTAATTTATTGAGATTATTTAGTAGTTATTCGTACCATTAATTTACAATTTATACCTTTGAAAATGAAGGAAATAAATTAAGAAATACTGAATATATATACACACACATACATGAGCACTGATATATATAAGTGGATTTTGTAAGTCAACAAAATCGCAATCAGTGTATGATCAAGTGAGACCTACACGCGAGACGGACTGGTTCAATAATTGTGATTTTTTTTTTTTTTTCCTCGGAAGGTTAAGCAAATGTATATTGAAAGAATAAATATTTACAAGGTCCATAAAATAGAGTAATGGTCGAATAAAAAGGCCAAACATCAAGCGAGAACATCAGCCCCATTATCTATCAAAGACAATATTATTGTCTTTAATTGTGATTTAGTGTCTGAATTAAATTAAATAAAGTGCATAAAATTAAATAGCTAGTGCATAAAATTTAAGGTACGTATTAATTAGTTGTATATATATATGTATATGCAAGGGGTCATCAAATTCCATGCGTATTGCTAGCAAATGAGACAAGGACGCAAGACAAACACGCCAAAGCCGACCAGCCTGGAATAAGTTGTAGTAATTGCTGTTCCTTGAATATTTACGTGTATAGATTTATACAAGAAGACCTTTGGTAGGTTTAGACTGCTCGATCAGTCAGACCCAATATCTCTCTCTCTCTCTCTCCGAGCAGTCAGACCCAATATCTCTCTCTCTCTCTCTCTCTCTATCTAGCTATATATATTGGGTCTGACTGCTCGGAGAGAGAGAGAGAGAGATATTGGGTCTGACTGATCGAGCAGTCTAAACCTACCAAAGGTCTTCTTGTATTAATCTATATACGTAAATATTCAAGGAACAACAATTACTACAACTTATATATATATATATATATATTAGTAGGAACTTGACCAACCCACAACCACACAACATTGCTAGTTTTATGACATGGGTTTGCTTGGAAGTCCTGGATATTGGGGGTCTATGGCGGTCTTGCTCGCACAAAATATCATTAATGTGTCAGAAACTCATCCTCCATCTTGTTAAAAAAATTCGTTTTAACAATTTTCATATCTGAAAGAGCATTTTTGGTGAGTAACGACAAAATCATATGATTTCATAATTGCATTATAAAAATATTTTACCAATACTGCAATCTTTGTTTTAGGATTGAACCCTAAAATAAGAAAAACAATAGTTAAAAAACCAATGATATTTATTACATGTAGTGTTGGTGATACTTGTCGAAATGAAAAATGCAGAGTAATACAATAATACTAAAGGATTAATAATGTAAGTACAAAAGATCTCACAAAAAAATATATACTTTTAAGTTTAAAACCTTTAAGGGAACAAGAAAATTAAAAAAAAATAGAACAAATGAAGAAGAGGAAAACGTAATGGAATAGGGTTGAAATAACAACAAAGAAATTGTAAGAGAAATTATTTTTTTTAAATAAATTATTGGAAAGAAGGAAGAAAGAAAATATTAAAAATAAAGAATATTCAAAAAAATAGAGAAGTTAGAATTTCGAGTACCAAAGGAGAGGTACGTTGAGGCAAGGTTGCTAAAATCGGGATTCTACGTTTGATCGTTTTCGATTCCGTAAAATCGAAATCGTAGAATTGGATCGTGAATCGTAAGATTCTACCAAACTAGTAGAAAATCAATTCAAACTAATTTTTTAACTAATGATACCTCTAAAATATAACAACAATAAGCACAAAATACAAAAAAATATAAAAAAAATACCACTCCAAACATATACTAGGAGAATGTAGCTCAAAAGGTAGAGCTCTCATGCCAACTATGCAACTTCTCAATTTTTTAAGTTGGGTGTGAGGAGATCAAGGTTCGAAACTTCGAATCCTTGCATTCTTTTTCATGCCAACTATGTAATTTAAAAGTTGTGAAGTTGTGTGTGAGGAGATCAAGGTTCGAATCCTTGCATTCTCTAATATTACTTCTTACCTAAAATGCTAAAAAAATATCAGTAACTAACATTTAACAAAACTTACACTAATAATTTCATATAACATCAATTACCAAGTATCATATCAAGCAAAAATATCAAACAAATACTAAAGTTAGAATCTAAAACCAAATGTCCAATTGTCCATAACATAAGTTCACAAATCCAAGTTTTCATATTACACATACAAGATGGAAAAGAAACTAATAATAATCATCATCAAAATAATTGTCCAAGTTTTCTTGATTGTACGCCACGTAATTATAATAAGCATCACCACCACCACCACCACCATCATCAGAACCATCACCACCACTATTGGCGTCTTCTTCATCATCATCGTCATTACCATCCATCGCCGTCTCACCAAGACTCAAATTTCTTGAATCATTTAAGGGATCCTTGTCTTCATCATCATCAATTTCATGAATTTTCCCAACTACAAAATATAAATAGAGCACATATTTCATAATTTATACAATACAAGTTTAAACTTTAAATTAGAAATAAATTTGTAAAACTTGAAAACTTACATGCACTTTCTACATGTCTAGTCATGACTTCCACTTCATCTTCTTCATCCGAATCTTCTTGAGCATTACTCTCAAGAACCCTCAACCAATTATTTTTTATTGGAAGAACTGGATTCTCTTTTTCAGTAATCAATTCATCATTGGACGGGATATCCTCAAAACAAATTGGATCAATGATAGCTTTTCTATTCATGTTCCTCTCCCTCAATTTTAAGCTATACATAACAAAAACCAAGTCATTCAAATTCTTTTGGAGCAATCGATTTCTCCTTTTTGAATGCACCTAAGGTATTGCCAATAGGGTAAAATTAAATTACAACATAATTAATTAAAAATTTAAAACTATGCATTATTCGGTAAGAAAATAAGTTAATATTTTACTATCTGAAAGGCACTCCAGTTTCGTTCACATCCTGAAGAGCTACATGTTAAGCTCAATATTCTAATTGCAAACTGCTTCAACTCGGGACACTCATCTCCATATGATTCCCACAAATCAACTGTGATAAAAAATAAACTTAGTTAAATTTGATATTAAAATTTGAGTATTGGATTGAATTATGAATATTGACATAAACTTAAACCTGGAGACTTCTTGTTTTTTGTCATTTTGGCAATATCCATACCAAAGAGCCCTCTTGCTTTTACAAAGGCACCCATTTGTAAATCAATTTTCATTCTCTGATCAGGATCAAGAACCATTCTATTGAGACAACTATATAGCCCAATTTTCACCTCTGCGTTTGCATTGAAATTTGAACTATATTGGAATTAGGGATTAAAAAAAAACTGCTGCATGCAAGCGCCGATAAAGTTGAGATGCCCATCTGTCATCGATTATCTCCCATATAGGACCATAACTGCACATTCATTATTTTTGTGTCAAGTCTACTACTTTCTCACTATTTAAAAATTTATCTAAATTGAGTAAATTCTAAAAAATAAAACTTTACTAAATAAAAAGTAAATATTTTACCTCTTCTGAATATTATTGAAGTTCCTTTAAATTTTCTCCTTGGCACGATCCATTGCTTCATAAATGAATCACATAACTGGTCTCTCATCAAAATCCACCAATCGAAGTACTTTAACAAGAGGCAATGAAGCTTTCAGACATATTTCGATATTTTTCCAATTTTGATTGTCTAAAACTATGTCTACAATTTTTTTTCCTTTATTTGCCTTTGCAAACTTACTAGACTTCCACTTACTAGATGAAAAAAGAGACATTAATGTTCCTTTTTTCTCCTGAAGGTGCTGCAAAGTTAGGTAAGAAGTGGCAAATCATGTAACTGTAGGTCTAAAAAGCTCCTTGCCCTCTGTGAATTCCTTCATCCAATGGGTTAGCATAGTCCTTGAATAGATGTATGAAACAACCCTCCTCGCTTTTGCAATTGTCACATGATGAATTTTAATTTTCTTTTCTAAATCCTCCAACATCAAATCAATGCAATGTGCGGCACAAGGGGTCCAATACAACCTTTTTCTTTTTGCCATCAATATCTCTCCAGCCAATTTATAGTTAGCAGCATTATCAGTCACAACTTGTACAACATTCTTTTTCCCAACTTTTTCCACAATCTCATCTAACATTTCAAAAACCTTTCCGCCTATTTTTGAAATATCAGAAGTATCTTGGGATGACAAAAAGATAGTTCCTGATGGGCTATTGACAAGAAAATTACATAGTGAACGTCTCTTCCTATCTGATCACGCATCTGACATAATTGTACATCCAGTTTTCACCTATTCTTCTCTAAAATTCTCAAGCAAATTCAACGTTTCGTGCACTTTCTTCTTCAAGAATGTCTCTCTAATTTCGTGATAAGAAGGAGGAATGAGCCCCTTCCCATAGTCTCATATCCTCTTAATCATAAGAGGAAATACGGGATTGTTCACATAATTGAAAGGGATGACACTAGTATAAACAAATCTGGCTATGGTTTAGCATACTTCATTCCTCTCCTCCTTCTTAAATTTCTCATTCATTTTCGTTTGTCGTACTCCCGACTTCTTGATGACAAAGTTATACATTAAACCCTTTCCTTTTTGCCTCCTTGAATGCTCTACACATTCATCATCAACACTATATAACTTTCTTTTCTTCTTTTTTGCTTCCTCCAATTAAGTTTCAAGAAGACTTCTAAATTTTTGCCTCACTTCTTTGGGCACTTTCGGACAAACCTCAACATTTTGATGGGTACAAGCTAAGTGTTGCTTGTGCCAAAAAATACCCCCACTATGAACAACATTGCAATACCGACACCGCGCTATTTTGGGATTACCATTTTCCTCAACCCCATGTTCCCATCCCGGATCTAATCTTTGTCCCGAAACATTTTTTCTCTTACTTTGGATGGAACTTGATTTGGATGATATCTGCAATATTAAACATTTAAACCATTAATGCGTTAACCATTTGACCATGCTTGTGTATAAGGCTATAAGCCTCTAACTTTCTAAGTCTAAGAGTCTATTAGTCTAAGTCCTAAGTAAAAACAAATTAATTTATGGATAAAGTCTATTAGTCTAAGTCCTAAGTAAAAACAAATTAATTTATGAATAAAGTCTATTAGTCTAAGTCCTAAGTAATTTAGTGAAAAAAAAGTAAAAACAGAACACTACAAAATGGAGATTTTTAGCAGGGTTTGGTGATATGGCTAAACATGAATTATATTGTAAGCTTATTTTTGCCCATTTTATCAAAATATAATTTAACCACTCACAAGAGCACGAATCTTTATAGATACGGTTCTATATAGAGGGTATCAATCCCACGAGGACTAGTTGTAATTGTCTTAAAGAAAGATTAATTTCACTTTAATCCTAAAAACAAGGTTTTGAGTTTTGTTTATAAAACTATTGCATGAATGTAATAATAATAAATTTAAAGAGTAAAAGTTGAGAGAGAGAACTAGGGGTGGTTTCCACCACTAGCCATTCACATGTTCATAAGTATAGCAAGCTTGGGATTCAGAAATTAAATGTCTAACAATGTCATTAGGCTTGTGACCTCAATGACATATCAAAAGATTAATGTGTGTGCCAACCTATCATAATCCATCTTCAACAAGCATAGTTCTTCAACCTAACTAATTACCCTACTCTCTAAGTGAACCTAAAACTAAATGCATCCAAACTACCTTATCTTGGCATGATTTATACAAGCAAGCACCACACATTCATTTAAACATCATTACTTAGCCATCAATTGCCCTTCTTATGTAAAAAGAAATTGTTGTGCATCCACAAGATAGATTCTACTCTAAGACAAGAATAAAACCAAAATCAAATGAATATATATAAGAGATGTAAAAGTGTACATTGTCACTAGACTAAATAATCAACATTTAAATACAAATCCCAATATGCTACAAAAATAGACAAGTTTACATGGCTAGGGGTTTCACCAACACCCTAGTAGAGAAGTTAGTTGCTCATGTCAGCCTTGCACCCTTCCATTGATGAAGAAAATGGAGCTTCAAGGTCTGGTTCAGCTCCTTCTTCTCCTCTCCCGAATGTCTCTCCTTGTGTAATCTGATGTGTGTGAGAGATATATCAGAAATGGCCTCTTTTTGTGCTTTATGGCCTCTTTTTCAACCTTGGGGCCCACCATAAATATATATATATATATATCAATATATATACCAACTATATCAAGAAGGTCCCCAAATGTCTTGTTCAAGTCAGACAATCCCTTTAAGTCGTGCAAAAAGGGAGATTTTGTTGCAAGTGGGCAAGTGGCTCTACAGAATCTCGATCAATCGAGATTAGAATCTCGATTAATCAAGATTTCGATTAATCGAAATCAAGATCTCGATCAATCGAGATTTCGATCAATCGAGATCAACATCTCGATTGATCGAGATGCCTTAGCTTTAATTTTGACTTTTGCTCTTCAACTGCAAATGGCCTCAAACTTTGCTCCTTTTGCTACAAGACCTGCAATACATCAAAAACACAAAAATACCGTAAATATATCTCGGTAAATGTAGAAACAGGACTAACATATGCAATAAAGAGGGTTCAAATGCGTAGAATTGAACACTTATCATTTGGTAAATAATAGTCAACAAAGACATCCAAATTCAAAGCAATTTAACAACCAAAAGAAACAATAAGTTGCAAAAGCATACAGAAAGTTCTAAAAATTCAAAAATTTTGAATCAAGTAGTAGACCAGAAAATACCAAATTTTCTTGGAAACAATCCTTATAGATTATTATCTTTCTCACTTACTGACACAAATCTTAATGAGAATCACAAATTTTTATACCCATGAAGAGATCATAATGGATTATACATGAAGATATTAAAAGAAATATTATATGATATATAAAAAATGATAAAAATCTATTCAACACATAAATTTTCTGAATTCAGAATTATTTTTTTCTTATTTAAATTGATTTATTCTTGTCATGGAACTTCAACAAGATAACTGATCTTTGTCACATGTAGAGACGACTTGGAAACAATCCTTATAGATTAAATTCATCAATAATTTTCAAAAAATCGAGTTATCAATTGAAGATAACTGATGGGTAACCTTGGACCAAATTAATGGAAAAAGAAAAACTAAAAATGGCAACTTCAAAAGTAGCAACACAAGTCCAATTAAAATTTGCAAAATCAAAACTCAAAAAAGAAAAGACTTGCAAAATGAAAAGAGATGAGAGAAATGGAGACTGGAGAACAGACAGCTAAGAATCAAATGTGTATTGTTAGTTGTGTACCTTTGCTTTTGGAAGTTGAACCACATCGGAAGTGAACAGAGAGCTGAGAGACCTTGTCGCTCGGTGCTGTTGGACGTTGTCGGAGTATTGTAGCTCTTCAAGACTTCCAAAGGAAAGAAAAAAGAACCTTTCGAATGGGGCTTCGAGTCATCGATAGTGAGAATGGCCGATCGCAAGTCAAAGAGTCAAAGAGAGTGGCCGATCGCATGTAACAAGTCTTTGAGTTGTCGCCAGTCTTTGAGTCGTCGACAGTCATCGCGAAATCTAGGGCTTCTCTGAGAATCGAATGGGGCTTCTTATAACTATATATGTATTATGTAAGTATGTAATTATGTATATTATATAATTTGTAGGGCCCTAATTGAGCAGGCTTTATTTGGGCTTTGTATTATATTTTTGAGTCTTTGACCCATTTTAAGTTTTTAACCCAAAGGGCCCAGAAGCCCAGTAAAAAGAGCCAAAAAATGGGATTTCTAGCAAGATCTCCAGCAAGAAATCAATGAAATCAAAAAAGATATTCGAGATTTGAAACTTAGGATTCAAGATCTTGAAATTCAAGAACCATTTCCTCAAAATTCTCATATTGACCCAATTAATGATCCCTCTCCTTCTAAAAATAAATTTTTAGAAACAATAATCACATCAATTTCCAAAAATGGTTTGTCCATATTAAATTAATTATCCATCAGTAATTCATTTTAGAGACAATTGCTCTTGCATCAAAGAAAGTTTAATTCCTCCACAATACTACACTAAAACAAACAATAAACTTCATATAGCAGATGGAAGTAAGATGAAAATTAAATATAAACTTTCCTCAGCCCAAATTTGCAATAATCAAATATGTATTAACACTAGTTTTCTCCAAATTAAAAATCTTAATCAACGAATCATTCTTGGAACTCCTTTTTTATCTCTTCTCCAACCAATGAAAGTAGACTCCACTGGCATCAGCACATATTTTCATGACGAAGAAATTCATTTTAAATTCATCCACCCTCCACAAGAAAACATTATCAATTCCCTGAAAAAAGATTTTACCCAAAGATCTTCATCTCATTTTGCCCAAATTGGATTTTCTCAATTAAAAATTCTCAAGATCCTTTCTCGACGTGAATGGGGAGATCCTTCCCAAACCAGAAGAATTCCTCACACCTCTAACATTTTTTCCACAAAATTCAATTACTTTGATTATCAAAAGGCTTGAAAATTCATCATTTTCTTACAAAACAACAAACTCAAACACTCATGGTTTATAACTTTTGTTTGAACCAAATTTTCCCAGGAAATTCCTGCTTGGTTTTATAATTGGTGGACTCAATTTGGTCCTGATATTGGGATTCTCCCTATTCCACTCCTCAAATCCTTTGAAGCTTATGATGGAATGCTTAGAACTAGTTCTTCGTATCCCGTCGACCCCTTACTAGATTTCATTGTAAAATTTTCCATTCCCTGGATTATTGCTTGGCAATATGTCGTAGATATTACAAAAATTCCTACTAATTTGTGTCGACAAACTGCCTCAAAATGGTGGGACAAGTTCAATTATGATCATGGCAATCTTGGCCAAATTGAAAAAATGGCTGATTTTTACAAAAAATGCTGAACCATTTCAACCTCCTCCAAACCCAAATGATATGGATAGAATCTCTACCTTAAGAAAATCCATCAAGGCTAAAATTCTTAGCAAAACCCCAAAGATTTCCAAAACAGATCTCAGGCAACAAATTGCTGCCCAACTTGTTGAAGCCCTCTCTGATTCTGATTCAGAACAATCTATTCTTTTTTATGAAAATATTTCATACACACTTGAGAATGAAGATGATTGCTATGGAATTTCACTTCCCAATTCATCCAAATAAAACAAATTGTCTTTTTCAAACCTACCGACACAATATGACAAATAGTTTTCTCTGCCGACACAATACGACAAATGGTCTTCTCAAACCTACCGACAATCAAAAGAATTCTCCATTATCGACTACAAGAAAAGATATTCTCCATTATCGACTATAGGAAAAAGCATTCTCCATTATCGACAACAAAAGCAGATTCCCTTCGCCTACCAGAAGAGACAAACAGAAGTGACATATCAAAATTATCTGTCATCCTTATCTACAATTAAATGGATTTCAAATTCTAATTTCAAATCCAGATTCTCCTCTATTTAAAGGTGACCCCCAACCTGTGGAAGGGCACCGAAAAATTTAGACAAGTTATTTTCTCTATTTTAGAATCTTTTCAAGTTTAAGGTTTGCCTTCACTAAGCTTTCAGTATTTCTGTAAGTATTAAGTTTGTATAAGTTTGTTAATGTTTGATATTTAAAGTTTGGTATTAAGTTTGTAATGTTTTGAAGATTATGATAATATCAGTAATCTTATGTTTTTATGAATATCAGTAATCTTATGTTTTTATGTTTTTTATTTTATTTGTGTATCCTATTCTGCATTATCATTATATATATATATATATATATATATATATATGTGTATGTGTGTGTGTGTGTGTGTGTGTGTGTGTTTACAGAGAGTAATTTATTTTAAGAGAGTAAGATGGTCAGTGAGTGGATTTAGAAAAGTGCAGTTATGGTCCAAGATAGGAGAGAGATGCGTGTGAAGGGAGAAAAGAAGATACGAATTTTTTTGCCATAAAAATAAAGCTTTTTTGTAATTTGATGGGATTCTAAGAGACTTTTTTTTTTTGACTTGGTTGATAGCAATTTTGGTCTCAGCAACCAATTATTTTAATGGCACTGATCGAAATTTGGACGGCGGGGATCGTCATGTACCAAATCTCAGGGGAGCTCGATACAAATTTTTTTCATAAGTTTCATCTGTGTATAATTAAGAAAAGCTTCATGGAGGTCATTGCATTTTATCTTAAAGTTTTTGCATTTCTTTAAATTCACTCATTTCTTACTTTTTTACCATTATTTGAAACTTGTTCCTTTAATTTTTTTTTTTATTACTTGTTGTATTTCCTTATTTCACCACCATGTTTCTTTTTTAAAAAATTTATTTCCCTTAGTTTCTCTCAAAGCTTCCCTTGCTTCGTTTTTAATACAACCAGTCATTTTCCAATCCCATTGTTTTTTTTTTCGGTAATATATTTTCTCTAAATTATCATCATTGTCGTCATCATTGCCAATCTCATGTGAATGGGGCTAGCCACATGAATACTTTTTTTCTGTTACTCCAACCATCCACCTTAACATTCTCATTTCTGTTACATGAATGTGTTATTCCTATTTCTTTTTTAAATCACAACACTCTACTCCATATAGAATAGCTGGTCTAATAACGGTTCTATAGAATTTTTTTAATCTATTTGTTATTCTTTTATCGCATAAAATGACATTAGTCTGTCTCTATTTTGTCCATTTGGTTTCAATTATACTAGTTATATCACTATCTATCTCTCCATCCTCTTGCATTGCCAATCCCAAATATGAGAATGGTTATTTTGAATAATCTTTTAGTTTTGAAGTGTGATCATTATATTATCAAAATTCAAATTTTATTAACTTTATATTCTATACACTCTATTTTAGCTCTACTAATTTTCAATCATTTTCTAAGAAATTTCTCCACATTTTTAGTTTTATTGCAAAGTTTTCTTTAGAAGTGTCTAATAAGTCTATATTTTTATCAAATAACATGCACCATGAAATATCTCTCATGTATTTTGAGGTTTCATCTAAAATTATTGCAAATAAATATGGGCTTACCATGGAGCTTTGATGCAATCCTATATTTATAGAGAACTCACTTGTCTCACCACATGTAGAATGGACCCTAGTTTTGGTGTAATACCCCGCTCCAACACATGGTATGATATTGTCCGCTTCGAGCCTGAGCCTGCACAGTTTTGCTCTTGAGTTTTTACCCCAAAAGGCCTCATACCATTTGAAGAGAACATACTACATATAAGCACATCCCCTTTTTCACACCCAGGCGATGTGGGATTGAGCACCTTGTACCCTGTCAGTGTGGTAGCTCAGCCCAGTGTCTGTTTACGTACCCGCCCACTCACACCCGTCCACAAGGGTTACTACAATCCACCCCCCTACGAGGCCTGACGCCCTCGTCGGCACACTTACTTCCGGCTGGGTTCAGGCTCTGATACCAACTGTAATACCCCGCTCCAACACATGGTATGATATTTTCCGCTTTGGGCCTGAGCCCGCACGGTTTTGCTCTTGGGTTTTTTACCCCAAAATGTCTCATACCATTTGAAGAGAACATACTACATATAAGCACATCCCCTTTTCCACACCCCAGGCGATGTGGGATTGAGCACCTTGTACCCTATCAGTGTGGTAGCTCAGCCCAGTGTCTGTCTACGCACCCTCCCACTCACACCCGTCCACAAGGGTTACTACATTTGGTCCCCATAAACATATCATAGATAATCTTTATTAGTTATATAGACATAGGATCTTTTTTTTTTTTTTTTGTAAATCCCACCAAATTACATCTCTCGGGACTCGATCATATGCTCATTCTAAGTCTCTAAAACCATATGTAGATCTCTTTGCTTACTCCAACATTCTTCAATTAGTAGTTTTATTAAGTGAATAGCTTTCATTATTGATCTCCCTGACATAAATCCAAATTGGTTATTCAAATACTGTGGTTTCCTCCCTTAATATTTTTTTTATTACTCTTTTCCATAATTTCATTGTATAACTCATTAATTTGATTCCTCTGTAGTTTATACAATTTTGATTCATTATTTATTCCTTTAATTACCTTTTAATACTGTCCACTTTATGTGTTGATGTCCTTTTATTATTATTTCTCCTTGATTCTATAATCAATAAGTCTAATACTAGTAATTGATATTTGTTTGTTAGATTCTTTCGGGGAATTATCTTACAATCATTACATGTTCCCTACTCTTCTTTTCTATATAAACAATAACCGATTTATGTGTTAGTTGTGCCACTATTAAAAGTGATTAAATGTTCTTTTCTTTTCTTAAAAAATGTAGGAAAAACTACACTTAAATAAAGTTAGGAGGCCTAAATTACAAAATGGTCTATTTTAAAATTTTATTTTTCACTTCGGTTGAATTAAGCAAAATAATTACATATGTATTGAAAATTATTATTTAGTTCAAAATGTCATTCAATCTCTTATTCCAAGATATCAAATTATCCTTCTTAAATCAAATAATTCATTCACTCAATAAATTAAAAAAATATCTTGAACATCGTTTGGTTTCTGAAAATTTGAAAAAATATAAAAGTAATCTAGTAAAAGTGAACAAACTCATAAAGTAAAACAAAATATATACTATATAAGTACTTGTGAGTATGTTATTATATCGTAAAGTAGTCAAAATTAGACCGTCTGATATGGTGGCAGCCAATTTATTATTCCTCTTATATTAATGCAAGTGGATACACTTGTGGATTCACAACCCATCAATTATATCTGGATGGGAATGAAATAGATTTTTCAGATTTATTTGGTTATGCCTCAAAAAATATAAGCATCAGGAAGAGATATTACATCAAAACATGAGGCACAAAGATATGGAAATCTAAATTTCACAAGTAAACTCTTATAAATTTCAAGTATGCCTATGAATGCAAATAAAATTTGAGTTTTATCAGCAAATAAGTTATGAGTCATTCTACATATAATATGTCTATTCACTAAATCAATTAAGAACATATATATATATACAAGCAAATATGAATTAGATAGTTGATAATTACAACTTAAAAAAGTGACTAGGGAAACTGTTCATCACATTTAAAAAACCTTAAAATTAAGAACCATTGACACATGAATTTACCATACAATTAAAAAATTAGGTCGCTAGTTTTTTTTTTTTAAGTAAAAAATGCAGTTCACTAAAGCAAAATAAGAGACAATATTTTGTGATGAGAGATGATCAACGACCAATCTTCCCGTGAGACAAAAAGATAATGATCTGTTAGATTTTCTTTAGTTACGCACAATATTGCTTTTTCACAATGCTCTTTCAGTCGCACAGGAAACAAACGGAGTTTAGTGTGGGTTGGAATAAGAGATTGAAGGACATTTTGGACATGAATAATAATTTTCAATTAATATGCGATAATTTTGTTTAATTCAATCAAAGTGAAAAATAAACTTTTAAAATAGACCACTTTGTAATTTAGGTCTCCTAACTTTATTTAAGTATAGTTTTTTCAAAAATATATTTGCTATAGCTAAATTATATACTCTTGCAAATTTAAAGAGTGTTTTTCTATCCTCATTTCTCTCCTCAAAACCATGCCATTGTGAATTCGTGGGTATCGTGCTCGTTTTTCTCTACATGACCATTGAAATCACCTTCTATAAACAGACTTCATAACTTCTTGTATTTTGTATGATTTTATCTAAAGATTCCCAAAATCTTTCTTTGTATTTTTATCTAGTGCTCCTTGCCATGCATAAACACTTACTAAAAGTTTAATAAATAGTTATTAGCCTATCTCGTTTTCTTTTAACTTCTACAACTTTTTCTCTCATACATCGATCTACTACTATACCTACTTAATTTCTATAATTATCTTTGCCGCCTGAATAAGAATGTTTGTTTCCCCCGCCAATCTCTCTCGCCTTTTCTTACTTTCATTTACTTTCTCGTAGACAAACTATTTTAATTTTTCTCTCTTTTTAAGTGTGCCCATGAGTTCCCTATTCTTACGTGTTAATGTCTCTATATTCCAAGTTTATATTCTAATTTTATGGTTTTTTTTCTATTAGAAAGAATTTATATTTGACATAAATTTTACCATCGGTTGTCCACTTACAATTACACCAACCACCTTTGTTTCGTATCCGGCCTTGGGCAAGGGCGATAGAATGGTCAAAATTATCCTAAAAGTTTTGTTTGCATACATCAATTTTTTTATCTAGAAATGATATTTGAAGATTTACAAGATATACTAATAACTTCAGCTATGTCAAAAAAAGTAAATCAGCATATTAATAATAACCTTAATTAACACGATCCGATTTTCCATTTAAATATTTTATAACAAATGCAATATCAAATCATTCTCAACAAATCAGCTTACACTAAACAGTCCGGCATTACATGACATATATGGATTGCATCTTTGCATCCTGATGCAATTTAGTTTTTAGTTTTTAGCAGAGAGAGAAATAGAACCGAACTTTTGAGGCTTAAACCGTTAGTGTGAAGGACCCAATGTAGTCGCTATTTTCCGGATGCCAAGAAAGAATATCTCCTCTCCTTGTCGCCGAAATCGCCAAGCAAGACGAAATAGAAGATACGGCAAATTTGAGGGTTTACAGATTTGAGGTTTTAGGGCTTTCATCTGAATGGAAAGAGGAGGGAGAGAGAAACTCAAGAACACTTCGTTCTTTTTCAAAAAATGAAGAGGCGTGGTACGAATATGTTTATGCCTTGTTTGGAGTAGTTCTTGATTTTAAAATTTCCTACATTTAAAAGGCATTTGAAAAATACCTTCAATAAAACAAATTTAAAAAATAAAATTATTTGGTGGATGCATTTTTTAAAATTCTTTCTACAATTAACAAATTTATCCTTAATAATTACTCTCAATAAGCAAGTTTTACGAAATTAAATGAGGTAAAATTGTTTATAAAATTTGTTACTTAAAATAATTTTGGCTTCTTTCCAAAAACAAGTTTTTCGATTTTCTTTTAACGGACTTTGTAGAACTTTAACTTTCATTAAAAGTTCATCTTACTTATTTTACCAAACACTAACATTTTTTTGGAAATAATTTCTTAGATTTGAAAGCTCGTTTCAATCTCCCCAAAAAGTTCACCCAAACGGAGCTTCTCCAAACGGGCATTATGTATATAATTTCACGACTTTTATCTTATTTATATGGGTGAATATATGTGACTTCTCTTAAGGTTTGTCAAATTATTTATCGGGTGAAACTTTTAGCAAAAGTATTTCTGACACGATCGAGTATGTCTCCGATACACTCGGTGAATTTGGATTGCATTCACAATTCGCAAGGTGAATTCATCGTGCATGTACAACATGTAAAGTCCAGATTTATCCGATATATTTACACTCAATGTAGTGTACATCTTCTCCTCTGACACTCAAAGATAACCACTTCTTAAATTACTATTTTTCCTTACTAAAAGTCTTTTAAAAACTGACGTGTATGCTCACCTCATCAAAAAAATTACAAATGTCAAAAATGCCCACAAGATTTATGAAAATTCGACACTTCCTTATCCTCCTGTTCATCATCCGCATACCCATCACATATAGAATTAAAAGATCATGATAGTAAGTATTGATTTGCATAGATAGCTAGATATTTAAGGTTATTTGAATGAATGCACATGATTGATAAATAATATACCTATCAAAATATCGTATAGGTAACCAAGCAAACTTCACATTGATTATCAATGACCATCTCTCTCTTTATATATATATGTTTGTGTATATGTCTTATAGACACCACTGGTTATGATTAGGGGTGGCAAACTAGACGGGTTGGGCGGGTTTGGACCGGGTCGAATATGGGCGGGTTGAATATGGGTTGTGACCTATATTCAACCCATTTGTAGCAGGTCAAATATGGACGAGTTGAATATGGGTTGGGTCAGTCCGTCAACCCATATTTGACCCGACTAGACATAACAGTAACCAGGGGTGGCAAAATGAGCGGGTTTGGACCTGGTTGAATATGGGCGGGTCAAATATATGAGTTGTGATCCATATTTAACTCGTTTGTAATGGGTTGAATATGGGCGCTTCTGTCACACCCCGATTTTCATTTTTTGGGAATCGAGGGTGAACAGTGTTTCCACATCACCGTCACCTCACATCAACACCTTACACTTGTGGAAGCTTAAATACCTACACACGTATGTCTACGCATGCCCCAACATCAACACTAGCTAAGGCCCCACACATGGCCACACTTGCATAACACTGGTCACTAGTTCCTATTTTTGCACGATCGAAAAGTGCATTTCGCACAATCGAAACTTCGATTATGCAAAAATTGACTTTCGCATGATCGAAGTGCTTTGCACAATCGAGATGCTTGCGAAGTAGTATCAAAATATCAACCCTCTTTGAAATTTTCATCCTCAAAAGCCTGCATTTTCTCGATTGTGTGAAATAGCCATTTCATGCAATCGAAAACTTTGATCATGCGAAATGGTCATTTCGCACAATCGAAATTCTCTATGCAGAGAATTTAGCTATCTCACAACTTGGTCTTTTTGATTCCCAACCCACACTCTAATCATCTGGAGTCATCCATACAACATTTAAATCATTAATCAATGTCATTTCATGAGACAGACAGTTCAAATCATCAATGGAATGCTATAGCATCATTAGTTCCACTCTGACTCAAGTAGTGAACTTATTATTCTCACAATTTATACACTTCCAGGACTCAACTACCTGCATGCTTGGAATCTGACACTAAATCCTACACCATTGGATAGAGAATCCAAAAATACTCAATTTCAAAAAAACCATACTCAATCCTGATCTAAAACGAAAGAGTTATGCCCGTTTAAAGTTCAGACACATCAAGAAATTTCAATTATACGAAATTGTCATTTCGCACAATCAAAATTGCACTCTGCAGAATTTCCTGCAATCTCACATTTTATTCATTTTGGGTCCAAATCTCATTCTAACCACCTAGGACCATTCCCTCAACATTAAGATCATCTATACATGATATATCATCACACACATACTCCAAATCACACATTTGGATCATTGTGATCTCACCATCCTCATACATTTTTATCAAAATGCATATATCATTGCATACATTCACAATATCCATATACTAACATCATTTGTTATACATATAAGGTCCAAATGAACATACAAGTTACAGATAACGTGAATGTAACTATAACTCAATATAATCCGCATGCCACATGCCGACATGGGTAGCCAAATACATATTTCACCCTCAAAACCTCAAAATACACCAAAGTGCTCCAATGAGCTCTAAGTGACCAAGCAAGTCCTTTTTCGTCAGTCCATAATTGCCTTACTTGTAAAAATATTTGGTGGAGCTGGGTGAACACCACTGCGGCACAGTAGGAATACCCCAACCCTCCTAAGTGTCAACTCAACACTGACCTACATGGAATGCATGTTGATACACTACATGTCACGTCAACAACTCCACATTCATTCAACACAAGACACAAGCATGGGTACTTATATACATAAAATGTTATTTTTATGCTTCATTCATGCTCATCAATGCGAAATAAATGTCTAGCATACCTCTCATCACCTTATACCACATACAGCACATACATGTGCAAAACATGCATCTTATGTCACATATGCCTACAATTCCAAACTTCGCATACTCTACTCAATGCATACACTTGCTACACATAACTAGCATTCATTTTACATTGGCACCTCAACACATAGCCACATACATATTCATCATTTCACATTATTTCACATGTACACACATTTAGGTATTCATGCTCTCAACTTCACACATTTACACATACAAGTTCCTCATGCTTTACACAATACAAGCCACATCAATTTTGCGTGGAAGAGACTCAAGAGAAGGAGAAAATAGTAAATCCCACCCCTCTCACCACTCTTATATATGCAAAACACACCCTACACTCCACCTCTTCACCCGAAACCCTAGAATCGACAAATAGAAGAGAATGAGAACCCCTACCTCAAAAATAAAGGCTATCCAAGCACTTTTCAAGATTTTCAGCAATGTCTACCATGCCGAAACTCGCATTTGTTTGGTTCAAACCGAAGTCCTAGCTATCCCCTACACACTTTCCTTCTTCGGCGAATCACGAATCCAAGCCGAATGCACCCGAAAGGTAGAGAGAATGTGGAGGGATGAAGTGGGAGAGATTTAGAGAGAGAGAGAGCTGTGAGAAATGACTGAGATATCTCAGCCCTAGATATTTATAATATTTGGGGTGCCAAATGACCAAAATGCCCCCAAATCACTTAACGTACCTTTCTAGGCTCCGTTTTTGATTTCAAAAACTCCTACGGCCACGAAATCACTTCCTTAACTCATTAAACATTTAATCTAAGCCAATCTCAAAATTAATTATTTTATCAAAATTTTCCAGATTTCTCAGGCCCACCCAGACCGCGTCTCGGGCCCCCGTTTGACCAAAAAGTCAAACTTCACCAGATCTTCTGAAAACTTCCAAAAACCTCATAACATGTTTCCAAATGTGTTTTTCACTCTTGAAACATCCAAAACATCATTCAAAACGAATTTATAGCGAAAATGATGAAAAATTTTAAAAATCGATCAAATTTGGTTCTGGCCTCTACAGGTTCAAATACAGGTCGGGTCAACCTGCCAACTCATATTTGATCTAACCCAACCGGATTGGTTGGCCAACCCAAATAAATGGGCTAACTTGACCTAGATTAGTCAAACCACCCGAGGTCCAAATAAAACGGGTCGATCTGATCTGAACAAACGGGTCGACCCGATCTGAACAAACGGGTTAAACCTGACCTGATTAAAAATTTGTGACCGACTTTGTTAAACTTGGACACCCTTGCTCTTTTGACATTCATTAATTATGCTTTAAAATTTTTAATAAATAATATAATAAATAAACTTGTGACACAAATTAGTTAAATTAGATCAAATTCAACTCGTATTAAAGACCCGTCAAATCCGACCCATTTATAATACTCGACCTATTTACAGAGTCTGACACATTTGCATAAATGATCGGGTCAATAAATTTTTGTTTGCCCTTTTAAAGACGACTTTTTTATTTTTATTTTTGTGCGGACTTTAAGATATCAAAAATTATCCGGACCCAAATATGGATCTGACCCATTTATAAGACCCAACTCGCATAGAAGACCTGATCCATACCCATTTTCTTGGTTTTTGGAGAAAAAAATTATAAATTTGTCCTCTTCATGAATAGACATTGAAAAGTATATAAACAATGGATACAACATAATCTTGTTAATTTTTACCCAAAAAATAATAATAATAACCGTGTAAAGACAAAAATACACAAGGTCTATAACCAAAAAAAAAAACTGAGAAAAATAAAATCATATAGTGTAAAGATCAAATCAAACTGGGCACTGTCATTGAATTGGTCGATTGTGATTGTTGTCATGTTAATTCAAAAAATTGATGCTTACTTTAAATAATAAAAAAAATCATAATTTTAATTTGTATTCGTGAAAATAAATATATTATATATGTATTGGATATTTATTAATATGACCTTACTTTTCAAATTCATGATAGCTAGAATGTTTACTATCAGATAAAAGCAACAATAAGCATATAAAAATTCGTCACAGCTTGTGCTCACTCACATTTTCTTAATTCCACGAATAATTTTTGTGACACAAGAAATTACATATACAATTTTTGAAGAACTGCATGCCACACATACACATATATATAAATAAGAACAAACAGTTTTCCTTTTATAGAGGAGAGAGAGAAAGAGAATTTAGAAAGGTGAAGATAAAGAGAGGGATCATACGAGAGAGCATAAAGAGAGAGTGTGATAGTTTAGAGAGAGAGAGAATGATAATTTAGAGAGAGAAAGGGTGGGGCAGTATGCATAGAGGAGAGAGAAAGAGAGATAATTTAGAGAGAGAGGGTGAGGCAGAATGAGATTATATGAAATGAGATAACATTTATATATTTAAGTCTTTTATATAATAATGGGTGGAACATGGGTTGAATATGGGTTAGATATGGGTACCCATATTCAACCTACATAATCCTTGAATTAATGGGTGAATTATTATCCAACTCATTTATGACCCGTATAGAAAAATAGGTAACCCAAATCTATTTATTAGTGGGCGGATCCGGGCGGGTTGGTGGGTTAGCACCCATTTTGCTACCCCTAGTGTACATATGTTTTCTTAAATAAAAATTTGGAGTAAGTGTGCTTTTGAAAAATAATTATGTTGTTGTTTATTAAAAAAAATGAAGAGTATAACAATGTAGTGTAAATATCATTTTCTGGTCATTGAATTTACTTTTTTCAAAGACTTAAAGAGATTTTGAAATTTTTGAAGGAGCAAAATTTTAAAATGCCAAAACTACTCTCAGTGGCAGTACTGCTGGTGTGGCATTAATGAAATATATATATATATATATATATATATATATATATATATATATATATAATGTTAATCTCAATCAAAAGATTAGAAATTGAAGTTATTTTTGCACAAAAACATTATAATTTGAGGGTACTTTTGTAATTGTATATTAAATGTGATTTTGTTTAACTGATCGTTAATCTAACAAACGTAGGGGTGGCAAATGGACAAGTTTGGGATGGGTCATAAATAAGCGGGCCATAAATAGGTCAATGACCCATTATCAATTCATCACAACGGGTCATAAATGAGTTGGGCGTAAATGGATGGATTAACCCGTACTGACCCGCTAACATGCATACATTTTTTAAAAATATTATCGAGTTGAGTGTTGCACGGTTAGGTCTATTCAAAATATCAAACTTAATAATTCGAATTCGAATTTCAACCCGAATTCAACTAAGAGAAATTTGACCGAATTTTAAAAAATTAAAATAATTTTGATCAAATTTAAAAAATCGTAAAAAATTCAGCATTTTTATTCAAGAGATTGGTTTATAATCAAATGGACGGTGATGATTTGACAAAGTTGATACGCATATTTGAATATGTTGACTTTTCAAAAGTAACACCTCCATTTAACAAGACAACAACTATATATGGTGGTCGTTAGTATACTTTTTAATTTTAAGGCACTGCACGCAGGTATGGTGTATATGTATGGGCACATATATCATAAGGATTGCGTTCAAATTAACTATCTTTAAGGGCATCAAACAGTAATTAATTTGGATAAGTTGATCAATCGAGGGATCAAATCATTTTCCAGTTGAATTCAATTTTTTTTTTCTTTTTTCTGAACACAAATATGGCTTGGATCAGATTAAGTTAAAATGTAGGCGCTGTTTATACTATAGTTGCAATAGAACCGTTAGTTTATTATTATTATTTTTTGAACAGTAAGCTCCTTCTCTAATTAATTATATGGTTATTATACATATAAATAGATAGACAAAAAAAAAAGTACTTGTTGACAGATAGATAGTGATTAGAGAGGAAAAAAAAAGGCAATAGAGGTATCATCACCAAATTCTTAAGAAACTAAGAATTGAAGTAGAATTTACTTTGTGTTATATATATATATATATATATATATATATATATATATATATATATATATATTGTTGATACTTGAAATTATTTAACACAAAAATGACAAACAAGACAAGCACTTCACTCAATCTTAGTAATGACAAAGGTTGAATTTTATAGAGAGTTCTAGTGTGAGATTTCCCGTTACAAGATAGTGTTTTTTTCTTTTTAAGAACAAAATTCCCCATTCCTTCTCTCCCCCTTTCCTATTTGTAGGCCTCTTTTCCCCTATCTTCTTCTCCTCCTTCTGGGTTTGTCTTCTTTTGTTGGACCTTGGTCAGATTTTGCCCTCATGGGGTGTGAGTTGGCCATTTGGTGATGATGGACTTGATTTTACTGGTTGGGTATTGCCTTTGTAGTATACGAATTTGGACGTGTTCGGCTTCAAAGGTAAGTGGGTCGAGCTTGGTGAGGTTTGGATTGGGCCTTCGAGTTGGTCCAATTTGTGCCAATTTGTGCACTTAGGGTTCAGCTGGTTTATTGAGTTTGACGTTTAAGCGGATTCACACCTTGCCCCCAATTCTGTTTGAATCCTAGAACGTAAAGGAGGGAGGAAAGGAATTGGTAGCTTGCACAGTTACCCAAACGCCGGTGACAGTTGGTCTATCCTCCTTGGAAATAATGTTGCATCATTTATTTAAGTGCGTAGTGACAAGGGTGTCTGGTTATCGAATCCTTGCAAATCGCATTTGTTTGTCAAGGGTGTTAGTCACTATTGCTTGAGGTTAGTTTCACATCTCACTTGTTTTTGCAGTCCATTTTTGGTTTTTGGTTTAGAATAAGGAAAGATGAGGAGAACACATTGACGAGCAATGAGTCCAGTAGCAACTCGTATACTAGTTTTAGCTCTAGGGTGAGGATAGCGTACAAATTATGGACGAGATGGTAGGGACCGTGGAGGCAGGTGAGAGGGTCATTAGGGCACAAGTTTCTCCCAAGGTAAGTGATATGTCTGGGGAGATTGGATCTAGCGTGGGGGATGGGATGGGGTTTTGGGGCTTGAAGATCTTGATCTTTCCGATTTTGAAGGTAGGGTGGCCAAGATTGATTTAGTGAAGTTGCGAAAGGACAGGGACATCCCTTCGGGTGTCTTACTCAGGGTTTATCCCGTTCAGTCGAATTTTTGCTCAGATAAGGGGGTGAAGGAGGATGAGCTGCTCCTTTCAATGGGTCACCTTCTGGCGCTTCAATTTCCGTTACACCTGTTTTACCATATTGTGATAAATGCTCTAGGGTTAGCTCCGTTACAGGTCAACCCAAACTTTTTGAGGGTTTTGTCTTGCTTACTAGTGTTGAATTATACGAGGTCATTGAGCCTTGACTTTTACAACCTAATGTTGTGCTATAAAATAACCAGAATTAAGGACTATAGACACCGCTATCATCTATTCCCCAAACCACGTCGAGTAATCTGTACTTGGAAATCGTCACCTAATAAAGGGTGGAGGGAGAAACTATTGGTACTTGGAGGGTGTCGTCGTCTGACAAGTACCATATTCATAATAAATTTGCTGAGATAGGTACACCTTAATCTTTTTGTTCTGCCAGCTTTTGATTAACTGTGGCTCTTAATACTTATACAGTTTGGTGGCTTTATTTGTGCAGAGGACAACTTTGCCATCCTAACCATTGAGGAGGAGTGTAGGTTGAGTGTTCTGCTATCGCATGTGTGGAGTGACCAACAGAGCTCCAGGGACTTGTTGACACCAGGGAATCTTAGGTTAACCGTACAGTAGGTTGACAGTGTAGCGAAGATGAATGTTCCTATTACTGCTCAGAGGGTGAGAAATAAGAAAGATGTTGAGCAAAACTGTCGTACGTTCGTGCCTTCGGCTATATGTGAGGTAGAAGTGATCTTGAAGGGAAAGAACTCTACTAGGGAGTCCTCGAGTACTAGGGACACCGGGGGACTTCAGGTTCAAAAATGGGGGTGAGCGAGGGGGTTTGGCACCCCGTTCGTCTAGCTCACTCACGATTAGGGTCGTGACTGGTCATCCTCTCACTCAGTCAACCAGTGTAGGTTCGTCGTCTGTTGAACAATGGATCCCCTAGTTGACAAAGCCGAATGGGTTAGTGCTCACTATAAAAGACTCCAGGTTCAAGGATGTGCAGACTTGTTGGGCTATTGTCCAAGTTATTCGGCCTCTGAAAGACATGCAGGTGATAGACGAGCTATACGTAGGGGATTTGGTCAATATGGCCCCTCTCCGTTCATTAAATGTATGTTTTTTAGATGGATGGGATTTTGTTGATGTATTAGTCGTGTGTTAATTCCTAGATGGCATTTTTGTAAAGTTATTTTTTCACGATTGCTGCTTGCCAGAGGTTGGAAACTACTTCGACTTGTTTGAAGTATGTTGAAGAGGAAAATAGTACTACTTTGCTCATATGAAGTATGTCGAAGAAGAAAATAGGAGGTTGACCGAGCAGCTGCACGCTGCTATTGAGGTGGCGGCAGTAGAGAAAACGAAAGGCAAGGAGTAGGAAGACAAAGTGAAGAAGTATGTTGTTGCTTACAGTAAGCTGAAGAAGGAAATAGAGGCATCCGTAGCCCGTATGGTGGAGTTTGAGGCGTTGGAGACCCGAGCGGCAGAGCTTAAAGTAGGGAACCAATCCATTCTGGAGGCAAACTAGAAGATGGAAGTGGCTGTTCAGTCTCTCTTCTAGAGGATGTTCAGAGTTTGCCAAGTGAGGAATGCACTCACCTATCGGACGAGTTTTGAGGATAGTGGGGTTGAAGATCCTATTTATAAAGGTGGGCCAAATGAGTATGATCAAGAAGCGAGTATGACTAATCGTTCGTATTCAAATCTTGAGATATCGCTAGATGAGGGTGTGATTGCGAGGCTTTTAGAGCAGGTGATTGTTGATTTAACAGCGGGTGGTGTCCGGACAGTGCTAGGCAAACTTCCTGAAGACCCAGGGTTGGTGATCTAGGATCAGACTGAAGATTTTCTCCCCTAGACTGAAGGACCAGAGGTGGTTCCAGCAGTTGAGACTGAGCCAGTTCATCCTGAAACACTGTCTTAGGGTTTTTTTTTTAAAGTAATTGGTGCAGAATTGTTCATCAGTTATGGATGTATTTTGTTAATGTAGTTAATGGAAGTTTGACGGAAGAAATGTTTCTCTTTTTACTTGTTGAATTCTAGTCCATGTTGTGTATGTGTTATGTCCTTATTTGACTGATATCGTATGCTTTCTGAGTGGGCCTTTTTACTCTTTGATTTGGGTATTGTTATATATTCATTTGTGGAGTCTATGTTCTGATGGCGTTTTTAGGTATTACGGTTGTTATAAGGACTATTGGATCTTTGATACTATTCATTTCATTCAATCGGTCAGCTAACCATGCCGATAGATCATAGGTCTGGCTAATCATATTCGAGAGTAATCAGTTCGACCTTTCGACTAACCATATTGTCCGGCCATCCTTTCAATTAACCATGCCTTAGGCAGTTTGCTCCAGATGTTCTGAAAAGTTAACTTATTGTATTCGAATTTGTACAAGTGAGATCTAGTATGGATGGTCGATTAAGTGTAGTACCTTCTAAGGTGGGTGGCATTCCAGGGCAGTCTAACATGGGAGTCATCCCCAATTCATTGCAATCCATACGCTCCTCAGCCAATTTCTTCTGTTACTTGATAAGGTCATTCCCAGTTTGATGCCAGCTTGCCGGTGTTCAGTTCCTTGGCCCCTTCAGTCATTCTTCATAACACCCAATCCACCTTTTTGAACACCCTACGCTTTACTCTTTTATTGTAACCGTTGATGATCTTCTGTTGGTAAGAGGTAAGTCGGATAAGGGTTGTTTCCCTTCATTCGTCCAAAAGGTCCAGGTTGCGCTCTAGCGACCGATGGTTGAGATCGGTCTGGAGGGAATCCGTTCGCAGGGTCAGTAAATTGATTTCGACAGGAATCACAACTTCCATTTTATAGGTAAGGTTGAAAGGGGTTTTGCCTGTTGGACGTCTCGGGGTTGTTCGATAGGCCAACAGTACTTTGGGCAATTCTTAAAGCCACCCCCCTTTCAGTTTTCTAATTTCTTTCTCAAACAGCTGAGCATAGTTTTGGTGGTGATTTCCACTTGGCCATTGCCTTGGGGGTAGGAGCAGGAAGATGTCTTCTAGTTGATACTATAGCACTTAAAGAATGCTTGTATGTCCTAACCATCGAGATTCTTCCCATTGTCGGTGGTAATCGAATCAGGAACTTTGAATCGGCAAATAATGGTCGTCCAAATGAAGCTTTCGACTTGGGGTTGAGCGATGGTTACATAGGCCTTAGGCTCTACCCATTTAGTGAAATAGTCGGTGGCTAAGAGAACGTACTTTTGGTTCCCGGCTGCCTTGGGTAGAGGTTCGACCACATCCACTGCCCATCTAACGAAGGGCCAAGGGCTAGTCATTAGGTTCAAGTCCTTAGGGGGCTGGCATGGGATATTGGCATGCCTTTGGCACTTATCACACCTAAGGACATAATTTTAAGCCTCTTTACATAGGTATGGCCAGAAATAGCCTTGTAGGAGGACTTTATTACCCAGTGACTTTCCTCCTAAATAATTTCTGCAATCTTCGTTGTGTATCCTGTCAAGCGCCCCTTTGGATTCGGAGGATATGAGGCACCAAAGGTAAGGCTCGGAATGTGACCTTCAATACAGCTAGTGATGAGTCATCGAGTACTTTGGAGCGGTGAGTCGCAGCCTCCTAGCCTAGTCTTTCGATGAGGACAGGATTCCTTCTTCCAGAAATAAGCCCACAAAATCCATCGAGCTACGCTCGCTCGGTACACAGAATACCTACAACACCTTCGATGTACTTGGCTCGGGTATGACCTCCAAAGGTATGGACCGGATGAGGGTGTCGCTAATATATGAGGCTACGCAAGCTAGGATGTCAGCATGCTCATTCTTTTCTTGTGGCACATGATTGATTTCAAAATGTTGAATGTCATTTGTAATCGTTGGGGCCACCTCTTGGTAGGTGTGCATTCGTTTATCCTGGACGGTGTACTCTTTTGTCATCTATCTTACCAATAACTGCGAATCACAGGAAACCTACAGATGTTGTACCTATAGCTCTCGGGCAAGTCTGAGTCCGTGAATCAGGGCTTCATACTCGACCTCATTGTTTTACGCTGGTAAATCTAGTCGTAGTGACTGTTGGTGCATGGAGCCCTCGGGTGCTTATAATTTGATGTCGATGCCTGCCCCGACCTGGTTAGCTGACCCATCCACGTGCAACTGCCACTTGGGTTCGAGCAGCTTTTTGCTCTCAGTTCCTGGGTCACACTCGAGCAAGAAATCAGTGACGGTCTGGCCTTTTATAGCTGTTCGAGGGGTGTAGTCAACCTCGAATGAGCTTAGCTCAATGGCCCACTTGGATAATCACCCTGACATATCAGGCTTACTAAGGATGCTCCTGGTGGGAAAGATGGTCGATACTATGATAGGATGTGCTTTGAAGTAGTGTCGAAGTTTCTTTTTAGCTTGCACCAAGGCTAGGATGATCTTCTCAGCTCCCATATTCTGTTATTCGGCATCGGTCATGGTTCGACTAAAATAGTACACTGGTCATTGCTTGTCCCCTTCTTCTCGTAATAGGACAGTGTTGGTGGATGATTAGGAGAAAGCTAAGTAAAGGAATAACCTCTCACCTTCGGTCAACATAGACAGGATTGGTGGCTTGGCGATGTAACTCTTCGGGCTATTCAGGGCCTCCCTCTACTCATCCTGCCACACAATATGGCCCTTCGACTTGATCGCATCGAAAAAAGGCATATAGCTGTCCAAAAGTTTGGAGATGAAATGACTAAAGGTGGCCACCCGATTGGTGAGGACTTGGAGGTCTCCGTATATCTTGGGCTCAGCATGTTGGGCGAGTGTCCTAGCTTGTTTTGGGCTGGCCTTTATACCTATTCTGCTATTGATGTGGCCAAACCTCCTTTCTGTTACACTGAAGGCACATTTAGTATGGTTCAATTTCATCTAATGTCGCCGCAGCATATCAAAGACTTCTTGCAAGTCGGCTAAGTGGCTGGTCTTCTTCAAGCTTTTGATGACCATATCATCGACATAAGTTTCGACTGAATGGCAAATCTGTTTTCAAAACAACTTGTTGACCAAGCGTTGAAAGCTCACCCCGGCATTTTTTGACCCGAAAGGCATGACCCAGTAGTAGTAGGTACCTTATTCTGTAATGAACGAGGTTTACTCTTCGTCATTCGGGTTCATGGGTATTTGGTTGTAACCTGAATATGCGTCTAGGAAGGTGAGTTTTTTATACCCGGACGTCGGGTCAATCATCTAATCAATCTTCGACACTAGGTAACTGTCCTTAGGATAGCACGCCATTTGTTGTTCTTCTTTTGAACGTTAACCACATTGGATATCCAGTCCGGATAATACATCTCTCGAATTAGACTGCAACTTCTGGACCTCCTCAACAATAATTCAATTTTGTTCAGGCGCAAATCTCTATTATCGTTACTTGACTGGATGAAACGAGGTGTTAAGGTTCAAACTATGACAGGCAGTGTTGGGGTTACTGCCAGACATATTTGAGTGGTTCCATGCGAAGACATCCAAGTTTTCATGGAGAAATTTCACGAGCTCTTCCTTTTCGACATCCGAAGATCGAGATCCTATTTAGGTAGTTTGGGCAAAGTTGTGGGGGTCAATTTGCACAGTCTGCAGCTCCTCGAGGGTGCGTGCTTGTTCCTCTTCCTCCTTGGCTGCATCAAGGAGGCAGTGCAGTAATTGCTACTGGGGATTCTTGTAACCTCGGGCGCTGACATCTGGTGTCCCCTTTCCCTTGAGGGCGACGACGTAGCACATGCAGACAGTGGCTTGGTCTCCGGGTATATCGACAACACTTTGCCTATTCAAAGAAAGGCATTTCATTACCTGGTGTAGGGTGGATGAGACTCCTTGTATTCTATGTATCCATCCCCGACCGAAGATAACATTGTACGATGAGTCAACATCGATTAGCATGAACACCTCCTCCAGTACTCCTTAGGCTGCTGCGATCGAGAGAAGGACCATGCCAAATGGGGTAACTCTCGTTCTATCAAATCTAATAAAAGGGTTATAAGTTGAGCGGACTTGATCATTGAAAGGGCCAAGCTGCTCAAATGTGGAGCGGGTCATGACGTTTGCACTGGACCTTGCATCCACAAGTATCTGCCTGATGATGCAATTCGCTATGGACAAGCTCAGCACCAACAGATCTTCGTGCGGAGTCTGGATTGCCAGTATATATCCCACATGTGGAAGGTGATATCTGTGAACATACGATCATCTTGGATAGCGTTCACTCCCTCTGCCCTGCGGAACTTCGGCCTCTAGTAGCAAGGAAAGGGTTGGTCGACCACAACCCAGGGTTGTGTGTGCCCATGGATGGTGTCAATAACCTTTGTGGTCGGGATGGATTACTCGTCCGTCTTTTGGTCTGCACAAGGCAGACCAAACCGATATAAGGATTCTCATAAGACGTACTCGGCTAGTTCTCCCTGTGACAAGAGGAGTTCCACTTGATTATGCAGTTCTAGTAATCATTGGTGAGATACCCGACGTCCTTATGGAAAGCGTAATGTTTCGTTCGGTCCCTCTACTCGATCGGGGTGGTCAGAGGAGGTGGGTTCCAGAAAATTCCCTTATGGAGGGTCTCCTGAAATAGTCGAGCCAAAGGTACCTTCAGGGTAGTTTCCTTCATTTCAATCTTCGGCCTTTTTTCTGGGATATGACCACCCGACGGTAGGGATTGGCGCAACAATCTGGACGGGATTATAGCGCTTTTATCAGTGGATGGGGCAACTGTTATAAGGGTAGATGTCCAGCCTTGCCTAGCGTCATCATCCTCGATCGATATGTACCCTTGGGCTTTGCTATTCAGGACGCCCATGTCTTTCAGAGGCTTTCTCAACAAGGCTCGATATAACTAAGTGCCACTACTCATGGCCACCCGAAAGGCCTCCACTACCGTACTCTGATCGCAAGCTTTAATAAAGATATTTCAATGTTGAACTGAGAGAGAAAGACCTTCAAAGATTCACCCTTAGCTTACTTTAGGATGAACAACGAGGACACAGTCTTCTTCTGTCTTCTGTTCCCCACGTACTGTGAAATGAACTGCTCGTAGAAGGCTTGAAAATTGGAAATTGACCCAGCAAGCTGTTGTTTGAACCATAACAAAGCTGGACCACTCAGGGTAGTGGAGAATACGCAAAACATAAGTGCATCATCCCCAACGTTCATTGTTATCCTCTATTACACGTGGTAAATATGTTCGATCGGGTTAGTCCGACCGTCAAAATTGACGAACACGGGCATCTTAAACTTTTGCAGCATGACCGCACTGAGTATGTGGTTGTCAAAAGGGGACTGCATAACACCCTCAACCGCCTTCGCCGCAAGGTCTGACGGGGTTTTTGATCTAAGGCCCCTCCTTATGACCTTGATCTCTTTCTGTATCTACTCCTGAATCAACTTTCAGTCCGCCAAATCAATCATAGCCCGGTCAACCGGGCCCTGCTCAACTCGGGCGGGGTACTTCCCCAGGATCTCGTTCGAAAGGCCTACCAGACGCTTAATGAGGGCAACCCCGGAAAGACGCTCAGCTAGCCTCTGCTTGCCCTCGGTGTGAGCTCCCTACATTCCGATTGATGGACTATTCAGGCAGATCATGTGAGGGACCTCGAGTAATTCGGGCCTTGTCTCGGAGTGCAGTATTTTCTCGCTGTAAGGTATCTATTTGACGCATCAACATTGCGAGGTCTTCTCGCTGCCTTCGTTCCCGTTGGGAGGGGCAAGTACCTCTGCATAGATGGCCGAGCGGGTGGATCCCACCAATAATGACACGTCTTGTAGCAAGGTAAGAACGGTGAAAGCATAACTACTTCTCGTCGTTTCCCACAGACAGCGCCAAAGTGTTGATACTTATAATTATTTAACACAAAAATGTCAAATAAGACAAGCACTTCACTTAATCTTAGTAATGACAAAGGTTGAATTTTATAGAGATTTCTGGTGTGAGATTTCACGTTACAAAATAGTGTTTTTTCTTTCCAAGAACAAAATTCCCCTTTCTTTCTCTCCCCATTTCCTATTTATAGGCCTCTTTGCCTCTGTTTTCTTATCCTCCTTCTGGGTTTGTCTCCTTTTGGTCCCTTGGATATTTTTTGATCTCGTCTCTTTGCATCATTGTATTTGTTGGACCTTAGTCAAATTTTTCCCTCGTGGGGTGTGAGTTGGCGATTTGGTGATGATGGGCTTGATTTTGTCAGTCGGGTATTCTAACTTCGAAAGTAAGTGGGCGGGGCTTGGTGAGGTTTGGATTGGGCTTTCGAGTTGGTCCAATTTGTACAGTTGGGGTTGGTTTATTGGGTTTGACGTTTAAGTAGGTTCACATATATATATATATATATATATATATATATATATATATATATATGGTCTATTTACCGGGGGGCGAAGTGGCCCCCCCAAAAAAAATTTAAATTTTTTTTGTACCCCAAAAAAATAATTAATTTTAAATAGTACCCTTAGATTTATTAAAAATTTCAATTTGGCCCCCCAAATCTTTTCAAAACACTCATATATTGACCCCAAATAGAGAATTTGAAAATAAATTTAGCTTGTGTCCCTTTGAAAACTATTTTAAAAAAAATTTGAACTTAGACCTTGTAGCCATACTTTTGAACGCCTAAATATTGTGAAATAAAAATTTAAGTTCATTAACATTGTAATCCTTACCACAACAAATCGTTATTTCATTTACATATACACATGTACAATATCTATTATATTAATTCAAAAGAGAAATACACTACTGTTCCCTCATATTCAATAAAAATGCATGAACCTTTCTTATCAAACTTTTTTGTAAATTGATGTTTGCAAGAAAAATTATCTACAATTATATATCAATCTTCATTTGATAAATGAAAAATTGGAAGAAGGAAAAACAAGTGTTGTGAGATTGTAAACCAGAACGATGATCATATATACTAAAACTTTTAATGGTCATTTATTAACAAATAACAAATTCTATGACTAATTTCTGTATAAGTCACTAAAGAAATAATCTTGTTTTATTAAAAATTGTGAGATTTTGTTTAGTTAAAATCATTATTTTTTTAATCAAATATATATTTTCGAAGTGGAATCAAATTACTCAAAAAAAATTTTCTAAAAATTGAATTTTTGAAAAACTAAAACAATTAATTGTTGAAGGAAAATTGGTTCCCTAAATTTTTTTTTTACCTCTTCACTTTTTAGTTGTAACTTATCGTTTGTTCTTCTCAATTTTTTTCTTTCTCACATAAATTTTTTGTTTAATTATTTTAGTTACATTTTTCTCAATTTTGAATTTTTTTTTCTTGAACAATTTTCTCAAGATATATACACTGTTACTAATATTTTAAAAATATATATTACAATTGATTGCTAATATTTTCAAATTTTAATTACATAATGCAAATTTACCAACCCAAAAAAAAAAAAAAGTAAATTTCCTTGCTCCTCTCCTGTTTGTTTAGAAAGTGAAAGAAAAATCATAATTGCCCAAGCAAGGGAAAAGGAACTAGAAAAATGATTAAAATGATTCGGGAACAAAACCTCGAAATCATTTTTGGTTACGAGATATCTGATCAAGAGGATATCTTGTATGAAGTATCAAGTGAAGATGAATCTTCAGACGAAGAACTTGTCTTCATGATAAATACTTCACCAACAGAAGACAACACTGTAAGACTCGGTGATGTCATCAGTGAAGAAGTCTCTTTCACAGATGAATAATTAGAACAAATGCAAAAAATGCAAATAATTAAAAAGAAAGAAATTTATAGGATTTCTCCTTTTACAAAATTTAATCCATTATCCGTTAGAGTTTTTGAACAATTTAGTGAAAATACTTCTGCAAAATGTACTACAGATGGAACAGTTGAACTTAGCATCTTTACTAAAGAAAAGATTGCTAGATGGAAAAAGAAATATCCCGAGGTTCGTTATGTTCATATAGGAGTTATTCAAATCAAAATAACTTCTCTATATCGTTTGGGACAAGACATCCCTATTCTAGTTATGGTTTTAGATAATCGATTCAAAAACCCGGTTAAAGCTTTAATTGGAGGAATGCAATCCAATTTAGTTCACAAAGAAGTCTAGTTCAATATCAAACCTAATTATTTCGTATCAATAAATGATCCAACTATAGAAAAAGCTATAAGGATCAAGATACAATGTCAAGATACTAATCTTGATGAAGAAACAACCGATCTGTCTATTGAATGGAAAATAATCCATGAATTAACAAAAACTACCGAAACGTCAACTAAACCACTTGACAAATCATTGGTAGAAATTTTTGAACCACGACCATACGATTCAGTAATCCAACCCAGGTTAGAAAAATGGGAAGATTTAAAAGTGCCAAAGCCAGGGATGTAATACCCCGCTCCAACACATGGTATGATATTGTCCGTTTTGGGCCTGAGCCCGCACGGTTTTGCTCTTGGGTTTACCCCAAAAGGCCTCATACCATTTGAAAAGAACATACTACATATAAGCACATCCCCTTTTTCACACCCAGGCAATGTGGGATTGAGCACCCTGTACCCTGTCAGTGTGGTAGCTCAGCCCAGTGTCTGTCTTTGCACCCGCCCACTCACACCCGTTCACAAGGGTTACTACAATCCACCCCCCTACGAGGCCCGACGCCCTCATCGGCACACTTACTTCCGGCTGGGTTCAGGCTCTGATACCAATTGTAATACCCCGCTCCAACACATGGTATGATATTGTCCGCTTTGGGCCTGAGCCCGCACGGTTTTGCTCTTGGGTTTACCCCAAAAGGCCTCATACCATTTGAAGAGAACATACTACATATAAGCACATCTCCTTTTCCACACCCAGGCGATGTGGGATTGAGCACCCTGCACCCTATCAGTGTGGTAGCTCAGCCCAGTGTCTGTCTTCGCACCCGCCCACTCACACCTGTCCACAAGGGTTACTACAATGGACACTTCAAAACCTTAATCTCAAACAGATTAAGAAGACTCCAAAGATTAAAATAAAAGCTTCTGGAGAAAATCTTTATATTACTAATAAAACAGACGAAACCTTTTCTGAACCAAAACCTCTCATTAGAAAAAATTCTCGATGGGAAAAAGAATTTTCTTCCAAAAAAGATTGGCAAGATCTTAATCGGTTAACTAGACAATTTTTCAACAAAGGGATAAGCTTTAGAGAACCTCAACCAAACCAACCAATTTTACCACCTCATTTTTCTCTAGACAAAGGGAAAGGCACAGGATCCTCGGATAATCCTATATTACCTGGATCTTCATCTAAATATCATATTCACTCACCTATCTATCATTTCCGACATGAAAAAGAAGAGATTATTTTCGCTCCTAAACACGGACCACAAAAACATACATATCTCCTAGGAATTTTTAAATTTTCAGGTTATGAACCCTATAGCCTAAGCGTCTTAGCTGACACCGGAGCAACAGTTTGTTGCTGTCGATGGAATGCTTTGCTAGAAGAAAAATGGCAGAGGATGAAACACCCAGTGCCAATTACTGGGATTAATGATTCAGAAACTTTAATTCAATTTAAAACTAAAGATGTTTCTATTTGGTTAATAGACAAACGATTTGTTATACCAAAAATATTATGTTTTCCAAATATGCATGGAGATTTTCTATTAGGAAATAACTTTCTCAATTCATATCTTCCTATGCATATTTATCCTAATTTGATCGCTTTAACTCTAAAACAAGAGTTAATACATATTCCTTTATTAGACAAATATACTTATTTGTGTGATAAAGATTTCAGTCCTAAAAAAAGGAATGAAATAAATCTTATTCAAAAGGGCCATTGGCTTTTTCGAATACTAGAACCATTATTTAGTGAAAATTCATTAAAATTATGGTTTAGAAACCCACGTTATAGTACTATCAGATTAACAAAACCTGAAGTAATAATTAGGGTAAAACCTATGATATATTTAAGAAAAGATATTGAAGAATTTTATAAACAAATCAAAACTCTTCTTGACATGAGACTAATTGGACCAACAGTTAGTCCTTATTCTAGTCCAACTTTTATGGTAAATAATCATAATGAGCTCATAAGAAAACAACCAAGAATGGTTATTAATTATAAACGCTTAAATCAGTACCTACAAATTGATAGTTATTTTATTCCATGAAAAGAAGTTCTTATTAATCAAATAAGGGATGCTACAGTCTTTAGTAAATTCGACTGCAAATCTGATTTTTGGCAATTAAAATTAACCAAAATTTCAAAGCCATTAACTGCGTTTAGCACTCCAATAGGACATTATCAATGGAATGTAATGCCCTTTGGATTAAATACGGCACCACAAATCTTTCAAAGATGGATGGATTCAATCTTCCATATCTTTAAAAGTTTTTGTGTTGTTTATATTGACGATATCCTTCTTTTTTCAAAAACGAGAAAAGAACATACATCTCATCTTAAACTTTTCTGTCAAACTATACAGAAACATGGAATTATTTTATCACCAAAGAAAATTGACTTAGAACAATCTAAAATTCATTTCCTTGGTCTTGAAATAACATCAACTGGGATTAAACTCCAAGAGCATATAATCTCTAAAATCAAAGATTTTCCTAATCAACTTTCAGATAAAAAATGATTGCAAAGTTTTTTAGGGCTTCTTAATTATGGAAAGAATTTTATTAAAAATCTCTCTAAAAAAGAAATTCCTTTGCTTAAGAAACTTCAAAAGGATCAACCTTTTGAATGGACAGAAACTGATAGTCTTGTAATTCAACAAATTAAACAAGATCTTACTAATGTGCCTGATGTTTATTTCCCTCAAACAGGGAATAAACTCATCTTTGAAACAGATGCCTCTGATTTATGTTGGGGATGTGTCTTAAAAGCAATACGAAAAAATGTATGGCCTGAAGAGATTGATGAAACACATCATTTAATTTGTCCTTTAAAAAAACCTCTTCCAAAAAAACTTCAAAAGGAAGAATTAATTTTTGGCTATAATCTGAAAATTTTAAAACAAATGAGCAGAATTATATTATTTTTGAAAAAGAACTTCTAGCTATTAAATTAGCTTTAGAACGTTTTCATATTTATTTTGCTCCAGAAAGTTTTATTGTTAGAACAGATAATCAATATATCTGTTCGTGATTTTCTTATCAACAAGAAAAATTGTCTTGATGGTCGACGATTAAAATGGTATAATGTTATTCCTTTGAAGTTGAACATCTTAAAGGTTCTAACAATTTTCTTGCTGATTTTCTTAGCAGGAATTATCCGGATGGAGAGAGATAAAGGGAAAGGAAAAGCGAATGATTGGGTGACAGTTGCTAAAAAACCACCAAAATCACCCAAACCTCTACATCCATAAATCAATGGTTTGTAGTCTTTGCAGGTTTCCAACCAGGAATCTATGCAACTTGGATTGAATGTTTTCACCAAACAAACAAATGTCCTGGCTCTTGCTTCAAAGTTTATAATACCTTTGAAGATGTTAAACAAGCTTTCTTTAATGTCGGTATCGCATCCAAAAAATATTTTCAGATTTCAAATCCCATCGAAGTTTCAGATTTTTATAATCCTGGACTTCCAAATGACATCTATGAAAATCTAAATATTGTTTGGAAATCTCATGTCACTGAACAGAGAAAAGTGTTTCAGCACACTCTAAGCTCATTAGCTAAACAAATAGCTAATTTGCATATTGCATCTTTGTCCTTCAAAGATCTGTGTATAAAATGGTTGAACAAATTGATTGGACACAAGATTTTTCGCTTGATAAAATTAGCTGGTATTTAATTATTTGCATTTTTTGCATTTGTTCTAATTGTTCATATGTGAAAGAGACTTCTTCACTGATGACATGACTGAGTCTTACGGTGTTGTCTTCTGTTGGTAAAGTATTTATCATGAAGACAAATTCTTCGTCTATAATTGAGAGAAAACAAAAGAGAGTGTCATGAATTCTATTTCAATTATGTTTAAACTATCTTTTAAAAAATAATTATGTTTGAGCGGGTAAAAAATGAGTACTCACTCTCAAAAACCTAACGACTCATTAATTATATATTTTTTATTAACTAGTTCGTTTGTGAGTCGTTTATTTAAAGCACTAACGTTTCAACCCAATTGGAATACTTGATTGACTTCCACAATTTGGACAAAAAGTCAACGTTTAAGGTCTTTGTTTGAACAGAAACACTTTCCACAATTTGTAAAGCTACTCATGCTCTCTCCACCACAAAAGTCTTTGTCTCTTGGAAGACTGGCCAAACTATTTTGACTTCAAAGTATGGGTGCATGAATCACGAGAAAGCATATTTATTTTCTAACTACATATGCACATTCTCTGAATTGCAACCTTTGAATTACAGTTGTATACAAAGTCTTTTAATTTCTTCACAAGACGAGAAACAAAGATCCCCAAAGCACTCGAACGTATTCATGGCTGCAATCTTTCTGTTTCTTCTTTTGATCACTGAATTTTCATTAGCAACAGCTCAACAAAGAAACTCCAACATAATCCTAGGCTCTTCTCTCTCTCCCACATCTGACAACTCATTTTGGTCCTCAGATTCTGGCCAATTTGCATTTGGGTTCTACCCAAATGGCCCTGGTTTCTCCATAGGCATCTGGTTCGCAACAATCGCCCCGAAAACAGTTGTGTGGACAGCAAACCGAGATGATCCACCATTATCCAGAGACAGTAAATTGCTTTTGAGTAAAGATGGAAGGCTCATATTGCAACAGAAGGAGGTCCCGGAGAAAACAATTGCCCATGTGCCCGAGGTTGCTTCATCAGCTTCCATGCTGGACACCGGCAACTTTGTTCTCTATAATTCAAATTCACAGGTCATATGGCAGAGCTTTGACACACCAACAGACACCCTTTTACCCGGTCAGCAACTACGGGTAGGAGATAAGTTGATCTCTAGCATCTCTAAGGACGAGTACTCGACCGGCAAGTTTCTGCTCATAATGCAGGGGGATGGAAATCTGGTGCAATATGGAATACCGATTGCAGTGGAAACTGCTTATTGGAATACGGAAACATATAATGCCGGAGAGAATGTAACGCTAATTCTTGATGACAAGGGTCACTTATACTTGCTTAATAGCACTGGCTTCAATATAAAGAATTTGAATGACGGAAGAAATCTCTCTGATAAAAAGATGTATCGCTTGACAATTGACGCTGATGGAATATTGAGGCTCTACTCACACGGTTTGAATCAGAGTGGTGATTGGGCAATCGAGTGGTCATCTTCCAACAACAAGTGTGATCCCATAGGCTTGTGTGGCCTGAATCAATACTGTACCTTGATGAATCAAGAAGCTGCTTGTACATGTCTTGCTGGTTTTGTTTTCATCGACAAGGGCCAGATGGACTTGGGCTGCAAGAGAAATTATGTTAGGAATGAGAATATTTCATACAATTTTTACGAGGTAGAAAATATTGTTTGGTTTGATGACTCATATTCCACACTCTCCAACATGAGCAGAGTTGATTGTGAAGATGAGTGTTTGAAAGATTACAATTGTGAAGTTGTGTTCTATGAAGATGAGAAGTGCAGTAAACAAAAGCTTCCACTAAAATTCGGAAGATTTCGGCTGAGTGATCGAGTGACTACGCTAATCAAAGTAGGAGTCAAAGAAAACAAAAAAGAAAAGAAAATAGAAGTTCTTATTGCTAGTGTTGCAGTTCTAACTATTGCTTTTACTGTCCTAGCGATATCTGGGGTTCTGATTTACAAATATCGTGTCAAGGGATACAAAAAAATTTTGAGTCCTGGGAATGATGAATTGATTGAGGACGTTATTCTTCGATCTTTTACTTATGGTGAACTTGAGCAAGCAAGCAATGGCTTTGTGGAAGAAGTGGGTAAAGGAGCTTTCGGGACAGTGTTTAAAGGGTTCATATCAAACGGCCAGAGAGTTGTTGCCATTAAAAGACTAGAGATAGTGGTGGCTGAAGGCGAAAGAGAATTCCGGAATGAGATGAAAGTAATTGGGAGAACCCATCACAAGAACCTAGTAAAGTTGCTCGGTTTTTGCCACGATGGGACTAATAGGCTTCTGGTATATGAGTTCATGAGCAATGGGTCACTAGCAGATTTCCTTTTCAGGTCGGAAACAAAACCAAGATGGGAGGAAAGAATTGGAATTGGTGTGGACGTAGCTAGGGGCATTCTCTATCTGCATGAGGAGTGTGAGACTCGGATCATCCACTGCGATATAAAGCCTGAAAACATACTAATGGATGAAAGTCATTGTGCAAAAATTGCGGATTTTGGATTGGCAAAGCTGTTGACCTCCAACCAAACCAGGACTCATACTGCGGTGAGAGGCACGAGGGGCTATGTCGCGCCTGAATGGCACAGGAATTTGCCCATAACAGTGAAAGCAGATGTGTACAGCTTTGGGATCATGTTGTTCGAGATCATATGTTGTCGAAGAAGCCTAGATATGGACCTTGCTGAGGATGAAGTAGTACTTTCAAATTGGGTCTATGACTGTTTTGAGGCTGGTGAGCTGGACAAACTGGTGCAGGATGAAGAGGTGGATAAGAGAAAACTGGAAAGGATGGTTCGGGTGGGAATTTGGTGCATCCAGAATGACCCATCGCTCCGCCCTTCCATGAAGAAGGTGGTGTTGATGTTGGAAGGGACAGTGGACATACCAACTCCTCCCTCTCCTACTTCCTTTCTTAGTTCCATCTAGCCCTTTACACATTGCATTTAATTAGGTAAGGTCCAAATTCACTTAGATTTATGGTTTTGTAAACTGAACAATAAAATATTCAAACTCTTTTCACTTAGATCTGCTTTCTTCATGTCTAGGATGCTATATTGAATAATGAAATTAACCACCTTATGCCAAGTTCTTTTTGTTCCAGTATGATGTATTCCTTCTGTTATGGGCTTTTCAATCTGCAGATGAAATGGCATAATAAAATTTCCTATCTAAAGTTCAACAGATGGTCTAGGTATCAAATTAATCTATTAGTTTGAATAAATATTCTGATGGATATGCATTTTCTTGTGCAATTGCTTCTAGTTTCCTGATGGGCGAAACATAGTCATTCTGTGACATATGACAGAATAAAGCATTTTCTTCAATCAAGGGAAGGGAAACAAAAGATTGGCTATTCCGAACGCGACATTGTCGTAACAGAAACCTCCTCGTTGCCCAATTTTTTTAGCAGTTGGTCTGTGTTTTTGCTGTCACATAATATTGGGAGGCTAGTACTTGTGCTGGAGTAGAATGGGGTAAAATGGTTTTATCTTTTTCTGTTCATCAAGGGAAAGGGATTTTAAGAAAATTGATTTTACTTTATAACACTTAGATATGTGGGTCAACAAAACACTGGTTTCTCAAGGCAACTTTAGTATCTGTACTATGCAATTTGGAAGACTTAAAAGACAGCTTAAATTCTAACAAAATTATAATTTTAATGTAAAAATCCCAATTTATCTGTAGAATGTTTAACCATGGTATTGAGTAGACTTTGGGTTGTACATTTCTTTCTTCATATTGGATTTATTTTCTCAACTGGATCCCATGAATTTTTAACTCACCGAAAGGGGTTGGTGTGCACTTTATCATTCTTTCCTGTACTTTAAGTCGCTTTTTCTGTTGTTTATTAATTGATATATGTTATCATATTTTTGTTTGTTTAAGAAACAATTTTTAGATAAATTTTAAAGGGAGGCAATACTCACACTTCACTTTTTTACGTTTACATTCCACTTGCCTTTTTTTTTTAAATGAAATGACAAAATTGTCCTTAAACTCATTAATCCATTATTTCTTATTTCATAATACTATAACTACTATTTATACTATAAATGTCAACTATTTTTATCTTCTTTAAAGATAACTTTTTTCTTGGGTTATTATTTTTTTAAGTACTTTTTTTTTTCTCTTATCAAAAGAGATAATTTATTCAACTGACAAAACTTTTTTTTGGTACGGTCAAAAGAGATAATTTAATCAACAAAGATAATTTTTTTTGAGGTAATGTAAAAAAAAGATACTTTATTCAACAGAGATAACTTTTTTTTGTTACAATTTCTTTTTGGTCATGTCAAAAGGAGAAAATTATTCAATGGAGATAGTATTTTTTGGATCCCTCCTTTTTTTTCTTTTTTTTTACTTACCATATTTGTTTTCTGTTCTTGTCAAAGAAGATATTTTATTCAACAGAGCACTTTTTTTTCAGGGTGATAATTTATTCAACAGAAATAACATTTTTTGAGTTTTTTTTTGTGTAGTATACTTTTTTTTTTGTATTCATGTCAAAAGAGATAATTTATTCAATAGAGAACTTTTATTTAGTCTTTTTCTTTGGTTTCTATAAAATAAAAAAAAGATAATTTATTCAACAGAAATAACATTTTTTGAGTTTTTTTTTTGTGTAGTATACTTATTTTTTTTATTCATGTCAAAAGAGATAATTTATTCAATAGAGAACTTTTTTTTAGTCTTTTTCTTTGGTTTCTGTAAAAAAAAAAGGCAATTTATTTAACTGAGATAACTTTTTTTTTTTTTGAGTCCTGTCAAAAGAGATAATTTATTCAACAGAGCTAAAAAAAATAATAAATTAATCCTGTCAAAAGAGACCGAAAATAATAAAGATTGGAGACAGAAGAAGATATCTGAAAGGGTAGTTGTGTAATTCAAAAAAATATAATCATTTACTTGTAAAGTTAAGGTTAGAAGTGTAATTTAATTTAATATGAGAGTGCAAATGTAGAAAAGGGGAGTGCGGATATCGCCTCCCTTTTTAAATACATAATTAAATTTAAAATTGGTAAAAGTTTCATCACATACCTATTCACCTTCTCTCTAGGTCTTACCAAGGTAAACTTGATTAGGATGATCTGTAATACCCCGAAAAAATTTGGACGTCTATTATTTTAAAGAATTTAAATTTCTTTATATTATTATTATTATTTTTCAATTCATGTGGAATATCTTTATATGCATTTTATCATTTCATGTGAATTGTTAGGTCTTTATACAATTATTATTTTATGTGAATTGGTTGTCTTTATAAATTATTTCATTTCATGTGAATTGCTCTATTTTATTTTTATCAATTTATATTAATTGTTTATTGATTGTGTATTATTTGATTTAAATATTTTAAATGCTTTGGATTGGGCTAGGGAGGAATCTGGGCTGGAATGGTTGGGCTAAGGATATGCTTAAGTTGTTGGGCCATGGTTATAGTTATATTATTATGGTTATTATTATTATTATTTTTAGTTATTTAGTTTTTAGAAAATAATAATAATAATAATAGAATAAAAATGATTAGGACAAAAGATAATAGAAACTAGGGTTTCTGCCGTTTGCAATACGCACAAAAATCAGGAGAATAAACGAAAGAGAGAAGGAGTTCGGGTGAACGAGTGTTTGAATCGTCAAAGAGGCAAGTTTGATTCTTCTCTTCCCCTTTGAATCCGTATGCATAGTCTAGGTTTAAGGATTGTGTTTATTTTAGAAATTTGTATATAATTGTATGTTTTTTTTTCTCTGTTGATAAATTTTGTGAGAATTAATTATGCTAATTGTATAGACATGTTGCTAGAAATTTGTATGCATTTAATTATGAAATTAAATGATTTTGCATGCTAAGATAATTCTGTGAATTAAACATTAGGATTTTGGAGTTTTGGTACTATTTTAGGGTATTTTTGCATATGTATATACATGTATATATGATTGTATAAGCGGGTGTATATATATACGAACATGAAATTTGGGTCTACTGTGTTTATCATTTTTGAGAGATTTTGTTCCGATTAAAAGGTAGATCTTACTTCCTAGAACAATCCTTGAAAGTTTCGTTATGAACCGTTGGGTAGATTGACGGGAAATTGAGTTTAAAATTTTAGATTTTCGAAACTTGAAATTGGGCGTTTTTGATTTAGTCCGCGAGAGGAGATAATTTTGGTACCAATACGTAGCTTAGATCGATACGAGTTCAATGGTATATTCCTATGCGCGATTCGATGCTCGGAAGTGATCGGAAAGTGATCGGGAAGCTCGGCCTCCATTGTTGGCCGCTAGAGCTTCAGCCGGGGAAGAAGGGAAAAAAAAAAAAAAGGGGCCACGCGTTCGCCGGCGCGTGGGGGCGCGTGCCGCCGGCGCCGGTGGCCGAGAAATTGTTTTCGGGTCCCACTCGCGGGCGCCCACCTCTGGGTCCAATATGGGCCCATTCCGAATTGTTTTGATATTTATTTTATATTTTTGAAATTTTTGGGAAAACTTGAAAATCTGGAAAAAATCTTTTTTAAAAATACTTTTATAATTCTAAAAATTCCCAAAATTTTATGTCAACTTCCTGGGAGCTTAAGGGGCTTGGGGTTTAAATTTCATATAAAAATTATTTACCATTGTCTTTAAATTAATTTTTAAAGTGTCTAAAAACTGGATTTTTCAGCCTCTTTAATTTTAGAAACTAGTTACAAATTTCCAAAAATTCCGAAATTTTTACTGTAGCTCTCTGAAGGATAAATACACTTGGGTTTAATTTTGCAACTCAGAATGATCTTTCCTTGTTGTTCAATTGATTTTTAAAGTGTCCAAAAGTTGGGTTTTTCACATTCTGTAATTTTAGAAAATAATTTTATAATCCCAAAAATTCCCAAATTTTTACTGTAATTCTCTGGAGGATAAATACACTTGGGTTTAAATTTTCAACTCAAAATAATCTTTCCTTGTTGTTCAATTTATTTTTAAAGTGTCTAAAAGTTGGATTTTCACCTTCTTTTATTTTTAGAAAATATTTTAAAATTCCATAAAATTCTAGAAAAATTTAGGTAACTTTATAGGATTAAAATGCACTTGGGTTTTAAATTTCATGTCAAAATGAGTCTCCCTTGTGATTGTGTTGGTTGTGAAAGTATGCCTCGAATTATGTTTATTTTCTTTTTGCTAGAATAATATTTTTTAAAATTCTCAAAAATTCTAGGAAATTCCAGCATGATTTAATAGGGTTCTTAGCAGTAGAATATGCCCAGAAACCTAGATAAAAGTTAGGTTTAGACTCCCTCATATATTTGAGTGCATTGAAGGTTGAGTTGGGAAATTGCTTCTTTAATGGATGTTTGAGTTATTTGATTTACTTGAATGTAATTTTCTTTAAGGATATAAATGCCCATCAAATACTTGATTATAGTCTACTTGTGAACGATTTATCTTATGATGATAATTTCATGTTGGATGATTTGAAATAACGGTTTGTGCAAATTAAATCATAATGCACCTTGTTATTTTGTATTGCATATTGGAATGTATCTATGCATTTTATTTTGGCATGTAAGGATTGCCCGGCGTGTCAGGATCGCCCATACCTAATAAGGTATTTATGTATTTTATTTGGCATGTAAAGATTGTCCGGCGTGTCAGGATCGCCCATACCTAATAAGGTATCTATGTATTTTATTTGGCATGTAAGGATTGTCCGGCGTGTCAGGATCGCCCATACCTAATAAGGTATCTATACATTTTATTTGGCGTGTCAGGATCGCCCATACCTAATAAGGTATCTATACATGTATGCATATGTTTTCTTTATTTTGAACTTAAAGAATGTGTTCATTGTTGGATGATAAGGGTTTGTTGGAACAATGTATAAGATGATTTTACTTCTAAAAAACATGAACTAAATAGGAAATGACTAGTATGTATATATCTATACCTATTAAGGTATCAAAAGATTAAATGATGGCATGTTAGGATTGCTTAAACTTGATATTATTTCATGTTATGTTTAGTTCTGCTGAACTTAAGAAATGTGATCACTTTTGCGTAATAAGGATTTGGGTGGAATATTATAATTAATGACCGTTGTTTTGAAAACATGAAACTGGAATAAGAATAGCTTATATGTTAAATCTATTATTTTCTTTTGTGTCCCTTATACTGAGGGTATGTATATTGGTTCTCTGATTGGGATGTAGTAGATAGAACTTGCTCGTGGGTTTAACCCACTTTATTGATATTTCAGGTTTCAAACAGGTTCCACCGCGAGGATAGAGTTTTAGGGTTTGGTTGTAGCAGACGTCTCATCTCATCAGTTACAGGGTAGGAACTTGTCTTCTTCAAGAGTCATACTATGACCTTTTGAGACTTTGATTGTTGGTATTAATGTTAGAATTAAAAACTTTGGTTCATTCTGGTTAAGGGGTCCTTGGGTTACAGGACTTCCAAATTGTATTACCGGACATATACTTATTTAGTTAACAGTTATTTTTAATTCAGAGGAACTTTCTTTTCTGCAATTAGAAAATTGTTCATTATATCTTTTGTATTCTATGCTTGTTACTACCAGTTGTATGTATCTTCTAGGTTTTGTGTATGAGACTGGCCACCTCATGCGCGAAATTTTCTGGGGGGTATTTCATGATCCTTGAGCAACTTATAATTGATTGTTATTTTATTGTTTCAGTTGATTCCCATTATAAACTATGTTTTATGTTCGGTAATAATATAAAACAAAATTGAACCATACAGACCTTTTCTTCCGGACCACCAAAGCCTATGGTCTAGTGCTATCTCATCTTTCTTTCAAAGTGAAAAGTAGAGGGTTAGAGAGTTCAAGTCTCTCCAAAAGCATTGTGAGAGTTCTTTAAAATGAAATCACATTTCTATGTTTGAAACAAGTTAAAATTTATTTATAAAAGAAATATTTCTTTTACCATTTTATCCTTATTAATTAGAATTGCAATCTTATGTTTCATTAAATAGAAGGGAAAATTAAACAAGTTACAAACTTATAATAAGTTAACTATTTTACATATCCCATCAATTTTTATGGGATTTGAGGACATTATATTTTGCTATTCCAATTCATGTAAATTCCAATTCCATTTTAAAATTTCATTGATTCCAAACAATAGAAATTCCAATTTTGAAATCCAAATCCCACCAAATCTTAGATTTTACATTTCTACCACTCAAACTTACAAAATAATTCTTAGACTTGAGGCCTAAGGGCATCCACTATGGATTGGCTAAAAATGGTTCTCCAAATTTGAATTTTAGCCGACCACCTCAGCATTTTAGCCAGCCAAATCATCATGTCAGGATCTCCAAATTTTGACTCCACAATAGGTTCTCCAGATTTCTGTCAACTAAAAATAATAATATTTTAATAAAATTTTTTTTTTAAAAATTAGATTTAAAATTATTAAATATTTTTTATTTATTTACTAACAGCTATATTCCTAATGACTATATTTCTAACGGCTATATTCCCAACGGCTATATTTTTCATCTTATATAAACACTCATTTGCTCATTTATAAAATTATCATTATTTTCATTCTTCCAAAAGTTCATTTACCTTCTCTTTTAATTTTAAATTTTCAATGGCTTCATCATCACGACCTTTGTCAGATTCTAATTCTCCACATTCTTCGTCATCCTCTTCATCAATAGATCTTGACAAATTGTTTAAAGATCATGTATCTACCTACAAAGAAATTATGAGCTGTTGTACGCCAGAGATTATAGCGCAAGTATCTCAACCAGCTCAGAGGCGGCAATTTATTCATCGTGACCGAAAAGGAAGTCACCGTCAGCTAATGAAAGACTACTTTAACGAGAATTGCTTATATACACCTGAGCAATTTCATAGACGATTCAGGATGCGCCAAGAACTAGTTTTTCGTATCCTGAATGATGTTCAAGCTTATGATGACTGCTTCATCCAAATAAGGGACGCGAGTGGTCGTTTGGGGTTGTCTTCTATATAGAATATGACAATTACAATACGCATTCTCGCATATAGTGGACTAGCCGATTCATTTTTTACACGACACAATATCCGTAATAGATTTAAAAGCAACATAATATAAGTTAAATGAATTACAATATCCATAATGGATTAAAAAAATATATAATTTCAAACGATACAATATCCATAATGAATATAAAAAAAACAACATAACTTAAAATGATACAATATCCATTATGGATTAAATAAGTCCTATGGATTGTGCAAATTCTCATCTGCTTCTACACACGTTCGCTCATATATCTGTTGTTGTTTTCGGAAAAGCCATGTTTTCTGTACTTCTGTTGGCATTGAATTTGGATCTTTTTGCATCAACTCCTCTTCTCAAATTTTTTTCTTTATGTAGTTCTCTCTCTCGTTGTCTTTCCATCTGTTTTAGCTTTGTCTTCATAATAATATTTATTTGGGAGTCAAGTTTGGATGTTGCTTATTAAAAACTGACCTTAAATGATGAGTGTGATGTCTCATATTCTGCTTGTTTCTTCTTATTTTGGCTCTGCTTCGCCGCCTTGCATCTTGTTTGTCGCTCTAATGGTTGAGATTTAGCAATACCAGGTGAATATTTATTCATGCCGAACTATGACGATCCTTCAAAAGGAATACCCTCGACGCTGCATTACTTAATGGACTTGATGCATTTGAGTGAGCAATAGGCTCGTTGATGTTGATTCCAATACTCATCTTCTTTACGCGGACAATTGTAACGTTATTTTTTCCTTGATTGAAACAATATGCATGCCATTTTGGAGAATCTTTCAAAATGTTCCAACAAGCATGGAGTTTAAAGTCCTCATTCGTAGTGGATTTATATAGATGTTGAGCTGCTATAATCTGCTTTAAATAATTACACAATAATTAAAATCGAATTATTTAAAATAATTACTTATTAAATATGATCAAGTAAAGAAATTAATTAAAATTATTAACTTACCATATCATGATTGTTGAAGCCACTGGTTTGATTATATTCAATTGTAAGCAAGCATCCAAACCATTTGTTAATTTTTCCTTGGATGGTGGACCAACGATTTGCCAAACCTCCATCGCCTCGGGCAGTTGGAGCATCAAGTTGTACTTGAAATTCGACGAGAATTTTTTGTCATAACGTCGACTTCGCTTGGTCTACACCAATCACCGAATAGCTACTAACTTCCAACCATGCATTGCACAGAGCCAAATCTTCTTCATTGGACCAATTAGGCATTCAAGGAACCGGTTGCTTTCGGGAAGGTCTAACATTACTGGATTGAGGCAATACTGGTGAATAAAATGCGGCTGATTGATTAGATGAAAATTGAAAATAGCCACCATAATATTGATAAGAGCTGTCAAATGATAAAAAATCATCATTTCATAAAGGGTTGAAGTTGAAATTTGGTGGTGTTGGATCCATGAAAATGAATTTTGTAAAAATACAATTAACTAAGATTGAGAAAATAAAAATGATTCTAGACTTAGGAGGAAAAAATATGAATTTTTGATTGTGAATTTAGAGAATGTAGGGGTGGTATATTTATAAGGACGAAAAAAGATGAAAAAAGTAAAAATCAAAAATAAAATTATTATTTTAAAGCCAAAAGAGTCGTTGTAGGCACTATTTGGCTCTGCCAAACAGTGCCTTAATAGCTCTTTGGCAGACCTTAAATTTTTAAAAAAATGCATTCTGGGCGGGTCTGTTTGGACGTGCAACGGTCATAAGACCATTGCATGACACGCAGCGCCCTAAGAGGGCGCCGCGTATTTTTTTATTTATTAAAATCACTTATTGAAACGATGCCATTTCGATAAGTGAAATTTTTTTTAAAAAAAAATATGGGCCTACATTAAAGTAGGCCCAAGTGAACAGGGTTAGCTAGGTGGTTCGCCCAATCTAGCGAATCACCTAGCCAACCAACGAACTGGTCCACATATTTGGCCAACCCATTGTTGGGCTATATGGGTAAATGGATCTCCAGATTGAGCTCTGGTGATGCTATTGCTGGTGCTCTAAGGAGGTTAGGTCATAGAGTCAATTAATGAACTAGGTAAATCAGAGAAAAAAATCTTCTTCTTTAACCAAAATCCCGCACTCCCTCCACTAAGCAAAAATGACTAAGTTTGGGGTTTCTATTTAATGGAGGAAAAGATACGTATCTCTCTATATCTATATATGTATAGCGTATATGTATAGTATATTTTATATATGGAATTTATATATTATATTTTATATATGGAATGTATATAATTAGAAATGGATTTCAGCTAATGGGATGGAATAGGTGATTTAACCCGTTCCGTTTGAATTATCAGATGGTCGCACACTCAATATTTGATCTAAGGAGAAATACCTCCTTTGCAACTCAAATGCACTTTGACATTCTCTCTTTTCTCTTCTCTTCTCTTCTCTTTAGGCAACCAAAAGCTCAAAAAAACAAAGCAAATCAAAAACTCTCACTCGATTAGGGTTTTGGTGCACTGATTGAAAGGGAAGATAGAAACGGTTCTTCAATTCAAAGTTCTGATTTTGTAATTCTTTAAGTCAATATTTAGATTACGATTCTTTGTACTTGACTATAGTTTGTTTTTACCCTTGTATATTGGGTTTCGCTTGACATAGTGATGAGAATGCAAAATGTCATATTTTTCTTCCTTAATGTCTAGTCTTTTATACTTATTTGGTACCTAAATGTAGGGGTGCACAAAGAACCATAGGAACCGGAACCGAGGGAACCATACCGAACCGTGACTACGGTTCAGGTTTCGGTTCCTAAAATTAGGAACCGTTACCAACGGTTCTGATTCCAATTCCGGTTGCAGGACTAATAGAACCGTACCGAACCGGAATCGTTGGAGGTAACGGTTCCTTGGAACCGAACCGGAACCGGAACCGGAACCGTTTTATATTAAATATGTGTATATATATATAATAACTATATAATATATATATATATATATTGTATTTTCAAGCTTCATTGAAAAAAAAAAATCTAAGGAACCGCGGTTCGGAACCAGAACCAAACCGAGAACTGCGGTTCGGTTCCTCACGGTTCCAACCCTTAACAGTTCCGATTCCGGTTCTAAAAAGTAGGAACCGTTGGTAATGGTTCCAGTTCCACCAAGAACCGTGGGGAACCGTACCATGTGCACCCCTACCTAAATGTACTCATTATTATTTAATTTTGATTTAGGATGCAAATGGAGGTATTAAGTGCAAAACGAAGTTAATTGGGCAACTCTGGACAGTTTTGACATTGCTTCGTAATCTGGGTATAACTCTCTCATCCGAGCTCATATTGAGATGATTAAAAATGATATGGAACACCAAGACAAATCTCTACAACTTTCATGTTTTGGGTTTTGAGAGATACGGTCTGAATCAAGGTCAAAATCGGGCTTGAAGTTGACGCACCTGCACTGCTGACATTCCAGAACGTTCCTTATCGTGCAATTCAAATATGCGATTTAATTGTGGACGTTTGTGAGATCTGGTGCACGAAAGTTACAGCTGAAAAACACCACTTTCCTAGTTATATTAGGACTTTATTTTATTTTTAATTTTTTTTTTTAATTAAGTCAAATTTGAATATTGTTATTGGAGGATAATATTTAGAATATTTTTAGGAGAGTTTGTAAGCTTAAAAAGACTGAAGTGTACGTGTAGGAGGGGGGAGAATTTATCAGATCAGGGCGTACCTCTCCTTATTTTGCTCTCCAACTTTTCTTTTGATTTTTCTCCATGGCTATGTGTGGCTAAATTTTCATAATTGGTCGAAGGAAATGGAAGCCTCGGAATCAATAGAACTGTGAGATCTAATTTGTTTTTACTGTTCAATTTATGTTTTGAGTATCGGATGTTCATTTACGCCTATTTTCATGATTATCTCTTTTAATTACTAGGAGGCCTACTAGTTTATTATTCGTTACAATCTACTACTAGATTAGATATCAAATCCGTAATTGTTTGATCCCTCAAATTTGTGAAGCAATTAAGATTTAATGATTTGTTGCGTCAGAAATTATTAAATCTTAAGAACGCTCGACTATATTAAATGCAACCGTTTGTGCTTGTGTTGTTTAGCTCCATCAATCTCTCTAATTCTTAAGGCTACTACTAGATTAAACCTGTAGCGCTTGTCTTGGGTTGTTTAGTAGTTAGGGTTAATTAGATCGC